>JAVKLA010000053.1:3188829-3200108 GCA_034782735.1 Sagittarius serpentarius | reverse complement strand
GACTGTCTCCCGTGGGAGGGACCCCACGCTGGAGCTGGGGAAGAGTGTGATCTGTCCTGCCCCTGAAGAGGAAGGAGTGGCAGAGACAACGTGCACTCAAGACGTTTATACCGAGTAACAGATAGGAAAATATGGCAAAGCCTGAAGATGCTGAATAATACTCTGGATGATTCATTCATTGACATCTCATTCATTATTAATAATAGAAAATGAAATTCTGTACCAGCACCAGCCTATAAAACTTTAAGTCCTCCACAATTCAGTTCACTGGGGCTGAAGACACATGCTGTGATCTGGCCAAGCTTTGATTATTACTGTTTTACTGGTTCTGAACCAGTTTTCAGAATCCCAAAATTCAAAGAGAAACATTGTATAAGTTTACCTGTGAACTCAAAGCTATTTTTTGCTTACAACTTCCAGCAATTCCAAGATCAGTTCTGCATCATAGACACTGCAACTCTTCCCACCTTGCTGCAGATCACTTGCTGGGAGTTTGTGGTAACATATACAGTATATACATTGGTTCTTTTATCATTAAAGCCTCTATAATTAAGTTTTTACAAAAGAAGAAGATGAAGTCACAGTTGTTTCATACCTCATTTACTGCACTAGCAAATGTACCTAGCATAATTACTACAATTTGTTCCATATTTTGTCAGGATATTTTTGTTGTTGTTGTTCATTTGAACTAGTATCTTTTTGGATGTATTTAGACAAATTGAATTTCAGAAGCTGAGATAAACTCGGGGGTGGGGGGAGAGAAAACTCTTCCATTTGAGATCAGTTATGTAATTCTGAACAACACATTAAGATCAGAAATATGAAACAAATTTTTATGTGAAACACACCAGATAAGATAGAGCACGAAAGCTATATATTATTTATGATCACTCTTTTGAAACACTCCATAAGTATTAGAGCATGTATTTTCAGATCTTCTCCAAGAAAGACAGATATGGGTCCATTATTGTACAGATAAGAAAACAGAGTTAGATATGGTTTACAAACGAGACTCTCCCATCAGAAGTTCTGTGACAGAACATGAAGAACTTAAAACTACTGAATTATAGCTGCTTAACTGTAAAACTCTTCATATCTGTCTTTTTGTTCTGAACAGTCATTCCAAATACTGCATTTGACTATGCATTTTTGTACGCCAGAATCTACTAAACAAATTCTATCAGGTTTCCGTAGATGAAGGAGAATGAGATGAAACAGCTTCTCACACACAATTTGGTCTCTTTGATTACATTTACAGGCCCTTCAGTCACTCCAAAACCCCACCAGTCTTTTACTACAGCTTTCAAGCTGTGACAATTTAGATAAGTGTAATGTTAAATAGCTTATTATAAGTCCACTTCTGCACCATAGGAATTGATGTCAGCGCTGCCATAGACTTCAATGGGAGTGGATTACAGTTTGAAACACATCACGTATACATTCATCAGAAAAATTTAGAATTCAGAGACTTTCAAAACTTCTTCAAATCAGTTTATACTGAACCAGCCTTACTATAAATCAGGAAGAGGTGGCAGGCCAGTTTTGCAGTACAAAAAGCTATTGAAATGCAGCTTTTCTCGTTATGCCATTTTCATCGAAATCTCTTGTTATGAGTTACGTGACAAGCAATCATCAGGGAGTGAAAAGCCATTTCCAACAAACATAACATAATAGAATAAAAAGAGCAGGGGACAAACAACTTTCAAAATTGTCTTCTGAGACAGGCAAAATATTTAGCTGCTGGAAACTGATCCTACTATGAAGTAGGAGCCAGAATACACATAATTTAAGGTTCCAGCTTATAAGAAATCACACAGGCAAAGAGCTTTGGTAATTTACTGTACAAGATAATAGTCCTGTGCAGCTGGAATAATGCATATTCCAAGTCGCTATGCATTTCATTCTCTCTTACATGAAACCAAAGAGGCAAAGCACAACCAGTCTCCCAAATTCTGTATTCTACAGACTGTTTCTGTTGTCCTGGCAACAAGAAACTGCTAATAAATCTTCCTGTGATAAAGAATTAAATACCAGCAATACTGAATATCTATAAAAATATTTGGAGATTAGATTACCTTCTATCTTAATTCACTGTCTATGACAAATATATCAATCTACCCACTCAGCATGGTGTGCCTTAGGCAGGGAGGGAAAGTCCAAAGCTTTAGCAACCTTCCCACAAGTTTTGCTGACATCATTTTTGGGATTCACTACATTGAAAGCCCCTTTAAAAAGGTAGGAATAAAATACCATACCAGTGAAGGGGGAAAATAGCTCCTTTTCTCAGCATTCCCATAGGGCATGGAGCAGTGTGGACACAATGCGAGGTGGCAGATAATTCCTCAGTGACCCAGGTATAAAGGAAAGTTGATGGCTCTCCTCCTTGAAAATCCTGTCCTGAACAGAAAGGAGGAAGGTACTCCAGAAATTCCCTGCAGAGAATTACATGAGCAAGGCTTAGAGGTCTGACTTTTAACTGTTTTCCTAAAAACACAGCAGTGAAGACATGGACGTTACAAATGTGTGCATTTTTTCCATACAGAGAAGTTTGTGTTTTAAAATTCTTCCCTCTGTTGCTACAGATCTCTTGTGTTGACAGAGGTGTCATGGTAGAAAAGGCTACTATTTTCTAGATGACTGTCTCTTACCCTTCATTACTGTAACTTAGTCATCTTTTCTTCAGAACTACTTTTTGCACATGCTATAGGGTATTTGAAGGTCAGGAATCAGTATTTTGGGACTATATATTTCTTCCTTTTTTGATTGTTCACTTTGATGTATCCATCAAGTTTTTTTGCTTTTCTAGGTAAGACATTCTGGAGGGTACCTCTGCAACATTCAGCAGACTGTCTCCATTTAACACTCCCCTCGCGATAGCTAGAGCTCAGGTACCGTATCATCTTAGAGGTACAATTCTTTCTAGATGACAAAAAAAGGAGCTACCTCAAAAGAACATGCCTAAAGTGCTGAAAATTACAGCCACACCTTAACATCAGTTTGAGGAACAGTACAATATTTTTAAGAAACTGCATGTCAGCTGGGGTCTTAATACTTTCTTTTGCCCTGCTTAGGAATATTCTCATTTAAACCTCATTTGTTCAAACACACATAATGGAGGGTTCTTTTAGTGATACATGACAGTGATTAAATGGTCACTTTAAACGTTGGCTTTCTTTTAAAAACTATAGCCTTAATTAATCAAACGTCAGCCCCTTCTTTACAATTGTATTTTTTAAGCCCCATATTAATAATGCAGCACTCCACTCACTATACAGAGTAGATCTTATGTAGATCATATAAAATTGCATAGCAAACTTATGTACAGTGTTGGCATCAGCAGCCATTGAATCAGCATCAAGTCTTCATATAAGCCTCTCAATTTAACATTCCAGTTGTACAGGAACAGTACCAAACATCCCACAGATGTTTGCAAATTACATCCAGAATATCTTCTCAGATAGCACTCTACTTGCCCATGTCACCTTCATTAGCTAACAGGAATTAAGGCTGAACAATCATGACAAACTCCAGGCCTTTTCTTTGTATTTACATATTACATTACTATATAGTTCAACCTTTTTTGTTCAACTGTGTTTTAGCCTAGCAAAGGAAGTAGACTAAAAATAGAAGCACATTGTGCCCTTAAGCTTCTGATCAGTAGCCTGCAAAATATTTCATTTCTTGAATGAAATATGGCCAAGGAAGTCAGATTAACAGTACCTACCCTGCATCAAGCCTTTAAGACCATGGGTAGTCAAGGTTTGATTCTTGGTTTCCAGCTGCTGTTTCCATCCTGCTCATGACCTTGAGCTGTGGTGTTGATAAGAACCATTCTTATGGCATTCCAGATACCAGAGCAGAAGTAGATATTAATGTTTGGATGGAAAAAATTAATATTCAAATATTATTTCAAAGGCATTTTGATTTCTGGGAAACTGAAAAGATAATCAGGTATCTTCACAATTAAGTTGATCATATTTTAAATACAGCAGACCTCCACTAAACTGCTATCTGTTTTGTTTCAAATTTCCATTTAATTATTCAGGGTAGCATTTTATATTAGGTTTGTTCATGAAAGCTTTGCATACAACAATATTTTCAGGGGTTAGAGCCTGGAAGTGGAGGGTAACTAAACCCACATTCACAGCTGTCTGCACTTATGGGAAACAGAAGGTTTTACTTTATACAAATGAGTACATTCTATTTTACACAAACATTTGTCCTCCAATATGTTCTCTTTTTCAGAAGATTATTAAGCACACACTGCATTTCTTATCTGTTCTCAGTGACAGAAAGGCTGATTTTTTCTCAGGCCAAAAGCAACTCTTATGGTTTCCAAAACAAAAACTACTATTTCCTCTCAGTCAAAATAGCCCTAGAATACCAAAGCAAGTGATATTTCTTCCAAATACTAATTCAAATTACCTTCAGAATACACCACTACATTTAGAGAGACTCCTTAAAAAATTTTTTTTACAAATCAGTGAGTAGGTGTGAAATTCCAACCTTTGTTTTTCAGCTCTTGCCTCATCTGGGGCTAAATGCTAAGTTCATGGGTCAAGCAGCATTTGATTAGACTAGTTGTGGTTATTCTAGGATGTCAGTGAATGAAACAGCAACAGTCAGAGGTAGAAATTATATTCCTTTTCAATTTCAAATCTTGAAAGTGATGATTGAGCATTCTTTGGGATTAACTTTAAGAAAATAACTAAAATAGCCGTCAAATGAAAATATACAGGAAAACTGACTTTAGGTGTTCAGTGGAAGATACGGCCATCCTCATCAGTAACCTAGTGTCAGATATAATTTATCTTTCATTCACGGGTTTAAAATTGAAATCTAAACCCTCAAATCCAACACTTTCTAGAAACAATACATAGCCATGCTTCCCGTCCCCGTGACGTTTCACAATGTCAAGGCATGGAAATGCTCAGACTTCAGCGTCATCTGTTTTCACCGTATAATGTTACCGCACTCTAGTGACCAGCCCGGCTTTCAAGACTACAGGGTTTCATGCCGCAATAAAGCCAAGGGCCAAATCTAGACTTATGGACAGTGGAAGTTGATGAGCCAGATGTGCAGCAGGTCTAGTGTCACTGCTTTTAAGTCATTCTATAAAAATCGTGTGTTTACACTGCACGAAAGAAGAAAAAGTACTTCAAAAAGTACAAAGCCAATAGACAAGCAGTTTGTGCTAGTAAATGGGAGACTTGTAACAACTCTGGCCTCTCTACTTACAGATGCCCTCTAAAAAAGAGCACGGGGCCAATCCTACTCTAAAACCACTCATGGTGGTTAACTCATATGCTAAATTCACTCTAGAATCTTATTAATATTGAAGTCATCATGCCTATTGCTTTACCTCTAGTCACACAGGTTAAGTAATGTAAAATGTTAACTTTTAAGACACAGAATAAATCTGGGAATAACCAAATTTCCACAGCAATATTTAAACTTTTAAAGGTGATACTGCAGGCAGCATAAGCCTCACTGTAGCTCTAAAATTTAGCCTCATGTGAGAGTTTAAAAATACAGCAGAATGTCCTCAGCTGATTGGAGGCAGAATAAAAAGTCCTGGGACAACCTATGGAATTGATGACTACGAACTTTACTCTTCCAAGACTAGTAATCTTCCTTAATATTTCCCAGGAGACAAAAAGATGCAACTGCAGTTGTTTCCATTAGGTTTGTCAGAACAGATATGCATTAACTCACACTTCTCTGTGTTACTGCAAACTGTGAGAGCAGGCTCCGTGAGCACCTGGGGGATTTCATATCACTGTCATTTTCCACATGTGAACTTGGCTCTGTCCAGAAATGCTAACCTGCAGCACTGTGCCTCCTGCAGTCTTCTTGCGGACTTCTTTTACGTCCTTTCACCCACTGCTGGTTTTTTCATTGCTGTTGCTGTCTCATCATCTATCTTTATATGAATGTGATCACTGCTACTTTGATGTTTAGAGTCTTGTCTTAATCAGTGTAAAATACAAACACAATAGATAAACAGATTCTAGAAAAACAAAACTCTTCCAGAAGAAGGCTCTATACCTCTCTTGCATACACAACAGCTCTTCTACCTGTGAAGAAGTTGGTTACTACACATGAAAAAGGCCTTAACTCTAGATACCTTTCATTATACTTTAATGCTACACCATCCTACATATGTAAGGAATCTATTTGTTACTTGGGGGGGAGGGGGGAGCGGGGGGGTAATAATGTGTCATTGCCAAGTATGAAAAAAAAGCCACTGTAAAGTTCAGAAAAAAATAGGAAAAGCTTGTGAAAAATGAGATGTCATCACTTTCCACAGTTTATTCTCAACCCTGCTTAAGACAAGGAAACTGACCTGAATTCCTTGAGAAATCTGGGAAAGAGAAGCTTTATGAAGTCCCCCCTATCTGCCAGCTTTGATATGAGCTTTTACATTAAGTGAGCTGGAATCACTTCTTTAAAACAACTTAACAGCTCGGACGAGAGCACTAGGAGAGCAAGCAGTGGAAGAAGTACAGTATCAAGATAAAGAACGTGACATAGGTACTTTCTTTCATTTATCCTGGGACTGTAAGGAAATGGCCAATGTTAGGGTCCCTCTCCTGAGATACACTGGGTTTGCTGTGTAAATAAAACAGAAAATTATGGTTTTGTTTTAATGTTTTCTGAAATATCTGCTATATATTCAAAGGCTCAGACATTATTTTTAAGGCCTGTCAAACAATTTGGTTACTCTTGTAAAAGAAATATGCACTATTTCAGAGCCCAGAGTTTTACTGGCTACATCTCAGCCCCTGTGCTGGAGCACATATCCTGGCATGCAGCTGGGCTGCGGTCAGGGTAAGATATCAATGTGTACTTTAGTTTCCTACAGCAGAAAATCCAGACATGTGGAAAGCAGCAAGTTTCTCTGCACCTCCCTGCAGTCTTCCTTTTCCAGGTTTGTCAGGGAATGAAGACTGAGAACTACCGTGCCGACTGTACTCGTCCTTGAGTGTAGACACAGGCATTTTCCACGTACTGCCTAAAGCAAAGTCAGAGAAACCAACAATCTGGTACAAACTACATTTAGAACAATTCAAAACTGAATCAGCAATTGATGCAACATAAGTTGATTAATGACATGTACATAGCACAAGTTTAAGCTGCTTAATTAGAGACAAAAGTTCCAAAATCGGTTACATTAGAGAATGGACATTTTGAAATACTGCAGAAGACATCTGGCCTTAAAATGCTGAATATGTTTTGCTTATATAGCTTCTGGTTTAAAGTCTCATTTTTAAATTAATTTATGTTCAACCAACACTTTTGGTAAAGCAACTTGACATAGAATCTTATTTCTTATAAATGCTCAGGCAGCATACTTCACTGGAAGGATTAAAGTATTATACCTTCTAAAACAAATCCCTTTTGGGCAGTACAAATGCCAATTCATTACAACATACAAAAATAAATGAATTTTAGGTTTATATATTTCTGTGTGTACATGCACAGAGACACATACAAAAGACTGAGTAATTTAAGAGGCAAGTGTTAAGGCACTTTGTTACATTCAAAAGTCAGTTTACGACTTTCAAGGTCAAAGATTTTTCATGTATCATTGTCCAATAATCTCTAAGGACTTGAGAATTTTGCACAGCCTTGGTTGTACTTGAAGTACTCTATGTATTAAAGCTGCAGTTAACTCTAAAGTGCACCAATGCCAGCACAGAACATTCTGTTTAAGGTTCAGTTTAGATTATCAAATTTTCACAACAGCAAAACCCTGAGGCTGATTAAGCCACTACAGCCATTTTAAGAGGATGCAAGTTCACTGATTTACTCTGATGTCAATGGAAGCTGATTCAGGCACCTTACACTTGAAAAGATGAGGCATTCCCGCTGTTGCAGGAACGCCATATTGCTGGTCCAGAACTGACCAATTACAACAAGTCCATGAAGTCAAAAATAAAAAAGTTGTGGGGTGTTTTTTTCCCCCCTGCCAGATGGGAAGATAGTCTTCTTTGGCTATGTCTAATAGATCATATGCCATTTGGCATATTGCTATAAATGGCAATGAACCATGTCCGTAGAGATTCGTTCTTTCTAGAGTGCCCAAAATACATTCAAAGCTTGACAGATAAGATGATGACGATAATAAACAATTTATCAAATTGAAATGCAGTCAACTCTGGGATGAACTGCAATATTAATTTTTTCTCCTGTGAATGCATCATTGTACTCCTTCGAGACTAGCGTTATCTGATTGGAGCTCGTCTATAAAATTGCTTCAGGACCCCTTTCAACAGCTGGAAGAATTTCTCCTGATTTATGGTGGCTAAAAACAAAGGTATAAATGTTGCTTTGAGTCCGAGTGTCTGAACTGGAGATAATACAGATATTTAGCATAGCATGATACAGCACTAAGAACGTAACTTTGTGTCTGGAAGACAAGGTTCTATCAGTCAATTACAGTGCTAACACCCAGAAAGCTGCTGACCAATGTCATCAGATCTCATGAAAGCTTTTTTTAACCTTGTTAGATGAACTTCTAAATTACATTGTCCCCTCTTCAAAATGAGATGATGATGTCTTACTTTAGAGATTCTAGCCAGGATTTCCTTTGCTGCCTTTTCTTTTTTTTAAATAAAGTTATGCCCATTGCATGCAGGTTTTTTTACCTTCTTATGAGGTTTAAAAGAAGTTCTGCAGGGAACTGAGAATAGGAGTTTCATTGCTGAATTTCTTACTATTTAAAAAAATACAATAATCTGTTTCTTGTAGGAATACTTCACAGTATAAAGCATTACTTCAAGCATATTACTTTACAAAAAGAGATGTACCTCACCACGCAAGGCCTGATAGCCAAAGGGATACATTATACATTTTATATGTATTATACATTATTATATATTATTTTATATATTTATACATTATGTATAAAAAAGTGAAGTAAATATTGATAATAATTTTTTTTCTTCACAAAAAAATCTTAGCTTTTTGAAGCACTGATATTAGAGGAGATACGTCATCCTCTGCTTATTTTAGGTACTCTATTTGCTAAGAAACTGGGATGTTGATTACCTCATGTTGTACTGTTAAAGAAACGTAGGCAAGAGCAATAAATGGTTCATTAATTCCTGAAAACCCAAATTGACCATTCCCTCTTTAACCAAGGAAACTTATATGATAACAAGTCATTGTTTCTTCTAAAGGATATTGCAGTTGGAAGAAATGTTTTTAATTGTGTTTACATTTCTTTTGTTTAGAAACAGAAATTGAAAATAATCCAATAATATTTAAGTCTAGATTATTCTCTGTTGTAAGACCTAAATGCAGTAGAATGTCAAAGCCAGCAACATTTCACTGAAACATTTGTGCACTTTGGACCTTATGCCCACTCACCCCTACACTGATATTCAAACATGAGAGAACAAATTATGTGGAGAACATCATTGCTTTCTCTCAGTAGACATCTCTTGCAACATCCCTTTCATCCCAGGAGTCCTGTTAATAACTCAAGTTTTAAAATAACTCAAATACAATATTGAGAATTAGACAGACATTTTCTTATCACCTTACTACTATCAGCTGCAGTCTGTTGAAAAGCAAAGTTACTAGCATAATGCAATGAAACCGTTTAACAGATGTGCTCTGAGGCGCGATCAGTATTAGTGCTAGATGCTGTATGGAATGACTAAAATGATATGCTCCGTCCCATAAAGGGCACAAGTCTTCACTTCCTTTTTCTCCACTAACAAAATTTTGCTATGAGTTACTAATAACCATATGCAATTAATTATGCTTTTGATAGGCCCGAAACACTAACTGATATTTTGCATATTTTAATGCTTTCTACATATTGCAATTTTCCACAAGCTAATACGTCAATGTAAGCAAAATACACTGCACATACTGACACATCCCTGCATATTGAGTAATAAGTAAAATAAAAAAATCCAACTCATCTGTCTCCTCAGATGTGGTATTCATTGCTTGAAACTAGGTAAATGCCAAGTTCAGGTCTGGATTTTACCTGGATCAGATTCATTTGACCTAAAAATAAAACTCTTTCCTGAAAGCATTCCAACTAGTGCAGGCATTCCCTCAAGCCTATAAAATTAGAATATCAGCATCAGAGATATTAAAATATGAACATAGAAATGGAACATTGAAAGGATTCAGGTTGTTTGGGTTAAGGTTATAAATTCTACAAATGTAATTCCAACTGCTTACTTTACAGCAGTATTACTGTAGTGGATATCCCTCCTTAGAAGTAGAGTCAGTTTTCATTCAGCTTTAGTGGGAACATTAATGCTGTAATTTCTTACCACTTTGCAGCTTTGAAAGATGACAGAAATGAAATACAGAGGCAATTATTTTAGTTTCTATTGGAATATCAGTTTTCTTTTATGTGCACTTTCAAAATTCCAGTCAGATACATCCAGGAGAAGTTTCTTCTCAACTCTTTATACTGCCAAGACTAACCACACACTTCTCGGTGATGGCTGTTTTTTTCGCAATAGATATGGTCTACCTACTCTGCTGAAGAAGCTACCTACTAAAGTCTCAGGCTGACTCTCCTCCATATAAGCTCTAAATTACCCATTTCATTCCAATTCTCTTCTTGTCCCTTCTAACATTAGGAGTTGCCCTACGACAGGGAGGAAGAGCTACTTGGCGGTGAAAACACACGCCTCAGACACTATGGATGTGGGTTCCCCTCCTGTCTGCCAGCTTCCTCTGTTCCCTGGGGTGAATTCCCTCCTACTTCATATGTGAAAGCTTAACACTAGCATTTCCCATCTGTAAGGAGACTGTAACATGTAGATTTAAGATACTGGGAAGTGCTCAGATAACCCAGTCAAATAACACAGACCAGGCTATTCCATAATACCCTACCTGAGGGACTGTATGATCCCACCTCTTCCAGAAATGCTGTGTGCAGAGGTCCAGGTATCTACTGCAGTCTTCTCTCACAGTATACTTCAACTTTTATACTACGTAATTTGCACAGGTGATAGGCGCTTGTGGGGGGTTGACCCTGGCTCGATGCCAGGTACCCACCAAAGCCGCTCTATCACTCCCCCTCCTTGATTGAACAGGAGAGGGAGAATATAACGAAAGGCTCATGGGTCGAGATAAGGACAGGGAGAGATCACTTAACCAGTTACTGTCACAGGCAAAACAAACTTGAAAAATGAACTTAATTTTTTACCAATCAAGACAGAGTAGGTAATGAGAAATAAAAACCAAATCTTAAAACACCTTCCCCCCACCCCGCTTCTTCCTGGGCACAGCTTCACTCC
>JAVKLA010000053.1:3170579-3187047 GCA_034782735.1 Sagittarius serpentarius | reverse complement strand
CCCCCCCGCCCCCCCCCCCCCCGACCACCAACAAAACAACACACCTAGAGGGCTGGGTTAGGGTTTTTTTTGTTTTAATGGAGTGATGAAGTTTTCTCCAGCAATGGAAAGATAACACAGTCACGTTAATGTTATCTTTGTAACCTCTTGGTTCAGCTGCTGTGAGATAGCCCTTCTTGTTTAACAGGCAGAAGGGCAAGGGAGGCTGCTTTTTTATTAGTTTTGTACACGGCTGTTGAATGTGCAAAAAGCTTCCACTTTACGAACTTATGTATATTTTTATCAGGTAACTTTAATTGTTCTATTTTCCATCCTCCCTTCTCTTTCCCACTTATGCCCTCTGCTTAGTGCCACACAGGACCTCCATCAATGCAGTTTCTGCAGTTCCATTCTGTTTCCCCCCTCCTCTTACTGCTGAATAGAATTGTGCTGTTATCTTAATTCTGACCTTTTAATTCACTAACTCGTTGTCTTTTACCCTGCACTGCCTTTCTCCATTTTATTTCAAGGCTATTAAGATTAATTTCTGTTTATTTCCTGGTTTTGTTTGACCTGTGGAGTTTATCAGCTCCAATCTCCCCTCCCTCCCCTCCCCCCCCAGTATTTCTGCAACCACATTTTGTAGATTGCCATCAACTTGTCCATCTTCTACCTAAACATTTACTGACAATGCTAACAATATATATATATATTATTTTTTTTTTTTTACAGACTTGTTATATGCCCATCTCATTCCCTTGAAATGCTGACTAGTGGTTGCTTCTTTTCTTCTTCTAACTCTTTTGGCTTAAGACAGCTGAACATCTACAGCAGGGCAAGTCTGAGTATTTTAAGCAAGTCTTCAGCAGTTCCCAATTAAGTGTATTCATTACCCAAGAATTGCCTGCATGGTCTGATTCTGATCTTTTTTTCTTTCTTCTTTAATTTGTACAAGTTTATAATTTAGCTTTTATTTACCAAAGTTGTTCTAACCTGCTTCGACACTAGCTGCACTATGCTAGCCCTTTTATTTTGGAGCAGTTGAAATCTAATCATATCCTGAAGGTATTTTTCTATACCTTCTATAGAGCTTTTCCTATTACTGTGGCAGCATCAAAAGGCAAGTAAACAGCATGACTTTATTACACCAACACCTTACAGGCAAAACAGGAGACAATCCTGGCCCTGCAAACTTACTCTCTGGATAGACAAGAACAAGACAGTGAGGTGAAGAATGGCAAAGAGAGCAAAGAAGATCAGCATTTGGGACAGAGAGAGTGGGTCAGCAGATTGATCAGAATGGAAAATGCAGAAAGAAAGCTCGAGCAGCTTTGCCCTGGCTTATAAGCAGAAGCAGATTAGAGCAGGAAAAACAGCTGTATGAGAATCTTTTTGTTGTCATAGGTGATTTCCCACTGCTCAGTTGAAGGTACAGTGATAAGTAACACCAGCTGTAGCTGGGCATGTCTCCCTCTCCAGATCACACTGAAAGCAGGTAGAATAAAGTAGGAAAAATCAGATGTGTTTGCTCTGGCTTTGCATCCAATATTGGCCTCTGTCACAGGCAGAGTATCAGTGTAGCTGGATCGCTGGATTTTGCTTTCTCATCATAGAATCATAGAATGGCTTGGGCTGGAATGGACCTTATCCCATGAAGAAAGAGTTCAGAAGGCATATCTCCCCGGTATCTCGTTTTCTTGTTTTTTTCTCCTTTTCCCCCCTCCTTCCTAAAGCAGGAAATAGCAAAGGCAGGGAGCTATGCTGTCAAATTTATTTTTTGAGGAATCTCAAAGACAAGAGAGCTCGTTTGAAAAGTTAAGCTAATCTAGAAAGAGGATTCTTCTGGAAGATCAACTCCAGATAAAAGAACATGAAACCTTCTAGTACAACACCAATCTGACATCCAACAAATTAAGCAGGTTAAAAAGTAGCTTGTCATTGTCTTCTGGTAAGGATATGTTTATTTCCCACCACCACTATATCTTCACAGGATGAAATGAAACCACTGTGGGATATTTTGCCTTGAATGTGTTGCTTTCTATCCCCGATGTTTAAAATTGTGTTCAGAAATGAAAGAAAATTTATGATTTCCCTTACAGAAGGAGACCATCTCCTTTGAATAACTTTGAAATATTTTTTTAACCCAAGCTTACATCCTAGAGCTAACATTTACCATATGCTAAATAAATAAGATCATACTAAGTTTAAGAATTTTGCATGTTCTTTGAAGCATTAAACTTAGTGGTAGATATCAGGAAGACTGAAATATATAACTAAATCCTTTACGTTAAACTGGAAGTTTGTATTTTATATATGGTATATGTACAGAAGAGGATGACATTGTTCATTACTGCACCTGTGAAAAAAAAAAATCAAATGTTTTTAAAGATAACAAAAGCTCTTTTCTCAAAGTAGTATCTTCTAAGTGTCCCTATAGAACTCATTCACAACATCATTTTGGATACACAGATGCCAATGTATATAACTGGTGAATTACAGAAGCAGTCTGACAATACCCAGCATGCTGGAGACAGGATGTTAGGTCTAGCAAATCACTGGTTTGACCCACTGTGACAAGGATCTTTCTCCCCTACACCTGAACAACTTCAAAATTACATTCATCCTTCCTGACCTTTCTTGTTTAAACATAAGCTAAATTTTTCTTTATATTCTGGTGACAAGTGTTTTCCAAGTGCTCTGAAAAAAAAAAAAACTATTAAAGTTTTCTGTAAGCTAAATTATTTTACTTGATTTAGAAAATTTTTTCATACTATTTCCAGTTTGTAGAAGGAATATACAGCCTTGGATATAATCTTTAAAATTTTGCAATTCTGGTGAGAGATACTATAATATTGAAAAAAATTAGTTCAATCATTACAACAGCATTTTTTTCTTAAAAAAAATAAAAATCAAGCAGTTACTTGTTTTTTCTTTAAGTTCATCTATCCAGCTCTAAGCTGGACATATTTCCTACCTGCAGGCCTTGTTCAAATTCTGAAAAGGTGTCAACATTCTGGAATAAAAACGTCACTAAAACATTGTTATGGTCATGGAAGCTGTCAGCTATAAATCTCCACTTAAAATTATCTTTTGAAGTTACATCAGAGTTCACTTACAGTCAACTTATGGGAAAGGACCTCTACCAAGAGTGTTTGGGAAAATATTGACTGTAAGTATTTGTAAGTAGTAGCATAGTTCTGAAGTGTGCAATTACTGTATGTTTTAACATTTTCATAAATTGAAATAAAATAAGCATTTATGAAGTAGGATTTGTGTTCTTCATTATCTGAATCAACTGATTTACTTACTATATCTGAAGACATGAAGTATGTTTAAGTCATACATTACAGAAGCATAATTTGTTTCTTGGGACAACTCCAGAGGACTTACTCAAGCAGAAACTCTGATTTCCCCACCCCCCACCCCCAGTCTTTAGATTGCACATGCTCTCCCCCTTCTTGGTCAGAAAACACTATAGCTGGATATCTCTCAGACACAGGCTGCTCAGGCTTGAAAGTCATAACCTACTCATTTGCTCCTGAATACTTCAGGAAGTTCAGGAAGAATGAGCATCCTTCACACTTGCTCCATTTTCTTACGGACCACATAACAGTTAAAGCAAGAAATGTAAAGATTTTTTTTAATAAATAATAAAATAGTCTCACTTTTGTTGCAGAGATTAATGAAAAAATAAAAATAATAAAACAAAACGCTATCTGAGAAGTCCTGCCAACTTTTCATCATCATTCAGAATTCCTTAGGTGTCTACACACACAAAGTCCTTTCCTTATCTGCTTTTTTCTCCTTGTCTTTTCCCTCACTTCTAAAACTACTGATTTTTAACAATCCTTACTTTGTTCACTCCAAGTCTTGGCCCCATGAGTGAAAGAAAACGTTATTTACAAAGACATATTGCCGCAGACGTCATACTGTCTTGTGTTCAATTCACTGATACTACTGATGCTGTATCACCTACTGAGTTACATCACAGTATCATTTGTAATGAATGGTTTTAAGAAAAAATAGTATTACTATAAAACTATCAAAAGTAGCCTCTGTCCCTTTTTCTTGCCTGCTGAATTAACTATATATTGTTATTCAAGCTGCTAAAAAACCATAAGCATTAACGAAATGCTGTGTCATGAAGCATTAGTGACTAAGCATTATGCTGTAGAAATATTTTCTATTTCCTGAATTTTAGCCAAAGCAATTACAATTCAGTTGTCCATCTGAAACAGTCTCTATGCAGGGGGGATGGACAACTACAAACCACACCTCTCAAGCACAGAGCCTTCAGGAACAACTGCCGCACTAGAACATAGGAATGGAAATTGCTGGAGTAGCACTGAGCAAGGTCTGATCTGATTCTACAGATATTTTCTAAAACTCTAAAAGCTGACATCTGAAGAACAGTACGTAAAAAAAGCAAAGTCATCTAATGGGATTTTATAAGTCACACTCCAGAAAATCGCTACACTGCTATCATCTCTTATACCTAGCTGGATGTTCAGGCATGACCCTTTCAGCTTTGAAAGAAAGATGAGAATACAGCTTTTGTACCTAGACAGGTGTATTGGAAGATTAATGTAAGATCTGTGCATCCAACACCATCATTATACTAATGATTACCCTAATGGTGAGCAGGTTTTTAGGTCAGATGGTCAGTCTGCCCTTGGGGAAACTGGATTCATGGTTACTTCTGTGCTCCTTCTAGATGCCATGCAGACCAGTCTCAGTATAGAAAAGTGTTCTACACCTGTCAGTAAGTGCATTTCAAAGTGGGGCATGTTTCCATTTTAAACACCATCTTATGCTGTCTGAGCACAGGCTCATATCTGTCTAAGGGTGACACTCTGTACCACGTTTCAAATAATCACCCTTTCGGGAAGAAAAAAAAAGGAGGGGGAGAAGTCTTGAAACCTTTTGCAAGGTGTACCACAGGGAAGCTATCTGCATTCTCGGTTTCAAATGACTTCCACAGACCGGCACAAACTCCAGAAGCAGAGGCTTTCAAGCAGAGCAAATGCAACAGAGACTGTACAAATAAGCTACTTGATGGCAAACACTTAAAAACCCATCCTACTTAAGGCTGGCCATAAATGGGGAACTACTAATTATGCATATCAAAAGCTTCTGGCATACTGTCAATGAAGAGCTTAGGAGCAGTTCAGGATGCCCTTGTCTGTGTAGAAGTCTCCAGCAGCATGACTGGAAGAACTTAAACAGCCCAGATAGACTGCTTCAGGATCTGGATCTAAATCTATTCACCAGTCACACTGAAAACGCTGTTAGGAGTCCACTACTGCCCACCATAAATCAAAACGAGAAGAAATATCTGAACTCCTCTGACATCCAGTTGAACTGGAAACATTCAAGCCCACTGTTCGGATCCACTCATGGCCAATTATTAACAACTGTTCTCTGATACTGAGCCAGTTTACATTTATAACTTGTTTAGGATCACTGACAACTGGGCATTTCTTTGAGTTCATACTTACTTGATATAAAAAGCCCAATAAACATCTACCAATCGTCTCCCATGTCTGTCCCTAGAGATGACTGAAGAAAAGCCACAGGTCACAAATGTATCCTACAGGTCTCTTTCCAAGGGAGCTCTCACTCAGCTGATTGCAAGACTCTCTTTCACTCTGCCCTCGAGAACAGAACAAAGGCTGAAATACTTTCCAGTGCGTTTGTACTTAAATGCTGTCTACTTCCAGATTCTGTTCTTTTTACTTATGTTCAACTTTGTTGATTTCACCTCCTTGCACGATACCTTGGAGTTTAATTAAGATCAATAGTAAATGATACAGCATGTTGCAGTTACTTTACAGAAGGCAAGTTGAAAAAGTTTGAGAGAGATCCACAGAAATTAAAAGGCAGCTTGTTTCTTGTTTCGGTTGTCTTGTTTTGACAGTACCTCCAGCACTGGCAGGTTTAATTTCTCTTTCAAGCTAGAGGCATAAAGCAAAATGCCAAAGAAAAACATTTTGTCCAGCCTCAGCTAATAATTTTGAGGTAATTACAGTGCTGAATGTTCAGCTTGAAGTTTTCCAGATAATTAGAGGTTTAGGTTAGCTGCCTTTCTTTAGTAAGTATTTCAATTCCAACTCATCTCTGTTAAAATAACCCCCCAAACCACACAGATAACGACATTCCCTGGGTTGGAGTAAACAGATTTTCTCATATAGCCTAGTACACATATAGCTTTCCTAGAAATCTAGGTAAATAAACTAAATAGTTATTCTGGGTTATAGAATGGCTCTGTATGATAAAGCACGGCATTAAAGTATTTCTGAGGCCACAGAAATCAGTTATTCTATTTATTTATTTTAAAATACGACAGCAGCACCAGAGAGGCAGTCACAGTTCATCTTATCAGGTGCTTCTGCATTAACAACTGGTGTGGTGCACAGAGAGAAGGGCCAAGGTTAATTTTGTTGTGATGTGTTACAGCCCTAGGCTCCATCACATCACTGTTAACCAGCCGTCAGGTTTGCATCACCTGCTAGTCTTAGGTCACAGACACAGAGAGAGCACCCACTGGAGAACCTGGCACCCCTCTCTATATCGGATGCACTGAATAGGATCCCAATGCACGATTTCAGACTTGGTTTCAAATGGAGCACCCCACTGATGCACCCGAGTGCACGCTGCATTAATCCAGGTACAAAGACCAGGCAACTTTGCTCCTAAAAAGACCCTTTCCAAAGCACTGAACGGTTCAAGTATGCGCTCATTGTGCTTGCTAACAAGCCAGAGTTTAGTATCATTCTGGAGTGAAATCAATGACACGAGCAGAACTTGAACTTCTGGTCTCCATCCTGATACTTTAATTTTCCATGACCTGCACATAGCAAGGAACCTATGCATCTATTATGCATACAGATACAAGTAACCTTCCACATACTCAAACTTCAGCAAGGTATCAAAACAGAGCAACAGGAAGAATATGCACAGATCAGGGTAGATCAGAGAATCACTTTATTGTTGTTGTTGTTTCATACAATACCATTCATTCAGCCAAAGTCCCTTGCTCAGCCAAAATGAAGTACTCGGTTAGGTTTTGAGCTCTTTCAGATAAATGCTTTAAGTAACACCAAAACAAACATTTTCAACAAACATTTTCAACAACAACAAACATTTTGTGTGTTTTTAAAAAACAGTGACAAAGTATTTCAAATATTTCAATTATTTGGGACTTGAAAGAAAGTTATCCAGCTAAACAGACAAACTTGCAGACTGCTTCAGATTACTTAAATGTATTCCCCTCTTAAAGTTTCTGCTAAAAATTTCACCTAGACCTAAATGAGAATGTCAAAAAGCATACATCTCACATGCACCAACTATATATACCCTTGCATAGACAGAATCAAATCGTAATTTTAGAAATCTAATTATATATTGTAAATAAATACAAATTTTAGCAGACTTTAGCAACTGCCTTTTTAATATCTATCTTGAACCCCGAGAAGATCAAAAAAAAAAATACCTTAAACATTAACAATGGTAAAATCTACACTTTAGCCACAGATTAATTCTGGAGTGCTATTTATCACTTTCATACAGCACTTAGAGCAAGGAATATGCTTTAAAGGATTAAGTTTTGCATGTTGTCAAAATACTGAACTCACTACCAAAGTATCACCACCATGACCAGCAGAGAAGTCTAAAAAAAAGGCAGCAGTGCAGCAGCTACCTAGTTCCAAGTCTCTTTTTATCAAATTAAGAACCCAGTGCTGCACCACTGATTTAATGAATACTTTCATCTCTTACATTAATGGCATCTTTTCAACTCTGAAGAAACAATAATATATTATGGATTCACAATCAAGAAACACATTGCGACTGCAAATTCTATTTCACATGTCCCTCTACATAATTAAGAATTAAATTCCTTGCACTGTATTTGAACTATAAGCAACCCTCTGAGGGTTTTTAAATGAGCTTTAATGATTGCTCCACATGAAGATTTTGATTACTAACATTATCAATAAAAACAGCTCTATAAAATATGCCAGCTCCACAGATCTGTTTCTCATAATATAATCAGTATCATTGTGAAGAGCTATATCATCCTATGGGCAGAGGTAGGTAGAACAGTTATCCATTATAAAAAGCAAACATTAATATTGAAAAGAGAACTGCAAGGCTCATTAGTATTTCCTGCTGATACACCACTAAGGCTGGAGTCCAGCAGCCCCTTCCTTGTTCACTTTACCCCAAGAGACGCGCATCAAATACCACTGAATGTTCAAGTAGCATTTTCATTGTACTCTAGTCTGCCCATGCTCAAGGACATGTATTCACTTTTCACCTACTGGCATATTCCCAACAAGAATTTTTCCCTATAGCAGTAACACTCTGTACTGGTTAGGCATTGGCATGCACAGTTCCTCATGCTGTAGCTTCAGTGACAGTGCTTCCCCTCTAAAAAAAAAAAAAAAAAAAAAAAAAAAAAAAAGAGCAACACAACAACAAAACACCACAACACAAAAAAAAAACAAAACAAAAAACCAAAACCCTTTCACAATGGCTGTAACACACCACCAGCTATCTGAATACTCTTGATTATTCACCGTGCTAATTTTTATAACTTTGTATTGCTTTCAGTCTACTCTTTACAAAACACAACAATTTAAGTGAAGGCTTGTGAAAATAAAAAGTGGATGCACATTGGAATAGTTCATTTAATTCAGAGCGATATTTATCCCAATTTAGCTCTAACCTCAGTCCCACTCCACTTCTCCTCCAAGAGGCAGCCAACAGAGTCCTGGGCAGAGCTGCTGCCCAGAGGGCCCCAGGCAGCCGGGGGGAACAGATCAACAGGAGCTTTATGAAGTTCAACAAGGGCAAATGCAAGGCCCTGCACCTGGGAAGGCAGAGCAAGATAAGCCGGGCACCATCGGGCTGGGGAGTAGCTCTGTGGAGAAGTCCCTGGGGGCTGCCAAGACTCCCAAACCTCCTGGGCATACCCAGGCGGTGGGCTTTACTGATCACCCTGGGCTTCCCCAGTCATCCCAGCCTCCACACACACACACAAACACCCCTCAGGCTTCTGGGCTCACCAGCCCAGGCATACTGGCCTCGGCAAAGGCTGCTGCACGCACTCCTGCTGCTGCACCAGTCCTTCCTCAGAGCAAGATTCTGCAGCCACCCCAGCCCCTGAGGGCCTAATGGCTGTCCTCCCCGCATTACAGATACCCGTGAACTCTGTAACTCTGTTCAAGACCAAAATCAGATTTCTGAATGAAGTTCATGCCAGGGAGAGGACCATCAGGGACCTTTATAATCCCAATTTCATTCTCAAAATAGGGTTTACGTAGATGTATTTTCAACCTCTTCCTACCTCATGATGCAAGACAATGTGGCACCCATAGAGTTCAGTAATTTTGAGTGCTGAAGTTGACTTAAGCTCCCTATGATTTCAGCATCAAGTTCAAACTTCCCCATTCTTTCCCTCAAAAATTTACAACAGAATTCAGTAATATGAGTAAGACTTTCACTAGCCTGGTGCTTTGGATTTTATCATCAAGACCACAACTGATACAATGAATCTGTTTGATGTAAAACAAATCCAAGGCATGCAGTTCCCTAAAACTATTTATATAAAACATAAGGAAAACAGAAGTATGTTACTTTGAATAAAGCATATTCTTATGTATTTAAGGTATTACAAAACTTGCCTACTAAAGAATAATTTACACAAAACATATTGAAGTCTTGGTTTCAAAAACAGTGTGCCCAATAAAATATGCAGCCGTATATTATAAAGGCTTTTCTTCACTAGAAAAGGAGATTGTTCCCTGAAAGCACACTGGAGGCAAAGAAAATATCATCACATCAATTTAAATTGTGTTCCTTACAAGTTCTGTACCTCTGAAAGATCATTTTGCTTTGTTGCAACGCTTCCCATTAGATTTTATACACAGGCTAGGTAACACATTTAAAAAAAAAAAAAAAAAAACAAAACCAGAAAAAAATGTGGAGTCTTAAGTTGATTTTAAAATCAATAGAGGCCTTCGAAGTCAATAAAGATGAACACGCCCAGAAAGAGCCAGCCCTGTATCTTCAATTTTGCAAACAAAATTCCTAACCTATTTTACTCTGTCAGTGCTGGCACATTCTGGGCACCGATTGACAGGCTGGAGAGCAAGACAGCATTACTCGAAGAACCACTGCTGCCACAGTGTCCTGCACACCAGAGGCAGGACTTGGACACAGCACAGCATAGCAGCAGCCAATTTTAGGGCCTTGGTTATACAGAAAACTCTGAAAACACATCAATATCTGAAACTCTTTCCAAAATGATACACTCTACCTCTGATTTTATAGCTCTCAATACAATTTATTCCTTATAAAAAATAGGTTTTCTTCTGAGGACACTTGCATCCAAACAGGAGCTCAATTTTCATATAATCCAAATTGAAATGTAGCGAATGCAGCACTCCCACAAAAATCAATATTCAGTCACGAGGATGTTCAGCTTTACATTGGGCTGAATGAAATATGAGCTGGGAAAAGTGCATATCTTGCAGTTTTGAGGGAATATGTATATAGGTCAGAGATTAGTTCAGAACAGACTTAATGAACTTGAGCATATTTAATAAAAGTAATACTGCTTTCACTAAACCAGTACTTCTAAGTGTTTTAGGCAGTATTAGAAAGTATTCTTTATTTAGAAGGTGATAGGTTTAAGATTTGTCTTCACACTTTACATTATACTAAAATTAATGTATACATTTTGAACTATTTTACCTTATTAGCAAGCACATAGAGGCACTCCTCTTCTTCAGCTTATTCCAGAAAAGTTCTTTACAAAGGCATTTGATTCCCCAACAAGTTATTTTACAGAATCTCAGATACAGAATCCAACCTTAAGGATCCAGTCCAGAAAATGTCTAGAGTCATACTACTTGTTCTTTTCCTCCCCCTCAACATTGATCTTCAATTTTCTATACCAAAACACACAAACACCAGACTGTCTTTCTGTTTGCTCAGTAGGGTGCAGTCTCCAGTAGCAGGGAAAATGGAAGCAGCAGCTTAACTAGCATTTAAAGTGGTGAGAAGATGATCTTCTGGGTAATTAAACTGATGCCAGCCTCCTCTATACTCAGAATTATTAGTATTCCCTCCAGGGGGGAAGGGTACAACTTCAGTGAGAAATTAATGGGATTTACAAAATCTGCGTTACACTACATACCGTTTCCTGCAAAGGAGTAGCTAGCAAGATGTACGCAATTTCACAAAAAAAAAAGTGCTTTCCAATCATTGTCATCATACTTTTCTTCCCTCAGTGTTACACTTGACTTTCTTCTCTATGACAATCATCTAAAAGTTAAAATTTGTGATTAAAATCGCTAATATATCAGAAAAGTGATGCTACCAGCAGTAAAATTACTGAATATATTTTTCTTTCAGAATATTCTTTCTGGTACATAGGATACTAAGATCAATTTAGTTTTCCCCATGGTGAATGGCAGGGAGCTTATTTACACAAACGGACACAGGTAGCATTTGTTACAGAAGAACTTACAAATATTCCCTTAAACAGTATTATGTTCTTTTTCTGTAAAGCTAAAGCCAAGTAGATCACATAACTGCAAGATGGTTCCTACTAACGAAGGGAAGGCTAGAAGAGGCCTCCTGGATCACAGACATAATTTTCCCTGCTGCAGAAGTCATTTATAACATACTGTCTAGATTTCTGAAGGCTCCTGTCCAGAAGCCAGTTAAGACTTTTTCTCCCACTGCTGTCTAGGTATATACAATAATCACTTTCCTCTTACAACTAGACTGTCTCCTAATCTGTGGCCCAAGTGAGTCCATTATCTGCTTACACAGTTTTGTCCTCACTGTCTACTTCCCTCTCTTTTTTCTTTTGTTAATACGCAGCAGGGTTAAATAAAAGAGCAATGGCATGCCTAGTCAGGCTCAATTTTGCTAGGATAAACAAAATCCAAAATCTCTGGGTCCTAAGATGGCTTCAGAAATTGGGGATGAAAAACAGCTTTGACTTTGTAATTTCAACAGTGTACACATTACTGCAAAGACTTCACCTTTTGTGCTGGTATTAGTATTTCAACCACTCCTGCCAGATTTCTCAGTCGACATTATCTTAGGATCAGTTGCCTCGTCTGCAACATCTATAGCATTAGTAGTACACACTTTTCCTATGATTTACCAGTGCAACAAGGTCACAAGCCACATCTGACAGCAAAAAGTTTCTTTCATTCTTAAGGGAACAACCTTGTGCTCAATACTGTTAAATTTCACCTGGCTCTACTAATACAGTCCTTTTTCTAAACACCACTGCTCTGTAAAACCAACAGCTACTCTGGAGACCAACAGCTTTATGTCAGCAGTAAATGCCCTCCAACCTATCCCATTTTTCAGCCCAGGTCATCCATAAAGACAGGTAAGACCCAAAACCACTACAAGAAGAGTGTGGCAGAACAGAAACCATTTTAGACCTCCCTAGACTTCTTGAGCATCTCTCCATATTAGCTTATCTAAAGGATCTATCATATTTGTCAAAAATTAGACTGAAGTATTAAATATTTCCCAATGTTACTGATTTTTAATTAACAATCCAAGACTGAAGGTTTTTGTTTAGTTTGGTGGGTTTTTTTCCCTGTAGCTCTTCTAAATCCCTAGGGCAAAGTCTATTATCCCAAATGGATTTTTCACAATGCTAAATTGAGCATCCCAAATTTGTAGTACACTAATTTAACTCAATTTGATAAGCAGTTTTCATCAGCAAGCCTCAAAGTGCTTGAACAGGAGAAACATAAGGGTATTCAATATGAGTTTAACTCTATAGGTTCCATATTTGAGAACAATATATGAACCAGATTTCTCCTGTGAGGGTTATTATTCTTATACAAGAGAGGACATGACTAACAGGAGTGAAAGGAACATGAAAGTTGATCCAGACCAAACTGCAAATATACCTACTCTAGAATACTGGGGATGAGGGGGTTGCCAGCACAAAGCCCAGAAGTTAAACTCTCACACCTCTAACTTCTTCATTTGTCATCTAGTAAGAGTGGAAGTTGAAAGTTAACATGGAATGTAGGTATTGTTAATGTATTAGTCACACTACTTACAAGACCTATCTAGAGCAAAGTATATTTTATCTGAAATATTTTCAACCAGAATCAAAATGCTACATACTGTTTCTCCCTACACAGTAAAAACAAGCAAGTTGATTGGGGTCAGACGAGACAAGCCCAAAGGCCACTCCCAGCCTAAACCAAGGATAACTTATCACCAATGATTAACTAAAAATCTGTTAGCAGCTTACCCACAAAAGGTGGATCCAACAGCATTTAGAGCCCTGATTTCAGCTGCAGCCTTTTGCACCAGCTGCTTTAAAAAAAAAAAAAAAAACACACAAGAAAAAAAAAACCACACACCATACCACCGAACCCCCAAAACACTACGGCACTCAAGAACCTCTGCTGTCCAAAGCAACTGCTGTCCAAAGTTACACAGGAAGTTTATGCATTCAGTCCAAATAACTCCAAAATATTATTATCCTCTACTGCTTTTTTAAGGTGACCCAGTGTTCCAGAAGTGTATTTTGAACGCAAGAAGGTGCAACCCTTGTGAGCCCCTTAGATATCTCACCTGCTAGCACTGCCATTTCAGAATCAGATCCACCTGTTAGGAGGTACATTTTACTACTCACTTGCTGTGGCAGAGTTAGTCAAACAAAGAACATCAAGTTAAATCACAGGTTTTGCTTCACATTCTTTCTAAAACTTGCAGTCTGAACCAACTGATGTTGGTCTTCAACAGGCTTTCAGTCTGTGCTCTGGAAATAATAGGTGCACAGGACTTTACGGAAGGCTTGAGTGAGGGAAGAATCACGCTGCAAGCCGTTAGGACTGGCTCCCACAAGTAAATCACCCCAGATGCCTCTGATAGCTCTTTCTTCACAGTGACTGCCAGGGCTGGTACACAACATGGTATCTCTTGTTGAACTGGGGATTTTGAGCGAGTTGTTTTAAATACACAAAAAAAGCACACAGTTTGGTGTCTCACACCTACACATCCACAGGCTTACATGCTGTACCTTTGCCAGCTAAAGAAACATTGGCATTTTTCCTCTGTATTTTGCTGTAGTTGCTACTTTTCTCTATACCTTCATCTTTGTAGAATAACAAATTCTTCCCTTATGTCTCATACACATCTGAGAAGAGCAAGTATTTACTACATAACTATGAACTTACAGGTATAGCAAAAGAGCGTTGTAGTTCATCTAACAAAAATAGCCAGGATAGCTACTTCATGCACATTTAAAACAGACCTACTTTACCGTCAGTATAAGGACCGTTGTGACCAACAGCAGTGTTGTGCCAGAGCGTTGTGCAACTCACCTGGTTCCTTTCACTAGTGTCAGAAGTTATGCTCAGTAAAATAAGTTTCTTCTACAATTATTCAGAGATAGTAGCATTCTGAACTTGCATCTGCTGTCCTCCCCAAATATGTATGTACAGAATAGAATGTAACAAAGATCGACACTTATGCATAGCACACTGAAACACAGGAGGGTTTTTTGTTGTTAAGATGGCACTACTCTATCACTTCCAGAAGTGGTGAGAAAGCAATTTTCCAAGTCTTTGACTTGCTTTCATTGTCAGGAAGGCTACCGAGTCTGAGGCTGGGTGGCTACTCAAAAAACAGTGAAGAGCTCAGGGATGGGCAACTATTAAAGCCCTTGAATCCTGAGGACAGCTGTGTCAGCCAACCTGCAACCCAGGCTTGTCGGTATTCATTATGCTGTTCCCACAGCAGAGAAGAGCTTAAATGCTCATTAAGCCTGGAACTCTTCCAGACATTAAAGTGGTATGCTGACTTGGCTAGCCTTTCAGATATGCCAGCATCATACCACCCTCTGGTTTTTTATGATTATATCACCTCCTACACTAAAGAGCCCCACATCTAGGCCACTTCTTTAATTTTTCAAAAATAAATAACATCTGCTATGCTGTTACTACTTACAGTTAGTCACACATAAATATATGGGGCATATTATAAGAATTAAGCAATCTTTATGATAGCACTGCTCGATCATTTAAACACAGATGTTCTCCAATGACAGTTCTTCATACTGACTGATCTTATGATACTAGCTCGTAATTTCCAGCCGCTAAATTGCAAGGGAAGACAGCTAAAATTCATTCAGTACTTCCTCAATATTCCTTAGTCATATAAGCAATTGCTGTTTTACCCTAGCCACCCAGCACGATAGTAAACGAAAGGAGATTGCAGTCAGATTCTCCAATCCACTCCTGCTGCACCGCATCAATACACTGTGGCTTACCGTCGGCAGAGTGCCGAGGCAGGCTCCAGTTCTAACTAACATCGCTCCCCCTCGGTTTAGAGGTTACTTTTTCCTGAATGAATCCCTGCACTCTATAAAGAAAAACAATGTCTTATTTCATCTTATTCCGGGCTCATTTTCTTAGAATGGCCCAACAAAACCCACCAACTGTAACTTGCCTTCCCTTGCTTTCTGTTATTTTTTGGTGGAGATCATTTACAAATGAACAGACAGGCAACTAAAACCAAAAAGCAGACAAAGGAGGTTTCCTAAATCAATATTTGGTTGCTGAACTGGAACAACTTACAAAACTTGTAGGACTCACAAGAGCAGCTGTCAGCGACTTAGTCTGAGTTATTAGTTTACAGACATCGAATCATATCATAGAATCATAGAATGGCTTGGGTTGGAAGGGGCCATCAAAGGTCATCTAGTCCAACCCCCCTGTGGTGAGCAGGGACACCTTCAACTAGATCAGGTTGCTCAGAGCCCCATTCAGCCTGGCCTTGAATGTTTCCAGGGATGGGGCTTCTACCACCTCTCTGGGCAACCTGTTCCAGTGTTTCATAGGATGGCTTGGATTGGAAGAGACCCTAAAGATCATCTAGTCCAACCCCCATGCCGTGGGCTACCCCACTAGATCAGGTTGCCCAGGGCCTCATCCAATCTGGCCTTGAACACCTCCAGGGATGGGGCATCCATAACCTCTCTGGGCAACTTGTTCTAGTGCCTCACCACCCTCTGAGTAAAGAATTTCCTCCTAACGTCTAACCTAAATCTCCCCTCTTTTAATTTAAAACCATTCCCCCTTGTCCTATCACTGTCTGCCCGTGTAAAAAAGTCACTCCCCCTCCCATTTATAGGCTCCCTTTAAGTACTGGAAGGCCTCAGTGAGGTCTCCCCGGAGCCTTCTCTTCTCCAGACTGAACAAACCCAGTTGCCTCAACCTTTCTTCGTAGGAGAGGTGCCTCAGTCCTCTGGTCATCTCCGTGGCCCTCCTCTGGACGCACTCCAGCAGCTCCACATCCTTCTTGTGCTGGGGATCCCAGGCCTGCACGCAGTATTCCAGACGGGGCCTCACGAGGGCAGAGTAGAGGGGGACAGTCACCTCCCTCGCCCTGCTGGCCCCCCCTCTCCTGACGCAGCCCAGGAGACATT
>JAVKLA010000053.1:3158090-3170479 GCA_034782735.1 Sagittarius serpentarius | reverse complement strand
AACCCACAAGCTCTCAACCTGATCATGACTGGTTTTTAGGGGCAGCTCTTTGCAGTTTATCCCCTCCTTGACATAGAAGGCAACTCCCCCACCCCTCCTGCCCTGGCTATCCCTTCTAAAAAGTTTATAGCCCTTGACTGCTGTGCTCCAGTCGTACAATTCATCCCATCACGTTTCCATGACAGCAATTAGGTCATAGTTTTCTAATTGCGCCACCGTTTCCATCTCCTCCTGCTTATTTCCCATGCTGCGTGCATTGGTGTAAAGGCACTTCAGCCGGGCTACCAGACCTGTTACCTTCTTGGAGGAGCCCTCCATGGAAGGACATTACAAGGCTCAAAGTGAATCTTATATCAAGAGAGGAACACACAATGGGGAAAAATCTCTGCAAGAAAACAGACTGTGAAAAAAATTGAAATCCTTACCTTCATAGGTCCTTTGAATCACAAGCACCATCGTGCCAGCTAAAAGAGCCATGAAAACAACTACAAGAAAAAAAGAAACCCCTATCCCTATTTTCCCCTAAAGCAGACATAAAACTGTGAGGGACTTTCTCTTCTTCACCTAGTTAAGCATAACTCAAAAATAACCCCTCTCCATGCCACACCCCATTCTCCTCCCCACCCCCTTACATATTTCAGAAAACATAACCACCTGGTAGTCAGCTGAGATAATTATTCCTACTGCCACCTCCTTATGCAATGCAATAGTTTCACCTGCTCCCTTTAACCTTCTCTGGAACACCTGGTATGGCCTGAATCTGTCCTGGGGATTAACTCTTTCCTTTCCAAGCTTTTGATTTGTATTGCGCATAACCTTGAATTAGCACAATTACATTCTGAGTCTGTAAAAGAAAATACAGCTATTTGCAAGTGATGATTCCAAGTTCAGACGGGATAAGAACAACATCCTTATCTTGGGTAAGGATGTTGGACGAAATACAGTATAACCATGCAATAAAGCACAGGAATAATATTGAGAGTTCTTTGGTTTGGTTTTATTGTTGTTGTTGTTTTCATCACACTCACAATCAACCATGGAATTTAGAAAGTATACAGGATAATGTCACAAAACAGTATTTTGAAGTCAAGGAATAACACTGATCACTGAGCCAAGGCATGTTCTGGCCACATTCTCAGTCTCAAGTGCATCTGCGAGGCAGGTGGCTGAGCTAGAAACAGCAGCTTCATTAAGTCAGGTTAATATATGATACAAAACTGAAGACCCCCTCACCCCCCTCACCCCAGATTAAGCTTGATCTCACAGAAATACCCATACATATGTGCCAACACACATTCAAAGTAATCTTCATAACTATTTTTAAAAACAGATACCTATTTTTAAAATAAAAGTAGTGGAGAACATCAGTGTAATTATTTGGCAGCAAACACAATTAGCTATTGAAGACTAAAGACTCAAAACTGAAAGATGTAGAGTTGCTAACTAAAATAAATTTCTTCTGTTATGAAACCCTGAAAACAGTACAATACATATTAGACAGTCCTGAAACAAGACTCCATACACCTTAGAGGAACCATAATACAAGCAAAATATGAAATGGCAGCCAACAGAACTGACAGGTAAATGAAACAGAAAGAAATTGCCAGTATTTATATATCACAGACTACAGCAGCCTGTCGGAAGTTTGCCATTGGTGTTTGTTGTTTTATTCCTTACATTTGCCTACTAATTTCTTTACCTTTTACATCTCTTCTATAACCGATTAACAAATTTTACTTGTGCTGGTTGCTGTGTTATTAAAAATGGGATTCATTTGTGCAAACAAACCACAAATTAAACAGACAACACGCAACGTCCATTTACGTAGGCTAGCGAAATGAAAGCACGTGCCATTGCGCCAAGTTGCTTGCCTTTACAGAAAAGATTCCCCATTGTGAACTGGTAGACAAAGGACCCAGAGCTGAGGGGCAGCCAGAGCCATGGGTCTCCATCTCCCTCTGCGAAGTGGAAATGGATCCATGCCCAGCTGCGCTGTGGCATGCTGTAAATTTTCCTGTAAAAATCACAGAGGCACGATACAAGCCTGTTTGAGAGTCAGCACCAAAATTTGCCTGAGCCACAGGCACTTGGGAAGCATATGAATTCCAGCAACTGTGCATCAGACAATTCTCTTCCCAGATATCTCCCACTCTTTTCCTCAATACTCAGTATTTTATGTTGTATAGTAGCTTTCACATGTCACTAATCATATTTATAAAAGCGTGTTTATATAGCGCATGAGTTCATCTCCCTCTAAGCTCTTTTACCAGTGACCAGCTGACATACTGCTTTTTTCATTTTATGACCAGCAGCACATTCGTCAGCATTGTCTTAATTAAGACCATTGCTTACCCTGATATGCTTTTAGAGTAAAAAATGAGCCTAGAGAATACCATACCTGGGAACTGGATCCCTCTGCAAGCTATGAAATAACCACCGTGCCTTCCCCATGCCTCTGCAGAGGAGGGTGCTGGCCAGTTGAGCATTTAGAGATCAAAAGTCACATCAGTGGATGCAGTCTCCTGGCTGCCCAAGTGTCAGAGCAAAGGCAGAAAAACAGCCTTCCTCAGAGACATGGTTTCTCTTCATATGGCAACAGTTTTGCCAGCTGGCAAAATAATTTCCTACAAGTATGCCTAGATTATTTGCAGACAACCCCTTTCATTTGAGCAATTCAAACAGAGGCAATAGGCAATTTTTAGGAAGAGGAAAATTGTAAGCAATTCCTATGATTTTTGGGGACTATTCCTCAGAAATAACAGGTCACAGGATGTAGCTAGAGACAGTGATGAATTTCAGATATCTCTATAGGAACTACCTTTAATAAAAAAAGAAGTAAAACCTTTTTGCATCATATAAATAGTGGTGTCTGTCTCAGGGAGTTTAGAAGGGATTTTTGTGTTGACTGCTGCATGTACATCACTGCTGCTTCTTTAAAATCAGTGCTTGCATTTTCTGCCTACTAAGAAAAAAGGTGTTTGGCTACAGAGGCAAATCAAGTTTTTGCACTGGTCTCTAAATGTCAGTAATGTTTCTGTTAGGTGCAAAGGGAGAGTGTCATTTAAATATAATTTAGAAGACATGATTGCTTTATAATTTAGAAAACATGATTGTTTTCTAAAAAAACCTTCATTGGCGAATAGCAGACATCTGCATAAATACAACAGCACTCAAGCGAATCAAACTGATTCTCTTCCTTCCCTAGCTGACTGAATAGTGGAATATTTCTTTTCTCACCTGAAACTTTATTTTTTACAACCAAATCTTTACTTTAATAGTGCTAGGTATTTCCTGATTCACACAGACCTAAATTTGTGGGCACTTTCACGGAGGTAACTGGCAGGAAATTGCATTTATGCTAATATAAATAATATGAATAATATGCAGCTTTCATAGCTCCTTACTGATGTAGACAGGATGTTTCCAGAGCTCAGTCTCGCTTAAAGACCACCTTGTCAAGCAGCGACTCTAGAAACTGCAAGTACGGAAGTTATAAAATGCATGCTGAGCTGCGGGCTGAATTACCTGGGAAGCGTCGCACCAGTGTTAAGACGGAACCTACACACTAACTAAACTGACCAACACTCACAGCAGATCAATATGCTATACTGACCTGCAGATCAAAAACTGTTTTCCCTCTGTGTCAGCTTCTAGTAGAAACCTTTGATCAGAAACAGAAAAAGAAACTACAACTGCTACTGAAGCCCTGAGAGAGAAACAAAAAGAGATTTCAATCACAGGAGATTTAGGGCCAGCTGTTCCAACCAGGCTGCATAAATGAGCACAAGTGGTTCACAGAAGGAAAGGGCACACTTTAAAAAAAAAAGCATATTTTTTAAGAAATCTGGATAGTACAGCTATGTCTACTGCAGACTGCTGAGGAGACTCAGCTCTTCCACATGGGTTTGCTAAGCCCTGAAGCCAAGTTGTCTGAAACTAGAGATTATTGCCAGTGGCAGAAAGTAACTTGATGTCCTCTGATTCATTTTTCTGATTTGGAGTGCAAAAGTGTTTTCAAAACTATCTCTGATGATGGAATTCACACACACACACCCCCCAACACTTTTTTTCATTCACATATCAATTTTTAAAGATATATCCACCTCAAAACTTTGTTTTCAGCTATTTTAATAATTTCTGAGTACTGTGCCATTTCACTGCAACAAACAAGGAGGTATTTGATCCAAGACAGAAGATGATCTATTTCAAATAGTATTCATTAACAATAGCCTTTAATAAGTTTTAGAAGTGATAAAAAAAAAATCCAACATTTCTGGCATATGTAATTACTTCGTCCTAACTAAATAAAAATAAATTTGCTTAGAGTTTTGCAATACAGAAATATACAGCAACTTAAGATTTCAAATAGATATATTCAGAGTATTAAACAAGTTCAGGTACAGCTTGCAAAGTATCTGCATTGGCTGAGAGCTTATCACAGCCTCATAACTCAAATATTTATTCAGTTTCTGTGAGTTTTGAAGTCTACGCTGAATTCTTTGTTTCTGTGATAACATTCCAGTAATACTAGCTGGTTAAAACAGGTCTGTATGAGCCTAGCCTAAAAGGATTTTTTGCCTGTAACAGCCACTCTGCCCTGTAAAGAGCTGGAATAAAAAGCGTAAGTAGATTTGTTGTGGTTGACTTGTATTGCTCTACAAGATTTCAGGGATATAGATGCATTTGAATGAACTACTGTGTAATGAAACTAGATGACTTTTCAATTCATTGATCAAGGTGCTTGTAGCTCACATTTTGAATCAAGCGAAGTAGTGAAATGGTAACTATTGAACAAATAAATTTCACCTGTCACATTCTCAGGAATCACTTAACAACTTAAGTTCTTGAAAAAAACTGTATTTTTAAATAAAAAGAACGTTTAAAGATTTTGTCACCTGCCATATGATTCTAAACAGCAGCATATTTTGATAGATTCTCAGAGCTGTAAGAAATACGGAAGGAACACAGACCGCATCTTCACAGACCAAACAGAACAAGATAAAAAGAAACTGTGGATTAATAATCTGCATTCAGCCAAGTATTTTTTATCTTACCAATAAAATGAGCAGTCTTAGGAATTCTTGTTTGAAGGACAACTATTCTTACTTGTTTTCATCTCCTTACTTTTTGGAGGTTGAGCATCCCTCAAGAGGGTTTTTTCCTTTGGTGTGGGTTTTTTTCCCTGGTTTTTTTTGGTTGGTTTTGGTTTTATTTGTTTGTTTCTACACACTTTCATACACAATATGTTGCTACTTAACATAAGAGATTTCTGTTTAGCAAGACACAGTGTCTGTGAGCGGAAATCTATAGTACTATCTTAAACCATCCCAAACGCTCTTTTCAGACCTCAGATTGATGTTTCCAGTTACTTTAATCCAATAATTACCAGTGGAATTCCTTTTTAGCATTATTCTTTATGTCACCCTGCAAACAGTAAAGACCATAAAGCTGCAAAAGGCAAAAATTACCAGCAACAAAAATGAATTTAAAAAAAATAAATATTGGAAGTTGTAAGCCAATGAACACTGATACTAACCAGGAGTTCTGGGTATTTCTCAGGAGCATGATAATAGAAGAACAGGAAATAACCAATTAGGCTGCTAAAGGTACTCCAATTTTAGTTCTATTTATTCAAAAAATGTGTGGGTTTGTGGAGGGAAGCTCGTTCCAGAGCTTATTCTCTTTCACAGCTGGTATTCCTATTCCATACATTCTCTTCAGATTGCTTCCCTCAAGGACTCCAGGCATAAAAATATTACAGAGCAAGAGACGTCCATTTCCCAAGAAAAATTATGGGCAGGAAACCCAATTTATCTTTTCATCATATAATAACTTGTACACACATCTAGTTATTTTTAGCCAAAGTCATTACGAATCTGCGTCTGCCAAGCTAGTTATTTTGAAAAAAGTTGTATTTGCTGAGAGAAATCTATTCACAATTCTTTAAGAAAACTTCTTATAGCTATTTGTGAACCTACAGCATGTACTACCCCGCAATGAGCTGTATGTTTAATTATCTCCTTAATCAGGAGCATGGAACTCCTTTAGCCTGCATGGAAGGACAACTGCTCCAAGGAGTTTAGACCCAAACTGTACCTGTAGTCATCTTAGAAGTGATTCAGCTTTGTGAGTTTAGAAATCAAGATGGTAGAAAGCAGTAAAACATGGGGGTAAATAATACAGTTAACTTACTTGCACAACTGTTCCAGCACTCCACTCTTTCCCTTCCTCCTACACATACACGCATTTGAAGTGAACGGAAAACATGATGTATTGCAGACTTCTTTCAAAATTGAAATGTGACTACATATGCACAACAGGTATGCACACTGGCAAAACATTCAAAGATGGAAGGATCACATTCATCTCTCTCACAGGATCTAAAATATACGATGTGATTTATTTAGCTCATCTGAGCTGGGTCAGTTTAAAATATTCATACAAACTCTCCACAGAGAGTTAAAAATCTGGAAACGTTTAGAGAAATATTTTGCTAAGAACTCCAAGTACTAGAAATATGCAGAAGAGGGAAGAATCATAAAATAATATATTGTTTACCAGCTATGCCACCACATGTAGTTGCAACCATGCAAGATCTGACCATTGTTTGTATCCCTTATTCCCCTCAGTTTTATTAGCACTCCCTCTCTCAGTGTTCCAGTGCTCCTGAAAGCAATACTTGACCTCCACAAGGAAGATCTTAATGGTGCTTCTACAGAGTTGGATTTTTGTACGGACTGTTCAGCTAATCCTTTCTTTCTGCCACTACAGAAATGGCAAGCAGTATAATGGAAATATTTAGAATCACAGATCCTACTTCCTGGCAATTCATTTCAAATACTGAGCTCTTTTAATAATGACCACATGCAACATAGGTGCACACAGGTAAATATAAAAGAAAAACAATATATTAACCTATTTTTTAGTAAATTTTGATCACATATTTGTTTATGAAACTTTTTTTACTTGCAAGAATATTTTATTTCAAATAAGTGCTGAAAATAGCATACAAATTTGTACAGCATGGAGGAAAACCCCAATAAAAAAGTACTACCACCACCCAGAATAATGGTAATCATTTTTGTGAATATATATGTTGCATATAAAACCATATGCTGCAGTATTACTACTTATTTAGGTCAAGAATTTTTATTCTAAGCTGATTATAATATTGCATATAGTGACACTATTAAAATTCCTCATAGTACATACAATGTTTTCTATGATAAATTACACCTGCATTTGTTTTACATAGCTATATGTGAGAAAAGAGTAGACAGTGCAATAATATGAGGTCATTTTCTTACTTTTAAGAGCTTTAGGTTAGGTAATCTTTCTAGTTGAGTTTTATCTGTCAACAGCCCCTTTGGAAAGAAAAGAATAATGTATGCTCTTCCGTGGTCACTTTTTTTTCTTGCTTAATGCCAAGATCCTTCCAAGGAATAAACTTCAAGAGAACAGTGACAACCCATTTTATACCCTATTCCTTGTCTGCTGTGTAATTTCATTAATATTTCATCCAAACTTGCCTTCTTTGTATAGCAACAGCCTCTTCCAAAGATACAATTTTTCCACTGCTAGAAATTTAAGACAGATGATTTATTCTGTATCCTTTTTTTAAAGAAGAAATACCTGATGTCAGCAATTTTTTTTAACTGGAGGATGTTTACCTACTACTCACAAATTCAATTACCCTTCCTTGATATGGATCAGTCTTTTACATTATTTTATTTTGCAGTTTCAAGTTTTCTTCCTGCTGATTTTTGCTTTGCTTGCTTATTTAAGTCTGCCTGCCATCTTTTGATGATGTGTCAGCAGGTCTCATCAGGGGGGAAACACACAACAGTCAACAAGTAAACAGCAGCTTCAATTCACACTTTGAATCAAGTTAAGGTGCAGACTTCTTGTTTTCCTGCCAAGATTAAATCCTTCTAGTAGCAGATGAAACAAAAGTGACTTGTCCCTCACTTTACGTTCCACCTGTAGGTGACTCTAGATCTTCCCCCACCCCCTTCAGCTGGTCTGGGAGAAAACAAGTCATAAAGACAAGACATATTTGCTCCATAGTTTTACAAAATGTGCCATCCTGGAACCATATGAATGAATGTTTGCATCCTTAAATGTACTTATATCCTGTATTTTGGCCTGGCTTGTTCTTGGTACCTACCACCCTCGCTGGTTTGAACAGGAGCTGTCAGTTCTTCAGGTCCTTCCCAGCAGCACAGCTGCATCACTCTTAGCAGATACTTGCTGCGTCTTTATCTGCACAGCCTTTGGGAAGCGTGATTTCCAGCACCCCTCTCCCAAGCTCATACTCCTACAGCCACATCCCCTCATGCCTCAGTGTTAATCTGGCTGCCTCCAACTAGCAGCGCTGGCAGTTGTGCGTGTTTAGCGTTTTGCAGTGTTTTTGCAGATTAGCTTGGCATCACTAGAACAGCTGAAACGTCATCATTCCTGCATATCCTGCATATAGCTGCAGCTAAACTGCAGAGTTTGTGAGTAAATACTGGGGGGTGGGCAGACACTGGTGTATTCAGCTAGGTTTTACTAATCATATCCCAAAATACGATTAAGAATGTGAACATACCTATGCATAGATAGGTCCCAGAAGTCATTAATACAGCCAATATCTACATTTGAATAAAAGAGTCCACTCAGGAAACTGAAATACTCATAAGCCACAAATTACGATTATCCTAAGACAATATGAAATGACCAGTGCGAAAAATCATTTATTTTTGATGTCGATGTTTTTCATACTGTCTAAAAATAACACAACACTGACTTCATGTTTACAGCAGGCTTAAGCATTTCAGTCCCCAAGCAATTCACACTGTTTTCAGTTATATTTAGACCTGCTCTCAAAAACTCAAAGTGTACTCTTGCTCTCCGTCACCACCTCAGATGTCAAGCTCCCCTATCTCTCCCAGCCAGAGACTCTACTGACAAGACTGACTTCCACTGGAGCACAAATCCTTCTCTACAATTGCCATTTCTGCTGCACACATTTTGTCACAGCACAAGCTGCATTTCTCTCCTGTTTCTCATTTCCCAGGCTCGCCTCTTTTTGCTCTCAGGTCTCACCTTTCTTGGTAAAAGGACTTAGGAGTACAGCTTGCTATTGTATGCAAGATTTCAGCTGACCTGGAAGCACTGACTCACACCAGGTTTTCTCATCAATGACCTGTTGCTCGGTGATGTCAGTCCCTTCTTCAGAAGAAAGCATTCTACTCTGAAGAAAACCTGTGATATCATATATTTATCTGAATTCCTCTGAGACACCACATGCTGCATATTCTTTGCCATGCTGGTGGAAATACGGAGTTACACTTTTAAAAACTGTTTGAAAAACAGAAAGGGAGGCACTGTCATTCTCTACCTTGCTAAGAGAAAACAGCACTTTCACAGATGCCGTGGTCCACTAAGCATATGTCTCCCTCCACTACTGCTTTGGGAGAGTTTAACAAAGCACGAATTTCTTCTTTGCAAAGGTTGATAGAGGACAAAAAAATGAGAAATGGATCAAGAAATAAAACAATGTGATGGTAAAAGACCATCACAGAGGATGTAAAAGCAATTTAGCAGAGCTGTTCCTGGGTAAATAAGCAGAATGGAAAGTTGCAGCTGCTTATTTGTGTAGTTAAATCCAGAGTTTAGATCATAGCTTAAACTCTAAGAAGGGGAGGAACTATATGAGCTTTGCAATCCTATAACAAAAGGGAAAAACCAGGCCTTATGTTGAGGTGCAGAGAGGCAAAACCTTTGAAAGCGTCTTCACTCAATCTGTCTCTGCAAAACTGTTTGTTGATCTTAGGTGCTTAATGTTCTGTTACCTCCTATCGCTGTTGTGAATGTAGGCTTGTGTTTTTTTCCCACCCAGACAGGTGATTTTGGAACAAGGCTGCACAGAGAAACCAACTAGAGGAAGAGGGACATCAAAATCCTGGACATTCAGATAGTCACAGTCACATCTATAGCCTTGTATTGCTCATTCCAGTTTTCTTTTTCCAAAGCTTCACTGCTTCTGTTACCCCTTCCCCTTATTTCATTTCTCTAATTTCCCCTCTCAACTTGTAATATTAGAAGGTATCTGCCACTCCTCAGCTGTTGATATTTCTAGTATGGTGCATCTTCCGCTCATTGTTGTCTCTGCTTTGCCTAGTTTGATTGTAAGCACTCATCCGGACCTGTTGTTATCACCATGCAATAACATCACTGAAGGCACAGAAAACAGTAAGATTTATGTGCTGCTACCCAAGAGACTGGGAGTACAGCAATTAGCAACTAAATCAGGTCCTGTGACTTTTAACAGAAAATTTGTAAGGGTCATTAGGAGTCATGTCTCCAGGAGAGTCTTATCATTCATGACAGGTGGCTCAAGACTTTTTTATTTTTACCTTTTCTTTGTTTTATTTGATATACACACAACTGGGACAAGGGCTGCATAGCAATGACTTACCTCAGAATACAGTGACTCCTGACACAGAAAAAGTAACTGTATTAAAGAAAACATTACAGTCCAAAGAAGTTCCCTACCACATGGTTAGCATTTTACTTCTTTGGGGTTTGGCAGAGAAGAGAGGAAATTTGTAACCAAGTATCTCATAAAAGGCCTCCGTAAATTGTTTGCAGAATGCAGAAATATCCTACTTTGAATTTAATAGCTGACACAGCCAATTAAAAGATCTTGGTGAGTAGGAAGATCAAGTTAGTATGATGGTCTGTGATCGTTCAGATTGTAACAATCTGACCACTAGCATTCTGGTGAGGGTTATCCTAAATTCCTGAGGGAGTCTGCCATACTGCAGAGATGACCTTGCCAGCCACAACTGTTTCAGTGTACCACTGTATGTCTGTATCCACTCTTCAGGCTACTGTACCTTTGTTACACATTTTTGGACAATGCTTACAAAGTATATTCAGAAGCACTAGCAAGATACTAGGAGATGAAAATGGATCATGAAGCACCACAAGGTTTCCAAAGGTGTTCTGCTGCATTTCTAGTATGAGGTTTTGCCTTTTTTTTTTTGATTACTCCTTGTCTAAAGCCAAATTAACACAGAAAAATAATGGCATGTATTTAAAGTCAGTTAATATATTCTGAGTTATTGCATTAGATGTCGCAATCATTTAGGGGAACAGTACAATTTAGGTCTAGGTGGACCTAGCAATAAATAGCTTATGGGTGACTAAGTACCTTCTAGCTTATCATACATAGAAATAGTTCCATTTTTCTGATGGTTGTTAAAGGTGACAAGTAAAACGACTTTTGGCAGTTTCACTCAGTTCCCTAGGGAGCAAGAGTCAAATTCAGAATACATGTAATAAAAGAATGTTGTATAAACGTGCTACCGAGTTTGACAGGTTGAAACAATCTCGGTAGGATAGCAATGACAGACTGAAACAAATCAGGCCCCATAAAGGTGTCCACAGTGTTTGGGGATTATATTATTCAAATGGCAGAAGTGATGGAAAATTAACATACTGCTTCTTCATAGCAAAAAACATTTCATTAATTTGATTTTGGTCACCACGCCTCCCTCTCCCCGGCCCGTTTCTAAGCTAATAGCAGCTTGTGTAAAGACCTGGTTGTAACTTGAATTTCTAAGTGCAGGGTAAAGATGGTGTAACTGTGTTGCCTTGTAATAACGGGCTGTACGCTCTGTACTGAATTTGCAAGGCCTCAGGACTGAGGCTTGTCCGGCTTGGTCTGTCTGACCTTTTCTTGACCTGCCTGCAACCTCCTTTTACTTTGGTTAGCTCTAACAGCGAATTTTCCTAACTGACCAGGTTCTAGGGCTATTTGTTTTACCTGTGTTTATCTCCTATAGTACAGTCACAGTTTTTGTACGGCTAGCAATAACAAGGAGTTATTCCATGTAAAATGATATATTTATGGATAATGTAATAATACAGAGAAATACAGGCCTGGTGCAATAGGAGAGAATTTTCCTGGAGAAACAGGATGGAGCAGAGAGGAGTACAGGCATGAGAAAATAAAAGATGGGGCACACGCCTGGTACTGGAAACCCCACAGCTATAAACAGCTCACCAGCGGTCACTAAAAGAAAAGCGGACCTGGAACTGGACAAAAGTGGGTTTATGTGTAACGAAGAACAAAGTAGCATCCAACACATGTGAAAGGCACGAAATTTGGATGTGAAGTGGAGCTGCAGACCAGTGAAGAATGACAACTGATGAAGAAAAAGCAAAGGCACAAAAACGTATTAGCAAATATACAAAAATGGCGCCACATAGATATCCTTGAGAGACAGAGAAGAAACCATCAACATGAACATAACTTTCTTCCCAGTTGTCCTGGTTTCGGCTGGGATAGAGTTAATTGTCTTCCTAGTAGCTGGTACAGCGCTGTGTTTTCAGTTCAG
>JAVKLA010000053.1:3138766-3151398 GCA_034782735.1 Sagittarius serpentarius | reverse complement strand
GGGGCTCTGAGCAACCTGATCTAGTTGAAGGTGTCCCTGCTCACCGCAGGGGGGCTGGACTAGATGACCTTTGATGGTCCCTTCCAGCCCAAGCCATTCTATGATTCCCTACTTAAAAAGGTACCTCAAAGCATTCTTTGGGTCAAAAATAAAGATTAATCTAGTAGCTTTGAATCACTTCTCAGAGATTTTTGTATCCACTTTTTAAATTCACTGAAGTGATTTAGCTCTAAAAAATACTCAGATGGTATGTGGAGCAGCTCTATGTTGTCTACTGTTCACGTATATCATCAAGGAGTTTTAAGACTCTCAAAATAATACAGGAAAAAGTATCCATAATTTTTTCAATGAAGTCTGTGCTGTCAGGGGGAAAAGCCTTCCATAAGCTTGATGTCCAATAAATTGTCTTTTCTTATTCAAGAATGTAAAGAAAAGTGTCACTAAAAATGCTGATGCTGCATTTCAAAGTCTGAAAGGATGAGATTTCAGAAATGTTGCAAATTCAGAGAGCAGAAAACTCAAAATATTGGTTTAATACTTTTCTCTGTTTCCCTAAGTATGCGTTAACTTAACAAGGGGGAAAAGATGCACAATAGCTGGCACTTTAATGGTTCTTGAACACCCGGCAAAAGCCGTCAGCTGCGGCTTTGATTTGGATAAGCAGCAAACAGGTTAGCAATCTGTATTCACCCAAGTTTTGTGGATGCAACACTAGTTAAAAAACTAGGCATAAAATTCCTCAGCTGGTATAGATATGGATGAGTCTTTCATAAGAGATATCTATTCTTAATGTTTCATTATGTCCTTTTTCAAATCAAGTCAGAAAGAGAAGTAGAGTGAAGGCCAAAAATAAAAATCAAATAAAAATATATCCATGCTTAATTGAAGTTTTAATTAAATGCTTGTGTCCATCTTTTGAAAATGTTTCTTAGCTGTGATACCTATCCCAGGTCAAAAGTAACAGGCATCACAGACAGAAAAAGAGCATATTAAATATATTACCTGAGAGAAATTATAATAGGAAGTGTAAGAATAGAAAAGTAGCTCTGCAGGGCTGGAGTGTGAAGAGTACATGCTCTACAAGAAGAGGCCAGCTTGTGGCAGCACACCTGAAATATCAGACTTGTGAGAAGGTATGCTACACTACAAACTCACTGCTTGCACACAGAAATATTTTCAAATGCACTTTTGAGCACTTACCTTGACAAAAGCCATTTAACATTTGTTCTCATGACCAACTATGAAATACAGGAATTTGTCCCAAAAGAGAATACCCGGTGAAGACAAATTTTGAAAATAAAGTAAAATGCCAACACTATGAAAACCAGCAAAACCAAAAACATAAGCATAACCACTAATTTGAGTTTTGTGTGCATCTCCTTAGCTTAAATAAGAAGCAAAGCACCTCAGGGAAGGATTTCAAAATCTGCCAAAGACTTTAGAAGCCCGTATCCCACTGGAAGTGGAAGGAGATTATTATGCTATTAATATAGTGTTTACTTTGTTCAAGATCTTGTTGGACCAGCAGGATTAAATTTCAACTCCTGCCTTTGCCACATATATGCAGAAGCAAAGAATCGTGGAATAATGCAGGCTGGAAGATACCTTTGGAAATCATCTAGTCCAAGCCCCTGCTCAAAGCAGGGCCACTTCTGAAGTTTGAGCAGGTTGCTCAGAGCCTCATCCAGACAACTTTTGGAAAGCTCCAAGAATAAATATTCTGCATGCCCTGCAGGTAACTTGTTTCATCTTTGGGAGGTCATTCAAACAATCTGACTCCCACCTGTAAACTGGGGTAAGGACACAACCCTTACTTGAAGCAGTTTTATGGGAGTACATTCAGTGCCTGTGACAAATGCTTAACTTGATTAGAAGATCTACATACACACGTAAGCAATGTCTCTAACTCCCATGCATTTGAATATATCTCTGCTAATATTTAAGGACTTGGGAATGTAATTTTAAAAGGTTATGGGCATCAAATACTTCCGGAAGGCAATTCTGATTTAAAGATCCATTTTTTAATACTTTCGAATAGTGCAATATTCAAAAGAGAAACTGGAATCACCTGCTTTATAAAGCTCTACAATATTTTTTTTTCTAAAGGTAATAAAAGCTTCTTGAGAGGAACTGTCCACTACCTTATTTTTGCACAGCACACTGCAGAACAAACCCTTCCATTTTCCTGCCTTATCCTCATTTTAGTTCAGGCCTTTTAGAGCTGCTATAAAACAAAACTGTAATAGTACCTTTTCATAAACCAATTCAGACTTTATAGGTAATTGCTTTTCCCATAGAGTGACCCTCCCTCAATTCAGGCACGGCTGCAGAGTGCCAAGCGACAACTTCAGTCTAAAACATTTCCTGAGTAATGTTCTTTGGATGAAGTTAACGGCCCTGAGTCTTGCCTCAGGCCATCAACCCTCTCTATCAGTCATTAATCCCCAGAAATTGCCCAGGGCCTCAACTGTTATTGCTTAAACACACTAAATTAGGTTTTGAACAAACAGAGCAAATGAAGGTCAATATCAGGAAAAAGAATTCAGTGAAAATTAAAGAAAATTCTGAGAAGTATATAATAGGCCTGAATGAGTTCAAGGGATACAAGACTTGATCACAAGGTCTTCTGTGGTTACTGAGGACAATGCCAGAAGAGCAGGGGGTTTACCTCTAACTGCAGTGAGCTTTAGGTCAGATGCTTAATGCTCTAAACTCTCACTTCTGGTACAGGGTTAGGTCATAAAAGGTGCCTGTAATGTCAAAACACTGAAAACAAATTATAGTTGCACGATATTTTTAGTTATCCTGGGGTAGATGATGCATTTCAAATACATTCTGTCACAGGACTCTACAGACACAGGAAATACTTCTTTCTAGACTTTCCAAAGAGAAAAGTATTTGGGAGCTACCTTTATGATGGATTTTGTTTGGCCGCCCTCCTCCCCCCTCAAAAAAAAAAAAAAGCATACTGCTCTTCAACATTACAAATTATATGCATGCTTCCTTGTAAAATTTGTTGTTTCCTTTCCCCTCTTCATTCCCCTAACCCCATTACATCCGTCATTACTATTGCTAGTAAGTAATTATAATCAGCTCTCCTAACCAAGAAACAAGAGTTTCACTTGCCAGCTTCCTTTAGGTTAGTTTGTTTTCTTGTGCAATATAGTCAGCTGGCTATACCTGGCCTGTGGAGGACTTCTCCTGCAAAAGTGAATCTTCCACTTCTACAAAACCAATTGAGGTTGCACCGTTAACATCACCTCCCCCCTCAGCTCCTGGGGAATTTACACAAGTGTACACAGCAGCAGCGTATGGGCTAAGGAGGCTTAATGGACCAAAATCAGCTCATATGCAATGCAAGTATCTAACAACAAGAAAGCAAAAGCTGTGCACAATATTCATAAGCCTAAGCCAAATAACACTTTTCTAGTTATGGACTTTGTTATATACCTACGTAGCTCTTACAGACAGTAACAGAGTAGAACCTCAGCAATTCAGAAGCTGTAAACATTGATAATAAACTGATGTTGTAAAAGTACAAAACATATCATGTAACATCTATAGAAAATATCAATGTCGCCATTTTATAGACCATTAAGTAACCAGAGAAACATGCAAGTTAGTTAATGCCAAATAATTAGGTAAGCAGGACTTCATGGTGCCTTGAGTTGGTCACTTCAGTCCATACAGGGTAACTAACAGGACAAAGATTGTGTGTGATTTTCACACACATTCAGTATTTTCCTTGTATTTTGGAAATGCTGTACAAGTAAACCTCCTTGGTTTTGCATGGCCCCTGCTAGAGCTCCTACATGTTACTGCAGTACCAATAAATCACTATATTTACACAGGTAGATCCACTGGCTACCACTACAACATAAGCAAAGATTATGCCAAAAGGTTTGTCATTTTCTCCTAGTAAATACATGCTTTTTGTTAGCAATACCTGGCTTTCACCGCTTTCGAATGCAGTGTAACAGCACAGAAACTGTCTCGGTATCGGTCACACGTGATCTCTATTGCAAAAAACAGCTCTTGCTACCTTTTATGAGCATCACAGACTCTGCCTGCCATGCAACATGGCAGATAGGGTGTTTTTATCCTCATTCCCACTTTTGTCTCAGCTAAATAATGCAGCAAACAGATAGGGACCCTTCTATCCTTAACAGTAAAACTATTCTGCTAATAAAACCCAATATTTTTACTTCTTACTCAGATATTTAGATCTTGGGGACATCATATTCTTTGTTTAAAATCTATCAGTGTCCACTGAGTCTCTTATTAAGCTAATATCATGCGCTAACACACAGCAACAGAAAACTATATAAAAAACTATATATATAGCAACATATTTTAATCTGTTTTTACTACTGCTTTATTCTGGACAACATGCTCACAACCAAAATCTGCAGCAGTTTACAAGTCTTTTTTTTGGCCTGCAGTAAATAGAGACTTGTAAAGGTAGTCATATTTACTCTGCTATTACTGCTTGCTAATACAGATCAGATCAAGCAATAGAGACTATGTTTCGGGAGAAAGCTTATGCCACCCTGAGCAAAAACAAGCCAAACACAGCTGACTAGCTGCTCACCTATACCAAGGAAATAGGGACTGGCTGTTAGAGTACCATGCACGTCTGTACAGCCAAACGGGCCTCCCTTCTTCTGCAGTCTCTGGCTGAGTGTCAGGAAGTTGTATCCAGAGTTAGCTACTGTCTTGGGAAACAACCTCCCACAGCAGCAGGAGCTGCTAGCCCAGCCCCAGCTCAACCCTGGCAGCATCAAGAGAACATCTGCCCAGGGGCCCCCTTCCTTACGGAAGGCTGCTCCCTTCCTGAGAAGCCACCCGAAAGACACAAGGGCTGCTGCAGGGAGATGCGAGCATCCTCCTGTGGCAATGGAGAAAGTCACTGCAAGTGCAGATATAGCGGTCTTTTATCCCAGGAGACCGGGAGAAGAACAGACCGGTCTGTAAGCAAGAGAAGGAAACCCCTCCTTGGTCTTTGAAGAACCTCTGAGCACTGCCGGCTCACCTTCCTTACTGAGAATCTCCCTTCACCAGCCATCTCCAGCAGGCCACCATGACCCACTAGCCAGTTCTCACATCACTTCTCAGCTTCACCGGTTCCATCATGTTCTTCCCGCAGACTCTCAGAACTCCTCCAAGTCTCTTCATAGTCCTCCATGCCCACCTCCCAAAGCTTCCTCTGATCTCCAGGCCCACATTTACCTTTCTCTGACCCCTGCCAGACCTAACTTCACCAAAACCTCCCAATACATCTGAAGACATATTGCACGTTTCTACAGAGAACTGGATGCACAAACTACCTAAATACATATATATGTATTTTTTTCATTCTTTTTTTAAAAAAAAATATTTTCATTTTAAGTGAGCCATAATGGTTGAATTTGAAAAAACAGCAGAAAAAATAAATGGAAAAAATCCATAAAGAATTTGCCAAGATAAAACCTGCTATATTCTTGGCCTACTTTTACCCTCTTTTCCAAGCACCTACTGTTGGCTGTTCTCAGAGTCAGTAAACTGTCTTAGGTATACAATTGGTCTGACCTGCTTTTACAGTCACAGTCAAAAACAAGCAGTTGTTTATGAAAATCTTTAAAGGCACTCATCTTGCATAAAGAATTTTTTTCTGTTCTTCTTTTGCTTGACATTGTAAGAATTACTAATCCTGTACATTTGACTTCCAAAGTAGTTGTCATGGAAATTAAAGTGACATTGCAAACCGTAAACATGATTTCCCTCTAAGAGCATATAGGCAGAGAAACCCCTCTAAGAGCATATAGGCAGAGAAACAAGAGGTCTTGTTTGAAAGTGAAACAACAAATTCTCTTTTGAGCTAGACAGTCGCATTTCATTCAATGGCAGACAGTAAGAGTCACGAGCCAGCAGAAACCATCATATCTCTACTGTGGAATTTATCTAAATTTACCTGGCTGACTATATCCTCCCTCCTCCACTCCCTGAATATTTTATAGTAATCATAAAATTAATTTGGAGTTGCATCAGTAATTCTTCAAGGACATTAATTTCTGCTTATTTCAAAAATGTTGTGGTAAATAAAAATGGACCTAAACTCACCTGCCACATATTCCAAAACTGCAGTGAGAAATGAGGAATTTCAGTATTAATCAAGTTAGAAGTAGGCAAGTGACAAGACAAACAAAAAAATTATAATTCCAATGCAGACAGTTTCTGGTACGAACCTTTTTTTAAACCAATGTCGCCCTCAGTAATGTACTTCAGTAAAATAGGCTGAAGTACTTAGAGCCATTTTCACTCACTTCTTCCTACGTGGCACGCCCTTCTTCAATGTTTGCGTAGAGCTGCATTTTATGAAGTTATAACGTGACTACTTTGCTGTCTTGTCTCAATCACAGCACTTAAAATACTAACATTTTTTTAAAAAACACCTACTCTCCTGCTTGTTGTCTGGAAGTTTCAAGGAGAAAAATGTGCCCTTAGCTCACGTTCCCCCTGCCAAGAAAAAGTCAGGGCCTCTCAGCAATCACCTCTTCAGAGGTAGGTTCTCTTCTCCGTATTCCTAGTAACACCAAACAATGAGGACACAGAATAGGTGCAGCTGCACAGCTGATCTGTGCTGGGGATTGACAGCATTTCCATATTGAACCCTGGATAAATTTGATGCTAACTAACCAATATTTCAGAGGAAAAAGACAAGGAGCAAAAACCCATAAAGGCTTATGTATACATTTAAACCATGACCAGAACTACATATTGAAGATTTTAAAAATTAACAGTTTTTAGCAGGAGCCTTGAATGCCCAAGAGTGCCCAACACCAAAGAAAGAAGTGTCCAGTCTAAGGTATGGGGCAGATGTAATATAAAAATGAGAAATTCATGTAAGCTATTTATTCATCGAGGCTGTATATGTTATACACGTAAACCAAAACTGAAAGAATTCTTTTAAACTGAGTACCTAAATTAATCCCTGAAAAAGAAGTGATATGTGCAGTTCTGTAAGTGCTTACTTGAAGCATATGGCTTTGAGCTTTGTCTTTTGTTTAGGCCCAGATAAAAAGAGTAACTGTTGATTTAATAAACTTGTGACAGAGGACCTCAGTTCTCTTCATTATGTTCTCTTGCAAAACCTTCTACCAGTTTGAAAGGTGCCATTATTTTATAGTTCTTCCACTCCAGATCCAGAAAATTCCTCAAACTGACAACCTCCAAATTAAAACACTACGAGGGCAGCCACTGTATCTATTTGCCCACTGGGATTCATACCTCATTACTCAATACAGTTTTACATGCAGCTTGTGAATAGCTAAAGTATCCCCCTATACCCACTTGGTTCTGTATTTATTGACTTCTCTTTCTTCAGACTCCTGATTAGCTGGAGGCATCAGAAGATTGTGTCACCTCTTCATTGCTGCTCAGAAGAGAGGCTAATCAGAATGCTACCTACTCTATCTATAGAAGGTCCACTTAACATTTTAGCTACTTAAGATTATTTATTGCTAGATTCTCAGCTTAATGGCATCTTGTCATTCTTGTAAGATATTTCTGTCTTACAAAAGTTCAGCTCAAACTTCATGCTTGTGATAGAAAACAAAAGCTTATGCTTTCAAAATTACTATTTGCTATTTGCTTCTGCATTTTAAGCTTCAAAACCTGCTAGCTACAGACTGAAAACTGCAGCTATTTGCAGCAAGTTTTTTGGTTGGTTGTGTTTTGGTTTGGATTTTTTAAACAAGTAATTAATCGCTAATAGCAGAGTTTCAGAAAGAAGAGTGGTCCATGTCCATTTTTTATAGATGACACTGCTAAGATTTGAAGGCAGACGCTAGAAGCGGAGCAACTTTGAAAATCAGGACACCTAATCAGGCGTGAAAATGATATTTGGGAACGACATTTCATGCATTTCAGTTCTGAAATCTTGGAAACAAAATTCACTAGTATATCATCAAATTAACTTCACATCAAGGTTCTGCTATCATGATATCATGGTTCATCTAAGATTTCCAGAACTAGTTGCTTGGGAACCATAAATGAGAACAATGAAAAAAACAGCACAGGATTTAAAATTTTCAATTAGATCTGTATGTTGAACTGCTCTCACTTCAAAATTTTAGGACATTAATACCTAGAACGCTGGCTTAGCTTGTCAGGCAAGTTTTCAAGCGACATATCTCTATATGGAAAGTAAGTATATATGCAGTGGATGCTGAAATGTATTGCTATACCTTCATCTACACACACCATTTGAAATGCTTATGAATATGAGACAGTATTTTGGCCCCTTGGATTTTTCTCCCCAGCCTAACCAGACAGTGCAGAAGCATTAGAAAAACACAGCAAACAGAGGAGGCCAGTAGGCACAGTGGGTTTGGCTCCACTTGCATGCTGGTTGATGATCTGGTTCTGGAATTCTTCCCCAAAAATCTCACAGAAGCTCTACCTTACCCCCCAGGAAGATATTCACTCTGTTGAATTTTTCACTTCCTTCCCTTCCAACTATACAACTAAAGAAATAATGTTGGAAATACCCCACATTTGAAAAGAGCAAAAATATTATCTGCCAGCACCCTGAGAGCAATTTTCTTATTTTCTTTCCCTTCTTTTCAGTACTGTAAATACAGTCTATAGCTGTAGCCAAGGACTCAGTCATGGGAGTTTAACTACAAGCCTCTAGTGTCATTTCCCCTAAAGATAAATAATAAAACATTTGGTTCGGTCGCCTACACTTTTCTCTTTTCCTATACTAAAAAGAAGTGGGATGTTAACAGAATAGTGAAGTAGCTTTATCCTCCTTTCCAATACACAGTGTTCATAATTACATAGCTGTGGGAGGACTGAGACAATACTTGTCACATGTTGTACTTCGTCCTTTAAGGATTCAGCAGCTTCCATTTACCCTTTTTGAATGCACAAGCATTGGCAGAAAAACCCCAACACACTACTGCACATTAACTAGCAAAATGTGTGTAATTATCTAATAAACAGGCTGACGGATCATTTTGGATAATTTTCTTCTAAAGCACTGCCCAGACCATGACAAAGTGCAAATGATTATAAAAGCAGTTTAACTTAATACAGTATATATCGCTTTAAAAATTTAGGCAGATTTTCACAGCATTATTAACAGAGAATAACAGCAAGTCCAGACCCTGCATTTTTAGCAATCTGCTGAACTGCACACAACACAGCATGTGTTTCTAGACAGCTGCATAGCTACATGGATTTGGAAGCTGCTACTCTGCAAGTACATGCTATTCAGGTGTTTATTTTTCCAAACAGTTCTGCTCCAAAGCCAGTAAAGTTGTATCCTTCCTGCAGCTAAACAAATCTAAGCTAATCCATATTCATCAGAACTAGGCTGGCATGAGTTGAAAATAATTCTCTTTTCTACACTCATGAAACAATGCTTATGGGGGGCTGGGTTTGCACTGCACTCCTGGGACAATCAATAGCAGCTGAAGAATTTTGGGATGATAAGGGAGATCTGCATGAAGCTGTCAGAGCAGCAGCTGAGCCATCCTGTGTCAGAAAGCACGAGCTATCAACACTGCCAACGGCTAGCAGTCAGTAGCTAACTAGTGTGCTGGCGATGGTGGCTGTCCTCGGCTGAAAAAGGCAGTGAGCAACTTGCTTTAACTGGAACCGGTCTCACCTCCTTTAGAATAGTTTCAGGGCTCTTAAATCTTGACCTGTCCCCTGAGAGTAAGAAGATCCTGGTTCTGAGCGATCTGCAAAAGGCACACAGACCATTGCCAGATTTCCAGTAATGGGCCTTTGTTACCATGGCACGGTCCTCAGAAAGGACCCCAGTGAACTTAATTGTACATGGGTGTCAACATCATCTTTCCCCGTTTAATTATCCATGGTAACATATTTGTCCTTTTAAGAAGCTTATTCTTCTTTAAGTGAGTCAAGTAAGGTGATTATGAAGTTTTACCATTGTACCTTCAGAGAGCTGTGACAAAATAAGCCAGGCAAGCTGAAAGATGCATGCTAATTGAGACACAACAGAAGAGGTAATTAAGAAGATTTCACAATGAGGGGAGGCAGTAACAACTGAACAGTAAACTTCTATTATCCTGTGATTTCCCATTGCCTAATCATTGCTGATGATGTATGGAAAGGAAGCTCATGTTTTCCAGACTGACCAAGAAACAGCAGGATTCACAAAGCTATTTTTCCTCTGCATATCTCGCACTCTGACAGGTAAAGGGAGTGGAGGATCAGTAGAAAGTGCTTTGGCAACAGAAGCAGGGAGGATGAGAAGAATTTCACAGGCAATGTCAGCCTTGGGGTACAACAGTGCATTTAAGCTGTCATCCTCCTGGAGAGGAAAACACTGAAGCAAATAAAGAACAACTAAAAACAAACTAAAGCAAACAAGTATGTTTGAAAAATATATTCTGAAATGTGATTATGTGTGCTCTCCTTCCATACCCATTTTCATCACAGAAATGTTTTCATCCTTACATGAATAGGGCAAAATGAAACCATTCTTTCATGGTTAAACCTTGTCTAATAACATAATTTACCCTCAGTGACCTGATTAATAGACTATATGCTACTTCTCAAACAGTATTAGACATACTGGATTGCTGTTGGACCATCCCACATCCAGACTAGGCTGAGGGCATACAAGGGGCTGTGCTGTAACCCTTCCCCTTCAACCCTTGCTGTGAGCTCCCCACCACCTCTCAACCTGGTGGTTAGCTGCCTAACAAATTCAAGGCCCGCCTCTGACAAAACACAGCCGCATCACCTTGGCTCAGACTACTTTACATTTCTGAGCTGTGTATACGCCACTCAGAGCTTTTCTGCACCTGCTAACAATGCCCAAACGCACCAATCCAAAAGGGGAGTCACAGCAGTGCGAATGCCTGGTAGAATGCAAATAACCCTTGCTTCAATGTTTTGAAAAAATGCTCTCCTAACAAGAAAAGGAGAGCAAGAGGAGCTCACACCAACACCAGTCAATGCTACGTTAGTGTTCAGAGCACTTACTGCACTTACAAGGAGAAGTGTTATCAAATACAGGTATTCCTCCCACCAAGACAAGTTAAGAGCTGTGCCAAGCAGACACAAGTCACTTCAAGGGCGTCAGGAAAGCTGGGTGCAAATTACACCTCTGGCTATAGACTAGCTTCAGTGGTGTTTGTTTAAACTTCTTTTTTTCTTCTGAAGTTCTGATACAATACAGATACCCATCCAACATCATTGCTTGAAAACCCCGTGAATCATTATTGAAAGAGGAAAGATTGCTCAGATACTGACTTTTTTTCTTTAATGACCTGGCTTCAGCTGTACCATGAAACAGGACTGCCATCTCTACCTCCTGTCTGTAGTCTTCCTTACAAGGAAACAGAAGTGACTCTGCTGAGCAGTTTAGAAATATGAATGTGCTGAGAAGAAATACATACTCAGAAGCCAGAATCAAGAGAACAGATGTTAGCCTGAAAAAATCAGCAGAAGAGTCAGCAATTTTTAAATCTTAGAGGAAAGTTAATGGCTCTTCTGTGACAGGAGGACTTCAGCAAACGTGATTTTCAATCAGCAGCTTGTTTCATAGAATTCCTAACATTTTCAGTTATTTTTTCATATTATATGCATCAGAAGGAGTCATAAGGAGCCATGGTGCCTAATACAAGCCACAGGAAGATCAAATCCATTATGCTGGTAAGTAAAGATCAAATGTAAATCATTAGGATCAACATAATTTTTCTAATGGTCTGCTCATGGGATTATTAACATTTGTGATGTCCTCAAATCTTTCTTTGCCAGAATTAGCAATTTACAGGATTCACCAGGCAGTACCTAAAAATATTCAGAAATATCATTACATAAAATGATGACTGAAGTGCTGGTTCAGCAAGACAAAAATTAATGCATTTTTTCCAATGTGCTGCCCTACATCTACCATATAGGTCTTTTTCAGTTACCATGTAAGAATGAAGTGAGTTTTAACTGCCCACACCATATTTTCTGCTCAGTGTCTTCTTACCAATGACTTTCAAAGCCATATTGCCTGTTCTACTATGTTTCGGTCACCATCATAGAATCATAGAACCACAGAATCGTTTAGGCTGGAAAAGACGTCCAAGGTCAAGTCCAACTGTTAACCTAGCACTGCCAAGTCCACCACTAAACAATGTCCGTAAGCACAACATCTACCTATCTTTTAAAGGCCTCCAGGGATGGTGACTCAACCACTTCCCTGGACTGTCTGGTCCAATGCTCAACAACCCTTTTGGTGAAGAAATTTTTTCTAATATCCAATCTAAACCTCCCCTGGTGCAACTTGAGGCCATTTCTTCTCGTCCTATCACTTGTTACTTGCAAAAAGAGACGGACGCTCTCCTCACTACAACCTCCTTTCAGGTAGTTGTAGAGAGCGATAAGGTCTCCACTCAGCCTCCTTTTTTCCAGGTTAAACAAACCCAGTTCCCTCAGCCACTCCTTACAGGACTTGTGCCTTAGACCCTTCACCAGCTTCGTTGCTGTGGGCAACGGTGTCAAAGACTTTACTAAAGTCTAGGTAGACAACATCCACAGCCTTTCCCTCATCCACTAAGCAGATCACCTTGTCATAGAAAAATACCAGGTTAGTCAAGCAGGACCTGCCTTTCATAAGCCCA
>JAVKLA010000053.1:3089683-3135535 GCA_034782735.1 Sagittarius serpentarius | reverse complement strand
CCATTTCCCCTTGGGTTATGGGGGCTTCATTCTGCTCCTCATCTTCCAGCTCAGGGGGCTGGGTACCCACAGAACAGTTGGTCTTACTGTGAAAGACTGAGGCAAAGAAGGCATTAAGTACCTCAGCCTTTTCCTCATCCTTTGTCACTATGTTTCCCCTCGCATACAATAAGGGATGGAGATTCTCCTTAGCCCTCCTTTTGTTGCTAATGTATTTATAGAAACATTTTTAATTGTCTTTTACAGCAGTAGCCAGATCAAGTTCCAGTTGGGCTTTGGCCCTTCTAATTTTCTCCCTGCATCACCTCACAACATCCTTGTAGTCCTCCCGAGTTCCCTGCTCCTTCTTCCAAGGCTCATAGACTCTCCTTTTTTTCCTGAGTTCCATCCAAAGCTCTCTGTTCAGCCACACCAGTCTTCTTCCCCACCAGCTTGTCTTTGGACACATGGGGACAGCCTGCTCTTGCACCTTTAAGATTTCCTTCTTGAAGAATGTCCAGCCTTCACGGACTCCTTTGCCCTTCGGGACTGCCTCCCAAGGGACTCTGTCAACCAGCCTCCTTAACAGGCCAAAGTCTGCCCTCTGGAAGTTCCAAGGTGACAGTTCTGCTGACCCGACTTCCTTACTTCTCCAAGAATCAAAAACTCTATCATTTCGTGATTGCTGTGCCCAAGACAGCCTCTAACCATCACATCACCCACAAGCCACAAGTCCTTCTCTGTTCACAAACAACAGGTCCAGTGGGGCGCCTTCCCAGTTGGCTCACTCACCAGCTGTGTCAGGAAGTTATCTTCTACATACTCCAGGAACCTCCTAGACTGTTTCCTTTCTGCTATACTGTATTTCCAGCAGACATCTGATAAGCCTGGGCATGACATGCCAATGTTTGAGGGACAGTATGCTAGCCTGGTTTTATCCCTTTTGCCCTTCAAATCTAGTTTAAAGCTCTTTCAAAGAGCCCTGCTAACTCCTGTGAAAAGATCCTTTTCCCTCTTTGAGACAGGTGTACCCTGCCTGTTGCCAGCAGGCCTGGTGTCACGTAAACTGACCCATGATCAAAAAAACCAAAATTCTGCTGGTGACACCAGGCTCGGAGCCAGGTATTGATCTGCTGGCTCTTCCTGCTGTTTCTTCCCTCTTCGTTCCCTGCGACTGGAACAATAGAGGAGAATGCTACTTGTGCTCCTGATCCCTTAACCAGTCGTCCCAAAGTCCTGAAGTCTCTCTTGATTGCCGTCAGACTTCTTGTTGCAACTTCATCACTGCCTACCTGAAAAATCAATAATGGATAATAATCTGAGGGCCGTACCAGGGTAGGAAGCTTTCTTTTCACATCTTTAACCCAGGCCCCAGGAAGGTAGAAGACTTCCCTAAGTGGGTCCAGTCTGCATACTGGGCCTTCTGTTCCCTTCAGAAGGGAGTCTCCTATGACAATGACCCATCTTTTTTTCTTCGTGGACACAATTTTGAAGCACAGTTTATGCCGACTTAACCTCGGCGACACCTCCAAGCTAGGTGAACCATCATCCTCATTATTATTCAGTTCCACTTGCAGACCCTCATACCTATCATGCAAGGGCACCTGGGAAGGTAGCTAAGGCAGGCACCCCAACAGCAATGTTACTTATTCAAAGCCCTCACATAGCTCAAAATTACATTCTTTGTCCTCATATTTCAGAGGAACAGCCAAAACCAAGATGAGTATTAGATTGCTTTTGTTTTTTAAAATCTAACAATACTTATAGCAGCTGAATGTTTCTGAACGCTTATGCTTCTGCTTGGTAGTACTGCAGCAGATTCATTCAGCCAGTAACACTCCTGTGTCCACACTTGTTACTATCATCTCCAACCTTAGCCACTGGCACAAAGGTGCAGAGGTTCACAGTCTTCTCACAACTTGTTTCATCATTGACTGGAAGGACTAATCCCACTGTATGGTGAAAAGCAGGAATATTCTTGCAGGATACAAAGACACTTTGTGTCCTACCTGGCTTTTGTACTTTGCCAAGGGAAGATAACGCATGACTCTTACATACGTTAGGGCCAGAGAAACATGGAAACATCTGTAATCAAAGGTTGGGGTAGTTAAGGTTCAAAGATAAACAGCTATCATGAGTGTAAACACAAGGCTGTATTCAAATTATAGCCTTTTCTGTGAATCCTTCAGTCAGTCAGTCAGTCAGTGATGAGAAAAATGTCAGAGCACGTCTATTGAATCAAAAACATAGACTATAGTATCCAAGGCAAACGGCTGCAATGTTTACATGAGTCATCTGTACAACATTTTGAAGCAGTATGCAATAGAAAAGAGAAAAAAGCAGAACAGAGAAAAAAGATTCACTAACTACAGTTGTGATGACAGATTTTGCAGAACTTGGACTGAATGCTACTGAGGTTACTGATGGGAACATTAATTAGAGATTTTACACAACATCAACAAAAGGCAAAGACAGTGTTACTGGGTAGGTCTCTTATTGATAGATAAACAAAAGGGGTTATGTATTTTTAAAGAAAAATCCTTAAAAGAGAGTAAGTGTAAGGAATAACTGTAAAACATTGATTAAATAGATCTGACAAATGGGTTTCCCAGCATCATGCCGTAACAGCTACGCTCTGTGGAGACATGTTAATTTGAGTACCTAAATACTGCAGGAACATATACGCCATTTTGGTAAATGTAATGAGCTTGGAAAGAATGAGAAGGAAGTGTAATCCAAGTTGCACAAGTTTCTACACAATGAAAAATTTGTATAATTGTATTCATCCTCAGGCTTAAAAATAAAATTCTACATACAGAGGACAATGAAAATTTTGTTTAGACGTACCCAAATTCTGTAGACTGGAGGCTACATTGCCTTTGAATGTGCACTAAAATTAATGGTGATCTTTCAATATGGAGATCAGACCAATCATAAATGTTTTCATTTGCTTCTCAACAATAAAAGAAACAGGACTCTTCTCTTCCTTGCCATGGAGATATTGGAAATCGAGCTCAGACTGTTTATTTTCAGCCTAATGTAGTCTTTCCTGCCTCCTGCTTTGTAAGTTATTTATACTTACAGGCTAATACATTGCATACAAGATAAAGCCATACATGCATGTCAGTTCTTACTTAATGCTTTTCATGAACAGCATCTAAGTAACTTTACAAAAGGTATCATTATACCTACTTACAGAAGGAAGATGGAGGCCCAGACAGTTAAGTTTCCCATGGGGCCTCAGCCCATTGATTGCATATCGAAGAACACAAAGTCCATTTGGGGGTTTCATCAATTCTTTCTCACAATGCTGAAAATGATGACCAAAATATAGAAATCATAACCTCAAATTATCACAGAAAAGAGCCATGTTCTCAACACTGGGGGGGTTTAAGATGATTCTTACTTTTTATTGGAAAGTTAGGCTTATGTTATTGGCTATGTCTCTAAGCTTTCCTCCTTAGGCATAGTATACATAAATAATATTTTTTTCAGATGAAATGCATATGCTAGTGCCAACTTTACTTCAGTTACTAGGGCAACAAGGAGAACACACACACACACAAAATGCACAAGCCAGATAAAATCAACTCCTGTTTATGCATGAGTTGTGACTATCAGCATTGGCAAAGAATTTAAAAAACAGACGACTGGCGCTAGGCTATTAAAGAGGCAGCATTAATTTTACGCTTTCTTCTGTTGCACGCACCACATTTCACTTATGTCCTTTTGACTTCACCCCCAAGCAGAAAATTGTTTTACCTAAAGTATGGAAGTTATTATCATTCCTTCCTTCAGATTCAGGCATCCAAATAAATGACATTTCAACAGTGCTTAGCATCAAGCAGCTTCTAGGCTCTAAGGCTAGTGGAACCGCTCAGGATTAAAAGTGGTAAGAACAGGCTTAACTGTCTGGAATAATGGAGGAAAAATATCATGTCACTTTTATGTGAAGTAATTTGACAGTGAAGCAATAATATTGAGCCTTACATTGTACCTAATCAAGGCTAAGTTATAGCATCATAACAAACCTTTATTAAACTCAACTTTGGAAAACAATTCTCACAGAAGTTGATTCACTCTATCAATAACACTTTAGTCACAGCAGTTCAGCTCTGCTGTAAACAACTTGCTAATTGTATTTCTCAGTCTTTATGGGGGGAGAAGTGCTAACGTATTTAAGTATGTCATTACAACAGAAAAGTTCCTGGAGAGAAACAAAAGCTCACAAATAAGCCATGCTCCCCAGATAAATTGTAGTTGCCCCACGTACACACCCACAGCCACTTTGATTCTTTCTGAGAGCTTGCATGGGAGATGAGCAACATCCGTTATCAGTACAAGCATGCAGTAGAGAAATGTTCCATCCTCTGCAAGACCAAGTGCTTGCATAATGGAAACAGCACTGTAATTCGACAGCTTAACATACAAGAAATCATACGTTCATTATGTTTTCTACAAGCATCTGTGTATATCAGTGGTCTATAACCACTGATTCATTGTATATGCTGGGTTTGGTATAACTTACAACACATGACAAAACTTACAATATTTAAATGTACAAAGTTACAGCTACATCTTCCAAACACAGCTGGGCTTAACAAATTGCCTAAATTCACTATATTTCGAATTTTATTTATACACATTTCATTAAAAAAGTAATGTGCTGTCTATGGGAGCATAGTGAGCATTTCATTATATAAATAAAGTAATCCTTAAATGTTCTTCATAAAACGTATCAAATCCTTGAAGTATTTGCAGTAAATTCTACATGTATAATTATCTGATTTATTTTGAAAGTGTTATCGGATAAATTACATGTCTATGTGATTTATCTGCCATGAAACTAATAAAGTTAGTAATAAAATACTCTGTTAGTCAGAACCAAGAGTTCATCTTTATATAGCTGTATTTCTAGAGAACCATATCAATTTTAAAGTGGAACACCATTGTACCCAGAATGCTATGAAACACTGCTGCCATATACACAAATTAGTAGTGAAGAAATCTGGTGACTGTTTGCTTTTCATTTTGCAATAATATTTTAGGCAGCAGCTTTAGGAACCTTACTGCTGGGATAATTATGCGGTTTATGGCACCTTCCTGGTTTTTTGTACTGTGTATAGTTTCTCAAACAAATATCTTTTTCCTCTGTTGTGGCTCTCTAGCAAAAGTGGATTTTGTTGAAATTAATATAAAAGCATTTTTGAACACTATGCAAAACATCCAGGAGAATGTTTTAAGTAGTATTCAGAACAATTCGGCTTAAGCGTAAGAAAACAACTCCTAGGAGGACTCATTTCCACTCACCTGTATTTCCACTACCTCACCACATAACTTCCTGAATATATCATAGATCCACTGTATTCTGTAAGTTTACATTTGCCTCAGGCATAAATTAATTTTCTCCACAAAACATCCCAATCTTCCTGCCCAACCACTCTTTGAACAGCCTAACATTCATTAAAAAAAAGTCAAAATAAAGAAATAGTTCATATAGCGCTGGACTACAGCCAGTTTTTCTAGGTCAGCAGAAATCTGTCTTAGTTGATACAAATATTTCCTTACTATGGTGAATATATTTAAAGCTTAGGTTTTTTTATTATAAATGCTAATTACTATAGCTTTCTGAGCTATCAAAGAGAAATGACTGGAGGGAAATTGCTAAGAGAAGAACTCCTAGGGCAAAGTTAAAAGAAAGCATTTCCATACATTTTAAAGGTGAAAGAAGCACATGCAATGCCTTTTTTTATATGGACCCTTGCAAGGGCTCCTTATGCCTCAAAGTACAGCTCTTTACTAAATTTCTCTTTAAATTGCTATGCAAGTTCTTTCATCTGCTTTTTCACAATATAGTTCATTTCAATTTCCATGGCAATCGTATTTTTGCAAACTTTACACATATTCTGCTGTTTACATTAGTATACATAAAGAGTAACTCAGAGACATGCCATCACAGGACTTAAGTGTAGACACGTGCACACCTACTCAAATGGACAGCAGACGATCATTTGAACCACGGCTAGACAAGAAAAAAGCCAGAAAGCTGGGCACATCACACAACAGAGCATGGCACAGAGATCTCCAATGTAGCACATACCCGAAGAGGGTATGTATAACCGCACATCCCAAAAGCAGTACAGAGCTGTTGGCACTGAGTTCAGCCCGAGTTAATAAGCCCTCCCACTCAGCAGCAAATACAAGCTAGTCTAGTTTACACCAACTAGAACTATGTGGTATTTATGGCTGATCATTAGTCTCGCTCCCCTGAGATAGCCTTAATGGGATATACTTCAGTCAACCCATCACAGTACAAGATTGTTTTCACTAGACCAGCATTTCTGAGAGTCTTCCTGTAAACAAGAATCTGCGCTAACCATAGGAGAGTGGGTTTACTAAAAGGTCTGAAAGCCTTGACACCTGCTACCAGCTCTGCTACCAGCTTCCTAGGTGACATTACACAAAGTACTTAAATCACTATTTCCTTCATTTGGAAAATAAGAAAATATTTGTTTTCTGGGGACAGCACACAATAAATCAAAATATTAAACATAATCATTGAGTATAAGGTGCTACAGACATGACCAGGTAGTAGATACTTCTCTGAAATAAGACATTAATAGGAAAAGGGAATTATTAAGTTAATCACACAGTTTTTACTCAAGCAAAGGATCCTTTAAGCTTCATATTCAAGAAAGGCTGAAGTTGAGAAACACTTTCCCAAATTTCAAGATAATTCACTAAGCAGTGGTAAAATATGCAGAATACAGCTCAGCATGAGATACAACCTGTAAATAACTATGGTCGTGAAAAGACCTTGCCTTTAATTTGCTCATTTGAATGTCTATCCTTTTCACTCATTAATCTTTTGCTCAATTTTACTGTAATCTTGGGAAATACAATAGTTGAGGGATAAACAAGTGAAACAGGATTACACATAAACTATCAAGCACAAAAAAAAAGCCAACATCCAAATAAAGGAATAATAAATTAGACAAAGCAGAATGGTTTTATTGTATACTCAACCTCTGAGGCAATATAAGTGCTATGCATTTGTTTGACAAATATGTATCATATTTAAAGTCAGAAAAACAATTACAATGACATTTCCCTCCATCTGTATTGCACCGCTTACCATGCTATTCATAACTAAACATTTTAAACTAACTTCTGTAAACAAAACATATTCTGTGAACAGGGATAAACATCAGTTCAGTTTATAAGTGAAATAATTCTTAATACCAATTACCAGTTGCCATGGTAATAACGGAGACTCAAGAAATATGTATTTTTCTTGTTTGGCGTAGACAATCTGCTTCCCAGAAACACGCACATAGTGAAAGTTAAATGTCTGTAGGAAGACAATTCCAAGGTCAGATACTCATCCTACTGGTATTTACACATTGCCATTAAGGTTACATGCTAACACTATTAATTATGCTCGGCTGCCTCCTTTTCCTTTTTTTTTTAAGTGAATAATTGGGAAGTTTTATTATAGTGAAAAATTCCTTCCATGGTAGTTAGAGAAAAATATTTTGAAATAACATTATTTTCCTTGCAGTATTAGGTTAGTCACTGTCATTGTTAATTTTTTTTTTATTGCTTTCATTCCAATTTTATATTTAAACTGTGAAACTTTAAAAATTCATCCACGGTGATTCAAATACAACCATTCCAAAAGTGTCAGAATTCTGCTGAAATAATTTTATACAGCTTTAATTGGTTTTTAATGAAAAGTTTTTCTTGGCTGGAAACATACAGTTATTTTTCATTTAGCTACCAAGCTTTGAGAATGTGAATGTTGAGTCCTTCATTAACACAGGTGTTAAAAATACCACATGCATAAAGATGCTTGCTGTAATACTTTCTCAAGGTTCAGGAAAACAGTTATAGGAATTTTAGAAGCACATGTAAACTTGTCAGCAGAAGCGAGGTCCAAAGAGAAATCTTCCTTAAAATTAATTCACACCAACTGCTTGCATTCCTAAATACAAATTTGTAGACACAGTTTTCACATCCTTAAAACACACAGGTTACCCACAAACACTAGCACTGTACCATAAAACAAGAATAACTTTATAGGAGAACACAGCATGAAATTAGGAAAACATACCTAAGTAATACATCTAAATAATATATAAAAATGATGTATTCTTCCACAGGAAGAAGCCAAGACTTCTTGTTGAGAAGACCATGCTCCAAGCAGTTCCCCAAACTGTTAGCTGTTGCCAGAGTAGAACTCTGGGCAACTGCTACTTCACTACAATTATTATACTACTTAGGAGTACTTTACAGTATAGGAGTCTGAGCTAGGGCAATTCCAGAAAGGCAAAAACATCAGTGCAAGCTTAGCATAATTCCCTGGTATCCAAATCAGTGATACACAGGACTCAGAAGCACTCTGTAGGCCTAAGGCTTTTTCCACCTTTTTCTACTAATTAACCACCAGAAACTGCAATTCTAAATTATATTGACATAATGGTGAAAACAGAATTTTACATTCACTAAGTAATCATGCTTCTGCTGTTTCCAGAAAGCTACGCCCACTACACCTTTCATTACCCAGTATCTCATTCAAACCCTATTCTCTTCTTTAAAAGCCTCCATCGCTTCATGTGGTCAGCCTTCTGTTGCTAGCTATATCCCAAATGGCAGCTGGCGATCGCCCTTCGAAGGCACAGATTACCAGCTCCACAGTCCTCAAAGTATGTGGTATTGCCTCCTGCATACACATATCGTGCTCAGAGCTCTTCTCAGAAAGAGGGCAGAACTTGGCCCTGGCAACCCTACAGGGAACTGGCAGGTAGATAAGTGCCCAAATTTCTTTTGTAATGTAAATACAGACTTGGGAGTTGCAAAAGGTAAATTTGACTCATAGATCCTATGGTGATTCATCGCATTAAGCTATTTACCACCAAATACTTCATTTAAGCATGGTGAGTAAGATTCTACTCACGATTATAAGCTCCTACAGTGAGATTAATTCCCGTTGCCAACTTTTTCAAATGCCCAAGACTGTTACTATTAGACTAGAGCTAGAGATTACCTTTCCACCACTTCTTCTCGACCTCTGTCGTGTGCTCATGCATTCCCTACTCTGGTGAGGGCTAGCAATTCCACCAGCTCCAGTTATGTTCATTTTCTTTCCACCACATAAACTGCATGCTCAGCAGCACAAAGTAAAAAAGTCCCATGCTTTTAACATATTACTGCTTGCCACTGCAGTAATATTGGACAAAACCAGCAGTACAAATGTGTTTGTTAGCATCCACTTTTCCATTATCTGAAGACACTCCAGAGCAACACCGGAAGCTTATTATACCAATAATGTGATTTTTAAAAAAAATTTATATGTAACTGATATGCTAGAACCCAATTTTCAGGGAAAACAAATAGAATAATTTCATCTTGTCATTTTTACTTCTCACTTTAATTAAACCATTCTTTTTTCAGAAGTATTTGTCCCATTATTTTTACTCATGGTTTCCATAATGTCCCATTATTTTTACTCATGGTTTCCATTAGAACAACATGGGAATGATCAGTTGCAGTGTCTAAGCCTAAGCACATCAATGAGCAGGACGGGAAGTTTGAGGAAGAACCTTTAGCAGAGGTCAGAAATTCCATTGCCTAGGAGGACCTGAAGAAGAGGAACTGACCCCTCCTCGCTGCTACAGAAAATAATTAATTTTCTGCAAAAAGGAAGAACAGGTAACAAAGTGAGAGAGGAGAAAATTAAGAAGGAACAGGAACAGGAAACTTTTTAGCAAGAAAAAGAGGAAGGAAAGCAACCAGGTGCCCAGAACAATAATAAAAATCTCACCCTATAAACTGGGTGAGAATTGCAAAGATTAAATACAGGGAGAAACAGGAAAAGAGCCTTTCATCTGTCTGGTCCACTGTGAACAAGAGGACAAATTATTTTTTTCACTTCCCCTTGCAGCAGCTTTTATTTTCTTGAACTGTTAGGGTCTCCTTCACTTTAGTCTAAACAAACTATTTCCTGTCTTTCTGTATAAGTAATTATTTCTGCTCTCTTCTGCAGACTCTCCAAGTAGTCCACATTTTTTTTTAAATGTGAGATTGCCAAAACCACTTGCAACACAACTTCTTTGATTTTCCCCCAAAAGACAGGATAAGCTCCTCCTCTAGAAATGATTGACACCTCTGACCTACTTAGTCTTGAAGAAAATGTAAAGGTGAGATTAGGTTCAACATGTTCACTCTGGTACACAAACACTGGATCCATTTTGCTGAGCATTATGTGGACAAATATATTTTGCATTTCCTTGTCATAAGCCCTGCCTTTTGCCTTGGAGGGAGATGGCAGGAAAGGACAGCCAAAGGACATTCACAGGGAAAAGGAGGTTGAAACCTCTTCTGTTGAACACTTTCTCTCCCATTTTGTCTAGACTTTCATGGCTTTTCTCAGAAAGATTCATTAAAACCAGAATCTAGTTCAGTAATCAGTTAAGTGCTTTCCTCACATTATATGCTGGGTATTAGCATTTCATAGAACAAGTTTTGTCTACTTATTTACACGCTATGGTTCCTGACCACTGAAGGTTTTGACACAAGCAGACTAAAACATTACTGTAATCCTGTAAACTTTATCCATTTTGTGTTGTACTGAAGATTAACTGTATTATATTTTAATCACAGCAAGGAAATGCATGTAAAATTAGAGTCTCAAAAAGAGAGGCTTAAAATGTTCTCATATTCTTATCACTGCTTTAAAATATGTATCGTCAGGAGACTGGATCCTACTCTAGGTACCACCTTCAGCACCTCATGTATGCCATCTTCAAACCGGCCAGACAAGATTCTTTATGGATCATTTTGCTTAGCTGTACAGTGGGACTATATTCCCCAGCCATCCACGAAGAGCACCTGAGATACAGGGATTGAAGTGCTTGGTACAATTATAATAAAGAAAAAATATCTACCACAACCCTAACAAAAAAAGAGAAAGCAAAGACATGCCAGGCTGAAGCCCATGTTTCACACAGGCATGCTTCTCTGGGAGACTCCTCCAACTGTTTCTAAGGACACACACATAGTCCTTATTCATAACACAGCCTGACATGGAAAAGCTTGTACTCAGATCAATGGTGCTGAACCATACAAGGCCAGAGGTAGCAACTCCTGTAATCATTAAAAACTAAGATTCAGATTTTGAGCTACTATTCCTGTCCAACTATTGCAGAAAAATTACCTCTCTATACTGGTACTCAATCAGGATAACGGTAGCCTATGCCTTCCATTCAAATTGTACTAGAGGGTATACAGACTGATTCTGCATCTCTATTTTATATTCCTTTTTTTTCTGAGAAAACTTTGTATTTTCTCAATGGCTTATCACAATAATAGTTATCATTAACAGAAAAAATACATGGTATTAGCTATGAAAAATGTGGTTTTGCTGTCAGTTGTACAGTTTGGATTCTGTATAAGTCTTCGAATAGAGCAATGTTACAGAATTTTTGATCAGCTCTTTGCAGGATTTTGCAAATTGTAATTTGCGTGACAAGACCCTCATCTACACAGTTCCACTGAGGCCCAAGGATCTGCCCTCATTACTCCAGGTAACACATAAGGGCTAGAAAGCATCTTCTTATGCATGCCAGGTACAAACAGTTATTAGAACAAGGTATGAGCTGAGCGATTTCAGCACAAGGAAAAAAGGAACTAGAACAGACCCAATCTGAAAAGTAAATCATTAACACAAACACTTTCTGTAGGTGAACATTCTGTGACTAGCTGAATTCTGATTCTTAAAATCAACACAGCAGAACAGAGGGTGTTGTGCTAATGACTCCGTTTACTTACGTTATAATCATACTTATTCACATATGATTAATGACTAAGTATACAGTGAATCTATAAAACTCGAGGACAACAGTACCAAGCGGTGTTCCTGCCTCATTGTTACCTTGGAGCCTAATGTACTTGGTATCAGTTTGATTGGACGGTTCCTCTCAATTCTCCAAAGCAGAATAAGAGTTAACTATAGCAATTCAGTTTACTGAACTGTTAGTTTTATTCTAGGAAAGCTACTATTTTCTTCTCAACAGAACTTGAAGACTTGTATCAAAATGTATTGTGGAGATTATGTGAGTATAATGATCTGTTCTCTGAAATCTTTCAAAACTTTTCATTGCTCTTGAGTTGTTGTCACACATTGGGAACCATTTCCTTCCACTGGTAGAAATTAACCTCAGGTGAAGTTAATTTATTTGTGATGTGGGTCTAATTCTGGGGTTACTTGCAGTATATATGAAGTGTCTGAAATGAAGATTAAAATATAAAAAATTACCAGTTCCTGTCTCATAAATTTAGACCTTTCAAGACAAAATAATTTGTCTTTTATCTCTTTGTGAGACTGTTTGTGGGTTTTCTATACTTGCACTTAGCTGTTACGCAAGACACAAAATTGCATACTATCACCTAATTGTATTAAAAACAAAAATGTGAGTTGTTCAGAAGATACCGATTCATGGCACTATTTTGGTGGGTTTATATTCTCACAAGACAGTCTGTAACTGCATAAAGTAACTGAATAGCTTTATGATTTATAAACTTTATTTTTTGTTCAATGTGAAAAGTATTTTAAAGCAAAGAAATGCTACCTCTACAAGGGCTGTAACACAGCAAAAGCTATCAATTATTGTTCCACATCAATAAATTGTAGCAATGTATTAAATGGTTTCATTAGTGCTCTTCAAGAAAATAAAAGTTCATACTGCAATTTTAAATCTCCATTCTGAAAGCTACTACAGTTATTATTTCATGACAGCAAAATATGAAATTGCTTTCTGCACTTGGCATACAGATAATTAAGTTCACTGAGGACTTTCTTTTAATTGTTATTAATAGGAACAATGACTCATTCCTCTCAAATGCTTTTTGCATGTGCATTCCCAATAAATTTACAGATCTATATAGAGTTTTCTAAAGGATGAACATTTTTTTCTCACTTATTTTATTTGAAAGTATAATTGCACTAATTATTCCAATCTCATCAGTAAAGTATTTCTTCCTATAAAATTATATTGCATATATTTGGTTTTTTTAAAGTAATATGTATTGAATGGATTTTACTAATGTGTTTGGTTTTCTGCTGTTTGGGATCTGGCAGTCTTTACCAGACCAGTTAAGAACTATAAAGGGATTTTCTTCTTTGTTTCTTATTTTCTCTTTTAATTACTATGTTATTAATCTATTCCTGATAATTAAAGGAAGATAGGAAGAATAACTCCCTCTGACAAAGCTAGTAGATCCATTTCAGTTGGACAAGTCAGGAAGTTCAATTTCTTTTCTTCTACTAATTTACTGAGACCAACTGTATTTAAGTCATTGACACTGCATCTGCATATAGTATGTTGCCTGATATTAATGGTAGTACATTATAAAATAGCTTATAGAAGAAATTTTTTTGCTTTGAAGTCATTAAAATTGGTAATTATGATATTTGTAATAACACTGCAATAGTTTGATAGTATTATCAAAAAAATCTAACAGATTACACATCAATTCTTAACTGTGAGAGATGTTTACAACAGCTCTTTTAGGCTTAATTTAATGTAATCATTCTGCATTAGTTAGCCTTTAGGACCGCTTGAGCAGAGACAGAAGTTCCTAACTTTGATCCTCTGAATTGCACCAAAATACTCCAAAATAAATGGTGTGAATACCGTCTCTCTATTCCCTCTGCTTCTAAACATATAAAGATGCATTGATAAGCCTTTTTTTTCATAATCACAGAAGAGAGCAGAGAAGCAGCTGTAGACAATGGGGTGCATATTGGTCTCAGGAAAGACATCAAAACCTGATTACAGGCTTTGTCTGAAAAGTATTGTGATGGATTATCAGGTTGGGTACATTTTTATTCTTTATTCCCATTTCCATGTGTTGTGAGATGGGAAAGGAGAGAAATTAGGGGTTTGTATGAACTAGCTTACTGGATCCTAACCAGTGGAGCAGACTTCCCTGCTGAGTTATTATTGAATTGATTGAATCTTGAATTATTTTCAAGATTTTTTTCAAGGAATCCCAAAACATCAATATACTATTAATTCAGAAGCATAAGGAACATGAAAAAAGAATTGGAAGTATTACTTTCAAAATTTACTTAGTTCTTTAAGATTATCTCATTTATATTTTATGTTACCCATATTATTAATTACCTATGTTATATATAAACAACTGGATAAGACGGAGTCCCCCAAGATCAAGAATGAGATGTACAAAATGTTAACAGCAGCAGTTCTGCCAGATTTAGCAATGCAGGGCGACATCATTATCAGAGATTACGTACAGAAAATGGCTCCCCACAGTACCAGAGGTAAAACTACCAGAAATTAGATAAGATGACATCTGTGACCTCTCTAAAATACATGTACAGGGAAAGATGGGAGGCTTTGGAGAAAGAATTTTCTATGTTTAAAAGTACCCCTTCCATTATTTTATCATATATTATACAAATGAAGTGTAACACATATGATAAACTCACAGTAAATAAAAATACTCATGAAATTTTTATTTAATAAAGTTTCACACAAAGGATATCTTTGCAGAAGTATAGCTAGCTCATAGCATGTAGTTAGCTAATAAAGCAAGCATTTTATTTTAGTAGATACTCCCTACAGGAAACATTCAGACTAAAAAGTCTGACTTTGTTATCAGCAGAATGACTTACTGAACAAATATTATTAGAAGGTTGTTCATACTTTAGATTGCTTTTTCCGTCACAAGACTTAATTGCCTGAAGTTTACACGTCATCATTTGATAAAAGCAGCCTCAGCTTTTACTGAGACTTGCTGAACTGCTTATGGCTTTGGTCAGGAAAAGCTTTAACTTCCTTGCTCTCACGCAGAAGGAAGGTGGAGTGAAATGATAATTTTTCAGACTTACTTATTACAAATTTTACATTCCCTTTCCAATCTCTTTTGTCATTTATGATTCATTCCACTAACACCATACAAACCTGTTCTGTCTGCACAGCTGTTTTGGAATCTTTTCCTTTCAAAAGAGTTAAATGCACATGTGCAAACACATGTATCTATATAAAGTGCCCACCTGGACAACCTCTGTGGAAACAAATATGTGTTTTTGTAGATTAGGGTATCTTGATGTCAGAAAGAGGTCAAAAATCGTCGAATCACCTCTGGAGATTTGTTTGCCTTACCGTTAGGTGTCTGGATACTTCGTGGGGAAAAAAGCAAAACACTGTTGATTTTCTTCCTTCTGAATAGTAGATACCCATTTCATTAGGATGCTGCAGAAGAAAGACAATATGAAAACCATTTCTCCATGCTCACATACAGCATCTGGTCTGAACTAACCCCAAAAAAGGCCAAATTGCTCTCAGAAATAACTTTCCTCAGCTGCTCTTTGAAGGCATTTTTTTTCTAGTGCAGAAAGCCCTGCCATGCTGAATACTGTGCTCGCAAAGACTGCCCCAGCAAAATGGTGCATATGTGATGAGGGATGCTAGAATCCAGGTATCAAAATTAAAACAGTCTTTTAAATTGTGGAATTCATGTTCTTCCAGTGACCATCCCAGGCATTTCCCCCATGGTTTCTTCAGAAAATTTGGCTATATTTCTGTATATTTGTCCATCTATCTGTCCCTACCAGTTACTTTGAACTTGATAGTGAATTTCTATCATATTTGGCAGAGAAATGGCAATCTCTTCTGAAGTTTTGTGAAAACACTGCTCAGTAGAACAAAATTCTTTTTCCAGTTAAAAAAATACAGCAGTTTAAACTCAACAGTCTTTTATTCTGTTGGCCTACCATTAACCAACATGCATACTTTGGACTCGGTCAAAGGACAAACCATCTTTTACTTAGCCAGTGGTTGACTCAGAAAGGACCGGATGGATTGCAAATGTGGATGGAGATTCAAGGAACAAGGAGGGGAAATTAACTGCTGGTTTTGTGGCTGAAGGAAGTAAGTAGGAATACAGAGTCAAAAGAATCTAGAAGAAACAAATTGTTACTAGCTGCAGTGCTCACAGAACAACTTGTATCACAAAACAATGTATTTCAAAACAACACGCTGTCCTAATATCCACAAAATTCACATTCTTGCACCCAAACTGAGTAACTGAATGTGACATTGTTTGGCCAGCAAAACACCTATGTATGCACTTGTGAGGGTGGATATTTTTCAGTGCAGACAACTTGAAGGAAAAGTTTAGTGTTACTGTATCCTGTCCGCTGTACCTAATGAATATATCTAAACATACGCAAATCTGGGAAGAGCCACAGAAGAATGCATGAGTTTTCACAAAGTTTGTTATGAAGATTGTGGGAACATGCAGTGGATTAGGAATGAGGATATTTGAAGGGCATCTGGGTAAAAGAAGAGTTAGGAGATTATCTAAGTTTAACCATCATCTTGTGTAAAACAAAGCTTTACTGACTTTGACAAAGTTATGTACATTTACACCAACTGAGGACCTAGCCCATATTTCTTCTTTATGCTTTTTAGATTGGTATTTCCTTAGGCAATATTTAGATATTCTCTCCCTTTTTTTTCCTTTTTTTTTTTTGATGAATGACTATATTTACCATGACAGAGCTGAATAATGAGCTGTCTGTACTGACTCTGATCTGGTTCCAAATGCTTGCAAGTTCAGCTCTGCAGTTTCGATGCTTGCTAACATCCCTTTGGAAACTGTGTAAATACATTCAGATACTACTGAAATAGTGAACACCTTACTTACTATGGGATCTGCCCTAGATTATTATAAATAAAACCCATTTAGAGAAGGAATCTTTTTTAATATGATTGATTTATGACTGGTAAAGATAAACTGGCTTGCTGTAGCTTCCATACAGACATAGTTAGGCTCACTTAATATCCATAAACAACGACTTTATTTTCTGTGCAAGTATCAAAGTCTGTCACTCCTAATAGTCAAATCTCTTAGGCTCCATGCTCATTATACCTTCACTAGTTTCCCTTTTGGGAAATGAAAATGCATAAATAAATTGCACATGAAGTTCACAGTGGTTTTATACTGACAATGTACAGAGTTCTTACCAGCATAATAACTCAATAGTCATGTTATGTACAGTGGACACCAGTCATCACCGAAACAAATGTCAAGTTTTGTGCCTGATCCTGCATGAAGTTCGAATTCTTCAAACTCTATGTCTGGAATTGGTGTACACCCTACAGGATTGACCCCCAGAGCGTAATGCAAGTTTCTCTATCACTCAGTCCCACGTCACTGAGACCAATGGGTGACAGATGTTTACTTATTTTTAAAATGTTATTGGAGAAATTCCTGTTAATTTTTGGCCCTGAAAAAGATTATAGAATGATTAGATTGAATGGAGGATTGGTAGGTCATCTAGCCCAGCCTCCTCGTTAAAACAGGGTCAACGCTGAATTCAGACCAAGGTGGTTAGAGATTTGCCCAGTTCAGTTTCTAAAAACTCTGAGGACAGAGACTCCACAACCTCTTCAAGCAACTTCTTCTACTACTTGGTTATCCTCACGATAAAAAATGTCTTCTTCACATCCAGCCAGAACATTCCCTGCTTTGTTTTATGACTGTTGCTTTTCATTCTTCATGCACCTCAGTAAAGAGCCTGGCTCCATGTTCTTGATGCTCTTCCCACAGGTACTGCAGAGCAGCTGTTGGTTCCCCCCAAAGCTGTCCCTTCTCCAGGCTAAGTCCAATTCCCTCAGCTTCTCCTCACAGGGCAAGTGCTCCAGCCTTTTGACCATCTTGGAGACCATCCACTGTCCATCAACAAGCTCTCCTTGCTTTCCTCAGAAAGGTGTAAAACAGTTTTGCTCACTAAGGGCATGACCCAAAGCTCCCGGAAATCAATAAAAAAGACCTCCTTTGAGATCTGGATGAAGTCCAAGTACTAAAATGTTAAGTAATCCAAAAATGTCCCTGCTCTTCTCAGCTTTCCAAGAGACTTCTGTTACTTCTGAATCACAGTTTTGTTTTACTTGGGTGGATGCATTGGAGAGCATTATATTTAAAGAAATGATACTTTGTGAATGTACCTCTAACTCTTCCTCTGACATCACCAAGACAACCACAACGCAACTTTCACTGCTGTGGATTTAGCTTTGCCATGAAGGATAATTTCTGCTCACAGCAAACAACTATATAATGTTCATTTTAAGTGTGAAATTCAGGATCACAAAGTTCACGTGAGCATGAATCTTAGATCTTTTATTCCCCCACCCATGTCTCGCCACCTTCCTGACTTCAGCAGTTTTGTATTGCAGCACCTGCGTCAATTAGTTATTTTGTACTCCAGCAAACCTCTGAATCACTTTTATTTCAAGAAGACAGACACAGAGCATACTTGGTTTTAATCTGAAGAAAGAAGTGCCTTCAATCGTAGTATTAAGTATACAGTAGCTGGTTACAGGTAAATAATTAAAATGGGATTTTCCTACAGAGGGAAACTCTGTTGTATTAAACCCAGGGCCAGAGAAAGCAATAAAGGCCCGGTCTGCCTTCCTTCCAAACAATGGAAATAGTCCCTGACTCTTTAATATAAGCTGGTGTGGGTCTTAAAATAGCTTAATGATTAAGGACATACAGGAGAATTTGGATATTTTAGTAGATTTTCCTCTTTTAAGAAGTTTCACTGATAAAGCCAATTTCAGCAGACTAAAGCAGAATTAACATTTAGAGTTCTGACCACAAAAGTTTATCTTTAAAAGAGCCTGCTTTTTACAAATCAAAGAAACTTATTCAGTCTGTAGATGAAAGGCTAGAATTTAATTTTTAACATTATAAATTATAACCTAGAAGTGCTGAACTACAATTAAACAATGACTTTAATTGTCAAACTATTTCTTAAGAAAGGGAAAGATGATGTCAGTGCAATCCTAGCCTTCCCCTCCCTCGCCTTAAGCCACTGTTCTTCTGACCCTATTCTCCTGAATTCTTTTGTCTTTATTCTATAGCAGCCTCGTGCTCAAGGTGCACAACATGCTCTGTACTGACTTTTGTCACAGTTTACTACTGCTCTTGTTGGGGACAACAGTACTTTTTTTATTTTGGTTCTATCTAGGGTGGCTTCTGATGAAAGCATAAATTGCGTTCCTCCTCCCCGGTTTTTTTTTTTTTTTTTTTTTTTTTTAAGATGATCACCACAGTAATTCTTGATGCTCTGTCTCACAGCAGTTGCCATCTCATGTTTTCTATTTTGCAGAGGAAGCTGTAGTGATTCTGCAGGTTTTTATTCACTTTGATTTATGATGTGCTTTCTGGTCCTGTAAAATATTTTCAACTAATCTTCAGAAGGAGTTATTGTAATGTGCTTGCTGCCTCCAAGCTGTTGGAATCTGATGATGCTACCAGAGCTATGGCCTTCCTAATAATTCACCCTGATCGATGGGGAACTGTTGCTTGAATTACTCAGAACGCTGTTAGACATTTCATTCACTGGAGGGTGTTTAAAGGTTTATTTCTTCTCTATGTAGGTAGCTTTTTTTCTTTCTCATAAATTTCACGATGTTCAAGATCTTCTGGTGGATATTTGGAACAATTAAATGTATTTTTAAAAATAAACATTAAGTAAGAAACATCTCAACAGGGGAATGACTTAGAATGCCTGTAGTGACCATCTTAAGGCATGAGGAAGAAAAGCCACAAGATCATACTAATTTCCCTATGCTTTTCAGAACTTAAAAAAAGATGTGTAAGCAAAACAGAAATGACCATAGACCCAAAACTGGCCGTCCTGATGTCAGAGTCCAATACTCTCTCACCGGTTCTTCTAGATATTCCACCCAGAGGCTGTAATTTATAGTATCAAATTTACTTATTTGAAGATAAGTGATTTTACATAGGATTTTCAATCTAGCAAAGTAGTACAAAATGTACTGAAAACACAATACAAATGTAATACTTATGAGATCCCCATTACTGGTCTCTACAATATACTCACTGTTACAACACAGGGCATCACTAGGAAGGAATACATGAGTTGAAACCAGCTCAAGCCTATTACTCTCTTCCAAGTTGTTTTGCTAATTATTTAGTATTTATACTCTGTGTTGGGCTGAGGCATGTATGTATTCACTCACCTCATGCTGGTCTGGCTAACTCAGGGAGACATTCACACCCTTTTAATGAACTCAGGTATAAACATTTACACCACCAGTTCATCCGCTTAACTGTTGACAGCTGTTTATCTAAAACAAAGGCCACCTTCTGTCCCCTTTGTGTTGAGGTAAAATCAGCTTTCTTTGAAACAGCTGTGGTCAGTCACATCCTGCATTATTCCCTGAGCTTCATGGGCACACTGCCCTTGCCCAGCTTCTCTGAGCCTTCTTCCATTATAGGGGTTTATTGGTCAGTCACAGCTGACTTCAGTGGAAATGAAGTGAAATAACAGTACGTGTAACTACATTCAGGTGTTCAATCAACCCTAAAAATGCCCTGCTTCAAAACACGGCAGTAGAAATTCTCTAACCAAAGATAATGGGAAGGAACAACCTATTCCCATGTAGTTGCCCGCTCCCTGATCAAAATTCAGTCTCCTCTAATTTCATTCAGTTACCAAATGCCTCTACTGCTCTGCTCCCTCAGTTTGTGTAGCGATGAATGCTGCTGCTAGGTATGCATTTCCTAGGCACATTTAGGCATGCAAGCCCTTTACAATTTTGGGGGGAAACATGATTTTGCACCCTGGGCCCTAGGTTCTGGAAGCACAGACCCAGCTTTCCCCAAGTGAGTGTTGTTTTGACATATTTCCTCATCTTGAGGAATGTTGAGTAAAAGAATGTTGTAACCACAGATGCTTCTAAGATATGACAAGACTGTAACAAATCTTTTCAAAACAAAATGCCTGCCACAACCTGCAGGTTTATCTCTCAGTACAGGAGATTACTGCAAGCATTCAGTCTTGCCCAACAACTTAAAACTACACCATCTCTTTCATGCTTTCACTCTCCCCATAAAACTACACCAAAGGGCATTAGAGCAGTCGCTTGCTCAGAAAAGCAACCTTTTGGACTTCTGCATTGCTCTTGACACAAATTATTTCCTCTTCACCTGCTGTGTAGCATCTTGTCACCACAGGACAGTAGTGCCACCTGCCATCACAGCACTAAGACCCCATCCTCTGTGACAGGTGTATGGATTGTCCACACGGGATTTACTTCAGAGAGGTACAGGCAGCACTGCGGCATCCAAGAATCAATCCCTATCTCCACTCAATGTCTACCAATAAATTTCCATGGTTTTGCCTTCTATGGTAAATATCACACAGCACTCCCAAATTATTTGCTACCAGACAAAAAAAAAAAAAAAGGCTACACAGCAAGTGGTAGGCTATCGCTGTGTAATCACACTGAATTCAGACACAAAATTACCAAAGTTCAGCTCTAAAGGCTTGGCTCAGATCTGCTTGTGCCCGCATTTCAAAAATTCAATGAAAACAGGTGGAGTAAGTTTAAGAAGTAGTAAACTCCAGAAGATTTTGAAATTAAGTGCATAAAGTGAACCAGGTATGCTTCTGCAGATCTGTCAAAGACTGAAACTATGAAAGTGGTTACAGGATAAAATTGACATAGGTTGTGATGGAATAAATCTTCCTAAAGGTTAGACTGTATAAACACAGTAGCAAAGTAGTTTCTTCAAGGTACACAACATTGCAACAATAACTCTGTGAGCTATGCCAGCAGTAAGTCATCATGAGTTATGTAGAAATTCCTTCTGAGTATCCTGACAGCATGTACACTGTAAATCCTAGATCTCAGTTCAGACAACTGTTATGTATTGGCAGAATGCTGAATTTGCTGAGAAACCACTCTGAAAACCCACCTACAAGCAAGGTACACTGAAAATCCTCATCAAAAATAACACTCTGGGACAAATGTCTTCTGTGGGATGGAAGATGGTGCCAAGTACAATGTATACTCTGTAAGAAAATTTTAATTAAATTTTAATTTGTTTAAAAACAATCAAAAGGGTGATAGTTCTTTCCCACAAAGGACTTGCATTAAAAAGCTGTATTTTACTGTATGTTCTAAAAGTTATCACCTGAACCTTCATATTTAATTTGGTTCTACTTAAAATCATTGTGGTTTTAATTAGATCCTGGCTAGCAGGTAGGCATTTACTTGATCAGGTTTAATCTACTGATGGTGAGCCTCAAACAGTGAGGCAGCGAACACTCTGTAAAGAACTGTTCAGCAACCCTGCTGAACCAACGGAGAACTGAGTGCATTCAAAAATCCATTATTTTGCCTGAAAGACACATTACAGAGGCTATGTTGGGTTTTTTGGTCAAAAATTTACAAACCTGCAAATCTGTATATTCATACTGTATGATGAATGCCTCCATTATATTTTTGCAAATATGTATTCACGCAAAACCCTTTTTTTTGACCATTTCATGAATAAAGATATATATTCAGAAATTATTAATGCTTGCTTCCATTCTGACTGAAAAGTGATACCTACTTTGAAAACCACTTTTACTCATTTTTCGTTCCAAGGACTATGCAGGAATCCACTCTTAAAGCTTTCACTAAGTTAGTCACTTCTTTCTGATTTTAGCGCAAGCATTATAAATGCTGAAAAGATCAGTGATGTAGTGGTTCATTTTGTGACACCACAAACCTGAATGCGTGAAAGGAAATACTTTGAGATAACTAATCTTTACAGGAATTGAACCTGTTCAAAGCTGACTCAGAGATGAAGAGCCAGGACTGGTATTTTAAACTAGATTTGAATAAATGCACACATCCTACATTTTGTCTCCTCCCCACTGCCATCCTTCTGACCAGCGAGGGCTGTGACAGGTTCAGACAGTGCTTAAACTGAATGCCAGATATGCTTATGCTTTCTACCTTTGGTTTAAAGAGCAAGCTCAAAGTCTTTGAATCTCGTATCTGTTACTTGCATACATTTGCATCCTACTATTCTTTATTATTATTGCCATCAAAACGTTTTCTGTTTTGGCAACCCTAACATAATATTTGATGATGTGTTGGTTTTGGATTTGTTTTGGCTTCCCTCTCAAGATTGATGAGATTTTTTATGTCTCAGACATTTTGGGAAGCATGAATTACAGAGCCATAGAGCTAAATTTCATTTTTTCCTAACTCATAGCATATATCAATATATATTTTTGGTTCTGCATTCTAACAGTGTCTTCCATCACTACTTTCCATAGTGATTTTGTTTATTAGTAAGCTTTGGTGTGGTTTGTCCAGCTGAGCAACCACAGAGCTCAAGTATTTCTGTCTCCTGAGCTGCAGAGAATGGTGATTGAACTAAGGTCAGCATTATCTGACGTGCTAGCAAAGGGGGAGGGGAAATGGAGCCTCCTGGACCATCTGGCCAAACAGCACCCAATCTCCACACTGCTGCCAACGGCACGTGCCAAGGAAACTTCTGGTGAATGACGTTTGAAGAAGTATGTGTACTGTCAGTAGCTAGGATGTCATGAGGATATAAACTCTCATTTCTGAGGCTAGTAGCTGCAGAGCCCTATGCTAGAGATACGTCGTGACAAGTGAGGCCCAGGGTACACAGCCAGTTCCCACACTGAGGCAGGGAGATAGGACAGAGCATTTTTTAAGGATGAGTCTGCAGTTCATTTTAGATACAACAACATATCACCTTACAAAAATTGGCGTGGCCTCATTGTCTTCTCTATGGCCAGTATTTATCTTCATACCTCCAAAATATTTTTTCTCATTATTTTCCTGATTGTTTTAATGAGTAAAAAGGCACTATGTATTTTATGTTCGGTTGTAAATGTAGGACCTTGTATTTAAATGATGAACAACAAACTGCAGAATTATATTTGTCTACTGGTGAGTACTTTCTTTTTTGTGTAAAGGCATGTTGCCCTATTAGCACTTTTTAAAGTAACTCCTTTAAAAATCTTAAATTTCTGACCATATATTCTTTCCTCACTTAGTCACTGACAATTTGTTGCCCTTACCTTTGCTTGGTGGGTCTAAAGTAATGATCAAACATATCAAGAAATGATGTCTTCCTTCTCATCTAAAATATCCACTTCTTGCTTGGTGTTTTTTAATTCCTTTGCTAAAATTGCAAGGCAGGGAAGCATGATCAGTGGCCATGCACAAAATCTGTATGTGTATGTCATTACTACTGAAGGCACAAGATATAAAAGGCTTTCAAGTGTATGTAAAGCAACCAAACAAAGAAACAAATTAATTAGTGTAATCAGTGTAACTCCTGATTCTAGGAAGTACTCATAAAAATACCCCATTTGTATTTATAAAATATAACTCATATTTCCTTGAAATGTAAATTTCAATTTAACAGTGTCATTTTAATCAGATGAATTGATTGAGACCAGGAATCATCATAAAAGATAATTTTTATACTTGGTATGTCTGGAACTGCAGGCAGAATCCTCAGAGGAACTAAAGAGGTTAACCAGGGGACAGAGCTAAGTAGGTTTCAACCTCAGTTATTTTCTTCCGTATATGAATGGGTCTGTGATTCTGTTAAAATGAGTACATCAGTTCTGGTTATTATTCACAGATTTCTTAAAAAGAATAAGAAAAAAATACGTGAGAGAAAGTATCACTGAGAATGAACTGACAGTAATTAAATCAGTTACAAAGCAGCTAGAAAAATGGTGTTGCCTTCTCCATGGCATATCAGAAAGCTCTCTCACACTTAGCAGTAACATAATTTCTTTAAAAAAAACACTAGGTTTGCAAGCAACCTATGTATCTCATTCATCATTTTCTCACCAGTCCTTTCACATTAGAAATACCATGAGAAATATATCTTGAAGACTGTCACGGATATCATGGATTAACATTGAAAGATAGTATTTTCAGAAAAAGGTTGGGAAAGAGACAGAGACAAAAATGTGGTTCCATTTGAAGGCAAAAAAATTATTGTGTTAATATTTTTTTTTTCAGGCTTAACTCATGCTAGTTAGTGGCAACTTCCTCAAATGTGGTCTGTCTTCCTAGGACTTACTGCAAGTTTAAGTTCTGTTTCATAAATTAAAGACTTTGCATCCTATTCCCCATGAAGCAAAGACAATTTGATGTTACGATCGCTGGTTTTCAACAGAATTACATATGGACTGTAATACATGTAAAACACCTCAATTAAAGGCTGCTTTGTCCTTTAGCAGACACAAGGAACGATTTTTCCTGCTCTGAATTTTAACCCTATTACGGATGCCCAGTTGCTAGGAGGAGCCCTACAGGGAATTAGTGAGTATCTTGACTGATTCTAACACATCTTTTTCTTTCAGAAAGCTCTCATAAAATAACAAGCACTAGGCAAAATAAAAACTCATAAAATTAAGTGTCACCATGTATCTGTTGATTCTTCAGCGTATCACAGTAAGACACACTGGTGATGTCCAAATAAATCATGTATTTGCATTTACAGAAACTGAGGTGATTACGATTACTCCAAAATCTATACCAACACTTACAGTAATGAATGCTTGCCTTGAGAAAATAAGAAAAAGAAAACAGAATTCTGTGTTATGTCACTACAGTGAAGGTCAACAAAGGAAAGGTTTTTAATTGTAATTTCAACAATTAACTATTACTAGGGACTGTTATGGGTTTTAATCAGTCATGAAGAAATTTTAAAAAATGGAGTAGAAAGTTTAAAGAATTTATTATCTTTCACTCAGGAGCAATTTTTGCTTTCAGTCTATGTATAAAAAATTTTTTTGTTCACCAAAGCATTTTTCTCTATTCAGATTTTTGTGTTTTCCTGTTGAACGTTGTAGGTATTGCTGAGGGTCAGAATATAGATTTTTTTTTTTTTTACTATCTGAAACATCTCCCTCACATTAAAATTGTTTCCTGTATCAGAATTTTTATACTGCTTGGGCTTTTCACAAGGTTGTACAACACCAAATCTTGCATTCTGTTTTCAGTTTCTTTAGTGGAAATGTGAGGACTCAGACTTAATGTCAAATAAACCACAATGAGTATTATTGATCAAGGGGAATTGAAGTATCTTTTTGATTAAGTTGGCTACAGATAAAAAGTTTTAAACATTTTGCTAAACTTCAAAAAGTACTCTTAATGCAATGTTGCTAACATGACAATCCAGAGATGATTCTCTTCATTTAATACTGTAAATATAAGCGCATTAGCCTTATTTTTAATTTACCTATCAAAGTACATGGAACAAAGTTCTAATTTCAAGGAGAAATAATAAAAAAGGCAAAATAAGAAGTTCAGCTTCAGAGGAGTTTAAGTCTCCATAGCCTTTACAGGCACTGACAGCCTGACCACGGATCTTGCACACAACATTCAGTCTTGTGGGGAGGTTCAGTCACATATGTTGTCCCACTGATATCAGTGGTATTACACAATTGAATAAAGTTATTTAGGTTTTCAAATATTTCCTGAATCTTTCTTAGTTTTTACTGTAGAGACTATAAAAGCTGTACAGATTCCTATTGATAATTATTTTCTGAAAAGTAAAAAGAAATCCTTATACACAGAGGGTCAGTAATACATCCATTATGTGAGTTTAATGGAAATGAATCAGACGGATGTTGAATCAGTGTCTTGCTAAAAAGCTGGTGTAATTGTGGCTAGATGATCCAGAAGAAAGAGAACAAAACCTAATATACAATGAGAAAATACAGACTTGCTCTGCCAACTTAAAAAAAAAATGTATTCAATATCCAATTACATTTGTGTCAAAATGGAACCTGTCAGTTATAGATTATGTGATAAAATCTCCCTAACAAAGCTGTAATAGGTACAGAATGTGTATCTGTAACACATAAATATATGCCTATATAACAATGACTGGTGGAAACTTGAGAGACTACCTTACTCCATTCAGATGCTAGCTGATCCCCATGTTTTCCAACCTAATTCATCTCTGCTACAAGTATAATAAAGTCAATTGATTTACACTTGGAGATACATTTATGCTAGAATGTCATTAAAATGCTCAGCCATCTGAAATCACCAAAAGCCAACTTTTGGGATGGAAAAAAATGTAAAATTATAAAATAATTTTCAGGATATGTTAATCATTATCTTCTTTTTCATAAGCAGTAAACATTGATTCATTATAGAAGTTTAGCAGTATGCTCTAGCCAGCAAGCAAAAGTTCACAGGTAGCCTTCAACAAAATGCCCTTGGAAATTGGTTAAAATATTGTATTTTTAAAAACTTCATAACTTATTTTATATAGTTCCTCTGAAAATATATCTTAGTTTTCAACAAATGGTCTGACCATAATTTGTCATCCCCATCAAAGAGATCCCTAATCCTGAAATGACTATTTAATCAATATCAACAGGGCATACAAGTATGACTTCCCAGGCTCAGCCACAAATTCTGCTAGCGTGCCTCGTTCTGACTAGATGAAAGCCTCTATCTGTTTTATTGATGCTTTCAAATCCATTGAGCTTGAGAGAGAAGGTGATGCATCTGATAATAAGACTACTTCACTTTCTGCTGGTATTACACCAGCAAGTGAAAGGTACATAAGCATGGTAAATATAACTGATATTGGTAAATACCAGTGGGATATTAATTTGATCTGGGTTTTTTTCCAAGAAATTAGGATAATGTTCTTGAACAAAACATGAACAATCACAAATGTAAGTAAGTAACAACACTTTGTTAATTTAGAGTCTGTGTCATGTTTCCTTTACAGGTTGTGAAAAAGATGTGTTGATTGATATCCTAACACAGCGTTGCAATTCACAGCGGCTTATGATTGCTGAGGCGTACAGAGACATGTATGGCAGGGTATGACAGAGCCATTTTCTACTTTCATTACTTCTGTCTCTCCTGTCTCCAGTGCGGTTGGTCAGCCCTTCTCTCAGGTCAGTCACTGGAACCAAAAGCCTGGCAGACAGCTGGCTGACACCAACAGATTGGCACACAATTTCGCTCATGTAACTATCGATACCTCTGATGTTTTCAGATTGTCTTGTATATAGCAGTAGAAGTATTTCTGCCACACACAAAGTTAAAAAAAGGGACATGGAAAGTTTCCTCTTCTATAGTTCATTCTCCTCCTCTATAGACCAAAACAGCATTTCTGGACAGACTTATTTCTTCCTCTATGTGCTTTTGGAGGTTTCTGCATTACTTTTTTCAAGTTTCTGGAATACATAATAAAATAGTATTGTATTGGGTTGAAACACCAAAGAAAAACACCATACCAACAATTACAGGTAGCGTATCTTACTCGCACACTAATTAATGTTCTCATCTCAAGTACTGACATTCTTAGGCCTCATACCATGTAATCCCATCCATATGCTAAGCACAATATTCATCTGAGCTGCTTAATGTTAAATTTATGAATCTTTGAAAGGTGTTTCAAAAATTTTAAGATATAAAAAGTTAGCTTTTTTCTTCAAATGCATTTTATCCATATTTACTGTATATTACAAGGTAATCTTTGTTACACGAGTTCTTAAACATACACAGAGATAGATCTCTTCTTTCTATTTCCAGATCTACTATTGCTAACTAAATGACTTTGGGAAAGTTGCAATGGCTGCATTTTCCTCAGTTACCCCAGCTATATAAGGGCAAAAATAATAGCAACACCTTTTGTAAAATCCCTGTGAAATCTAGTGATGAAAAGTGCTGTATGAAACTAAATACTGTTGGAAAGCTAAAGAAAAATGCTGTGCTTAAATTGACCAGACATGCCCTTCCCCTAATAGGAGCCAGCCAAACATTTTAAACAAAAAACAGTTTTCTTCTTTTCCTGAAGCCTGAAAAAGTAATGGCTCATTGGAAAATGCCTTGAAGGTCAGTGTATGCTTGCCATTGAATCAATCAGCATGAATGAGGACAGTGAGTTTGCAGAAATCCTACCACACAGCCATCAGCCTTAATTACAGTTAACTAGAAATGGTTTGTTCAGAACTTCCACATTAGCTGCTGATGTGGTAGTCTGCTACAGCACCAGTCTGCTAACCAGTAGAACACTGTATTTTCTTCTTTGGGTAGCCAAGCAGTTCTCCAGACAGCCTTTGTGCCACCTCTGTACGAAAATACCTCAAAGCCATTGACCTCTAAATATGCTGGAAAACCCCCTTACTCTTCTAGAACTGGAGGAAAGAGAAGAGCTGGATTTCCTCAGTGTAGTGGGTTGGGTTTGTGTTGTTACTCACCTATAGGAGACCACTGATTTATTTGGACTGTTATAAAAAATGAAACACACAGTATCTGTGATATTTTAGATGCAGGCTTGAATGGATGGGTACGTTTTAACTAGATCATAAAAGAACAATAACTGAATCACTGGTATCCTTACCTCCCAAAGACTGTGACAATGGTTGAAATCAGTGGATCTGGATGATTAAAAGTGGTTTTCTATTATGAGGTATTTATTAGGTTACCATTACCCTTACACAGGCAAACTACACAACTTCAGTGTTTATCCACACAACATTTCTCACTGAGTTTTACCTTTACTTATAGAAAACTAAAGCATGTCAAGCTACCCAAAGGTGCCTGTGATAGTAAAGCACCCAAGCCCTTTCTTTCAAGTCTTCATTTATCTCCTTAATCACTGGACAGTGCTCCTCTCTACACCATCCATAGCAGCTGGCTGGGGTTTTTTAACCTTTTCTCTAGAGTGTTTCAACTGGACCTATCATTTTGACAAGGGAAAACATTTAAAAGTGCCATATAATTTTTTATCTTTAATTTCTGCCCTCTGATACATGAAGATGACCTAGAGCTAACACTAATGATATCTTAATAAAGAATTGCCAAATGTCCTTCAGGAATGGAGTTATGATTTGCCATATTTAGTATTCATAGAGAACAATTATTGACTTGATCATCACTGATCTATTTGGACTTTTTTTTCAAATCCAAAATAAAAATATAAACAAATAAATAAATCCCTATGAAAACATACCACCTTTAAATTTATACCTCTGTCAGCCATATTTAGTCAACCTGAAGTGCTATAAAGCCAGTGGCCACAGACCTAACGATCTAGAAGAACTAAAAAGCCAAAGAAAACCTCAGATGTCATTTTTAAGAATTTCAATCTCTATGAATAATAATAGAAGGGAAAGGCAGGCAAACTATTTTTATATTCCAGCAATGGGCTACAGAAAATTTTGAGACTCATGGAACATCTTGCATATACACCCACAATTTTCATTTAAATTACTCCATTAAGCACTGGGTATACTTTGTAGCACAAGATATATCAAGTTACTCTTGACAGCTTTCAAAAAACCCCACCTAGTTCTACCTTTTACCATTTGGAAACAGGGGTCAGTACAAATTAGCTCTAATCTAGATCAGAGACAATACAGGAATGCTGATATTTTTTGTCTCACCCATGACAGCAGATACACTGAAATGGCTAATCTGGTTAGTGCTCCATGCAGTTTACTTGATTGATCCCTCCAAAGTTTGCTATCTTGGGCAGAAACTGCCGAACAGGACGGGATGCATCTTGCCCTGAATCGCTGCAGTTTACACTTCAGAGGATACTTAGCACACTTCAGTGATAGCATTTCCCCAGCTGTGATCTGTAGTAATGAATTCTTGCATTGGGCAAATGTGCCATTCGGCAGTCCCAGCTTAGGAGTAGTAAACTCTGCAGGACAGAGAAGACAGACAGCTAGGCAATAACAGTTTTAGCCTTCTCAGTTTAATCTATGGTAAAACTGCCAGTTCAATCCTCCACCCTCTTCATTTCAATTTAGTCTGCTCAATATGGTAGCCACTATGCCCATTCATTTGACAAGTGTGACACATTAGAAGGAGAAATATATAAAAAAAAGAAAAGAAAACCCTGAAATGGCTGCATGATTCAGACATACAGACAAGCTTTCAGATTCCTTCTTACAATTAGCCTTCAAGGATTTCTTATAGCAGAGACAATTAGGAAATATTAATAATGACAACTTAGAGTTGTCTTTTCTTATTTTTCAATACTTTACTTCCCTTAGTTCTGATTGCAGGAGTAATTTTTAATTAGTATCCATTTGTATTATTAATCCATTTTCCCACAGGCATGTTGTCAGAAGTGAAATGTCTTAATGAATTAATTTCTATTCTGTGTGTGATTTAGTGGTTGTCAAATGCATCTAATGTGCATTCACTGAAGATTGCATATGTTTCTTCATCATAAATTTAATTTTTAATCGTGTATATGTCCTCCTTCATTGCTACTCTAGCTACTAATTTAATTATATTCAGTTATATATCAAAACCAAAGTACAGGCCTGAAAAAGATGCAGCTCTGAAAACAGAATAGTTTATATGATGGGAACCGTTTCTGGTACACCTTTAAATTCAGACTTAGGTCAGAACATACCCAACAGCTGCCTAGTGCTGTACACAAAACATAAAAAAAAATGAGGGCACAAGTATCTTCTTGATCAGAAACAGCAATAGTATAACTAACAAGCTTTTGGCTTTGCAGTGTTTTGAAGGATGCTGCTGGGAAAGGGGAGAGTGGGGAAGACACTCTCAATCATTACTCAGCCACCTGGCAAGCAAGTACTGAGACACATGTGAGGGAAGAGAGGGGTTCCTTACCTTTTTATTAACCCAACATCTCTCAAAGGTAGTGAATCTAGTTTGAGTGTAATATATACATAAACTGAAGCACATAACCTTCCAGTAATCCAAAGCAGATATTTTTATGTACTAGGAGCAATATGGATGATTTTTTAAAATTATTCACATGGTGAGTAACACTAAAAGAGCACAAGAAGTCGCCTGTGTTCTATGGGATTTGACTTCCAAAGGTGCTTAGCTCTGACAGATTCACACAGGGAATATGTCAAGGGAAGCTGCAGATGCTCTACCATGGTATTCAGGTTTCCAAGCCTTTAAGTAGTAGTTGCACTTAAACCCCTGAATTTTCTTCTGTATTCTAATGAACTGAAAATCAACAACCCTATGTGGTCTACTGGCTTGTGTGTCTATTGTCATCTCACCCATACTATTAGAAGAACCAGGTACTATTTAAAATTTTAATTTTAGCCAGAATTCATCTTTGACAGTTCATTTTACTCATTTACAGAGAAAACCACCAACACTTTTTTTAAGCTGTCTTAGTGAAGTGTGACTGCTGAAATAATCCTATGTATTTTCTTTTTCTTTTCAAGGATTTGATAACAGACCTAAAAGAGAATCTCTCTCATCACTTCAAAGAAGTCATGGTTGGCTTGATGTATCCACCTGCCTCCTATGATGCCCACGAGCTCTGGCATGCCTTGAAGGTACTTCTCAAATTCAGAATTGCTTAGAGTCACAGTCACTAATTACAGTACTGAACATATGTTAAATTGATTTTTTTGACACTTAAATGGCTGATAAACTGCTGGAAGTTAGTACACTGGAATAGCATACTACTACATATTACACTAGGTTATCAGAAATACAGCACTATATGAAGTTTATTCATTGGTATGCTAAACCAGCATAAATAATATCCTCGTCATGTAACAAATACAACCCATTTAACACCCATGGCAAACTTTGTAAATGGAGAAATATTCATACAGGGAAATGTAAGGCCCTGCTCCTGCAAGCATTTATGTATGTTACGAACAAAATTCATTTGAACAGCCAGTGCCATGTATTAAGCCTCCACCTCTGAAAAGACAATACTTCCTTAGCAGAACATGCCTTTAGTTAAACACTTAGAAATTACTTTGTGACAAAGCAATCATCACTCCACTCAGATTGAACTGGTTGCACATTTTGAAGAAAATATTTCCTTTTCTTCCCAGGATCTGAGTCTGTGCTCCTTAAACAACTGAAGTTTTGAAACAAAAAAAAATGTTTTTTCAAAGATCATGTAATTAAATGGTGAAATTCATTCCTGCAGGGCATTGTGGAGGCCAAAAGCACAAATCAATTCATAAAAGACTTCAATAAATTCTTAGCAAACAGGTCCACTGTTGGCTATTGAAAATAATAATCCTTGGCAAATTCCTTCTCAGGAAATTCCTAAATTGCCAATTCCTGGAAGATGGGAAGGCGTATCAGAGCTCAAGACTGTTTCCCTTTTCTTTCCATGAATATTTGCTACTGTCTACTGTCACAAATAAGACACAAGATTATATGACTCTGAGCAAGGTGACCTATCTTACATATTTTGAGAATCCCCTCAAAAAAAAAACCCAACTGTTTTTTCTTGTCCTTCAGACACTTAAATCAATGCACTTTTTTAGAACTACTGATATATTTTTAATTACAGTTGGCATTAAAAGGATTGTGAAATATCATTGGTAGCACTGGAAGCATGACTTTTATTAAAATTATTGACAAAATTGCCAAAGTTGTATTTTTTTCTAAATGTGGCTCAAAGTTAAACTTTCTTACAGTATTCTATCTTGATCTGGATTCATATGGCCAAAGTAAAAAACAGGCCATACATGTCTCCAGGCTCAGACCTGATGTCATGTTCTCCCATTATCCCAAATACAGAATACTCACCAACACTATATATGTGCATATCAAAAGCAGCATATGCAGTGTATCTTATGTCAATTCAAGTTTATAAAATTAATTCAAATCCTGTGAGAAAATACAGTGATTTGCAGCACTGCATGCATGACCATGATGCTTCCTTTAAATACCAAATTCTGTGGTAGACATTACAGACCATAACATTCCTAAATCAATCAAAGAAAAAAAAAGAAAAAAGAAGACAGAAATACAACTATTATGTTCAGATTGCCTGAACATTTGTTGGGGACGTATGCTAAATCTTTGTATCTGATTTCCTTCAGCAAATCCTAAATTTTTACTAAAGCTCTAAAATTCTTCCCATTATGCTTCCGTCAACACTAGTTTTGCTTTATTCCCCACTTGTTAGAGTACATGCTGAAATTCAAATTAAGTAGGAACATATTTGAAATATAGGGTTCTACTACTAATTTAAAGTCATTTTCTATTTAAACAGGTAGACTACGCAAAAGTACACTCTGCATTGCTCCAGCAGAGACTGCTATTCTTTTGTTACTTCTGATAAGCGCAGCATTGCTTTCTTCTAAAAGCTGTAGTTTCTACTAACAACATCTTTTCACATTTACTTCTTTCCATACAGGGAGTAGACACAGAAGAAAAATGTCTTATTGACATATTAGCCTCAAGATCAAATATGGAGATCTTCCAGATGAAGGAAGCCTACTTAATGCGTAATGTTTTTACAAGTTGTACTATGTGTGCTCTGGATGTATTAGCACACGTGAAAGAACTGAACTACACAAATGACTTCTCAATACTATCTGGTTCCCTTCCCCCTCTTCTATAACTACACACAAAAGGCTGAAGCAAAATGTTCAAAGTTGAAAATACATCATAGTATCTTTGAAACATATTGCTGCCTATGACATTTGAAATACCTGGAAGCCTCACTTGGGCATTTTCAGAAACTTTTGCACACTTTATTCAAAAAAGTACGTAAGCTGTTTTCCTTCAAAAAGAGCTTACTCAGGCTGGACACTCCACTCACCTGCTTTGATGGGGCATTTCCAAGTATCCCACCACCACACAAGAGCAGCAGTGGTGGCTGTGCCCATGGGTGGGTGGACAGGCAAGCTGGGGCAGCAGCTGAGGCCGCCGGGCAGGGCCTAGGCAGACCTGCCAGCCCCATGGCTAGGTCCGTGTAGAACCTGCATGGGTTACTGCGGAATAACCACCATAGAAAATGGACAAGTATTTGCACCTTATTTATTTATCCTTTGTTTGCTAATCTTCATTAGTACTACTCAGAGCATGCTCATTTGTGATTTAAATTATATGGTTTTGGTTTAACCTAGAATATAATAATGATCTTCAACAAGATATCGATTCTGAGACTTCAGGTCACTTCAGAGATACGCTCATGAACCTTGCTCAGGTACTGTAAAAAAAAAGTAGTATGACTTACATTTCTAAAAAATTCATAGTATCTTTTAATACTATTTGAGAAGTCTTAAAATTTTAAGGTGTCTGTGGTTAAAGCTAGTTCAATAGGGCTACGGTTTAAGAGAGGCGGGGAAAGCCAAAGAGGAATAGAACTTGAATTCCTTCATCTACTTTGACTTTGGCTTTGGCTTTCAGATGGAGGCTAAGGTCAACAGGCGATTTTATTAAGTCTTTGGATACTCAACTGCTGACCCTCTGCTCAATCTGTCTCATCTCAAAAGGAGTCTACTTGCATGTACAATAGAGACTTTCATTTTTAAAGCTCTCCATTGTTAGAATATATGTTTCATAATCCAGTCTACACATTATGCAAAAATGAAGATTTATCCACGTTTGATTATGAAAGAAAGTATTAAAAGGTTCTCTGTTTTAAACATTATGTTCTTCGTGCTACTGCATATGCTAAATCACAGTATGTTTGCATGCAGGCAAACGAACTGTCACCATCATACACCAGCTTTTGCAGTTTTACCAGTTTGTAGTTTTATGCAACAAAATTGGTCATCTTTGTCAGATCATGAGTTCCCATTCTCATTGTAGTCACTGTGCTCATTATCTTTAAAATCTTTCGTAAACCAAAGTAACAAATAATGACAAAAGGACTGCCAGGAGATAACAGCATACATAAGATATATCTGTATTTTTACATATGTGTGTCTGAGGAAAAAGTTCTTGCTAAGATTTAAAATAGCAGCAGGCTTCACTGAGGTATAGAGATAAAGAGCAGATGTTTCAAATGTAGAAGCTATAATCAGGAAATCTTTTTTTCTAATGTTGAATGTTTTTTTTCCCCCTAATAATGAAAATTCTTCCTTGCTTAAAAATGAAGAGCTACAGGTTAAGCAACTTCACTTCTCATCTTTATTAAAACCATGGAACACCATTTTACTTGTCAAAAGAACAAATTTAAAATAAATTATCTGAGACTACATTATTAGTCCTTATTTTCTTAAAGCACAGATATTGATAAAGAGGCCTGAAATCAGCACCTTCTTAGCTAACAAGATTTAACTGCTATTTTTCTCAAGATAAAGAAGAGTTGCAGGAAATTCCAACTTTACTCAGTTATACTGTACACTTCTGAAGATTGTTAGTTGAATCATCCATGTTTGGATATTATCTTATATTAAAACTGAGTGATATTTCATTAAAACGTGTCTTTTCTAGTTCTAGTACCATGCAATTTACAGAAGATTATTCTATAGCAACATTTCCAAGGCATCCCTGAATGCTTTTTTCAGACACCCTTTGCTTTGATTTCTATTAAATCTCGGGATTGATGACACACACATCTGCCTACAGATAGAAGCAAATGTGCTTCACATACAGAGAGCAAACTATTCAATTGCTGTAGTGTGGTATTTATGGTTTTCAGGTCCACACTGAAGCAGATTAGAAGATATAGGTTATAGTCCTTCCTAAATAAATTACAGAGTTACAAACTCAGGCTAACTAATATTCTAGTATGAGACAAACAGATTTTTATTCTAATTCTCTTTTTTGGGGGTATTAATTGAAATATGATCATTTTCAACAATTTAAAAAATAACTATACATATTGTAGGATTCTCCAGCAAAACTATGCCAAAAGCAGTCACTGTTAAATGTTACTGGGGAAAGTAAGCATTTGACTCATGTAGAATATTATTTGACTTATTTTATGGTTTGCTTGCCTGTCTTTTTTTCCTGTGTTTTCTCTTGTATGTAACTTTATGCAGTCATTCCAGCATAATTTCCTTCAAGCAATTTATCTTGTTACTAGGAATTCCACTGTGTGAAATTCTTACAATTTAATTAAAATATAAATTAACATTTTTAACAGGAAAGAGCTACAAATCAGTCATTCTACAAGTTGACAGCCAATACATAATTTTAATCCTCCCTTTCACATACAGGGTAAAATTACTGTAAATTTTAAACTAAAGTAAATTGCTTCAAACACGTATCATTAAGGCAGTGATTACATGCAGCTTGAGATTGTTAAGAGTTCTGCAACTAAGGCTGATTTGTATCCTTACAAGATGATTACAGTTAAAAAAGCAATTCCAAAAGTTGTGTGCTCTTCTCTTTTTCTCACAACTATATAATTCAGATCATAGCATGTTTACCAAACCATATCAGCTTGATTTGTGTAACTGAAAAGCTATTAAATCTATGGGAAAATTAAGTATTCTTCCGTGGTTTATGTATCAATGTTGTTAAACAATTTCCTAGTCTTGGCTCTTAATTTTAGACAATGATTATGAGCAAGCAAAATCTCCATTATTTGATGTGCTTGCTCCTACGGTTTGTGCAGGGAGAAAAAGAAATTGAGAAAAGATTCTTCTGGTAATATCTATATTGATAAGAAATAATCAGTGAATGGCAAATGTTACTCTTACCTTTGTTTTCTCCTCAGAGCTACATATTATAGTAAGCAATGTAACATCCATAATACTGGAAATGGTGGTGGGATGTTGGTGGTAAGGTAAAAGCTTATTTAAAATGGGACTAAAAATGGGATAGGTTTATCCACTCCCCCCATTTCTTCCTCTCACAATACCATTTGTCATTCCAGAGTTCCTCTTCTTAGAGGAAATGAAGACACAACATGACAACTTGAAGATACTTTCTACAGTTGCAAATTCAACCACTGAATACACTGATCCAATCTGAAAGCCCATATCCATTATCTCAAGACACGAAACATAGCTTCATATAGAGACAACTTTATAATCCTACAGTCTTTTAGGATTTAACTTTTGAAGAAAATGTACCTTTTTTCCCCCCAGGGAACAAGGATGGAAGGATATGCAGATCCTTCTACAGCTGCTCAGGATGCAATGGTAAATATAGTCAGATGTGATCTTCTCAAACATAAAAAAAGAACATATACAAACGCTGAAAAGTAATTTAGGATTTACTTAAAATCTTTTGCATTTTTTTTCCTTTTTCTGGTATATTAGATTCTATGGGAAGCGTGTCAGCAGAAAACAGGCGAACACAAAAACATGCTGCAAATGATTCTCTGCAACAAGAGTTACCAGCAGTTGTGGATGGGTAATCCAGTGGTTCAGCTGTTTGAACATAGAGTGGAAAGGAAAAATTTGACTTACTAATAAAACCACGGTTTACATACCAAGAAGCTCAGTGTGCAGCAGGGTATTAGCCTGAAACCTAAGTGTGAACTGTTGGAGTTCTCAGACTCCTGCTGATGTTAATGGGATTTTGGAAGTGATTCAAAACTGAACTTTGCCTGACGATTCCAGACAGCTGTAGATAGAGAGACATCAGGATGCCTGGTAACAGAGGGAAGAATGTATGACCAAAGAAAGGCATAGGCTATGGCTGCACTGAGTTTACACATGACACAACAGGATGAGGCAGATTTTTCTTAACTATTTGCTTCATTTTTCCTAAGTAATTCTTTGCTACGAGTGGAAACACCTTGGGAAAGGCAGCTGGAGTATTTTCGACAAATGTTTGTGTGTGAAAACACATGGCTGTTTTGAAGCTTTTCCCCGGAAGTTTCAAAGAAGTTTTTGATGGGAGCACTTCAGGGTCCACATCCACTCTCTCATAATGAACATACACACAGAAATATAATGGGACACTTTTATTTAAAATAGATAATCAGACATAATTACAGATTGCAAGAAAATTGTGTGAGATCATCCAGACCTTCCACTGTAGAAAAGAAACCTTGTATCTGTGTGATGACAAGTTTGAGATGTCTTTTGCTCTGCAATGGAAAAAAAGTCTGTTTGGTAACAAGTTTATCACCGTGCAGCCAGCTGTATTTCTTATGCCAACTTCTAATAGTAGCATAGAACTACTTTGCTGTCATGGATCAAAAATTAATTCTTCTATCACGACTTCTATAAGGCTGGTGATGATAGGATTAACATAATGTAACACACTTGCTTATGCTCTGCTATCTTTCTGTAAAAGAGATTTGAGGGCTCTGTAATGTAGTCCACCATAAGTGTTGTAGTAAGCAGCAAGTTGAAAATTTACCTTAGTCCCTAAAGGAGTAAGCCCTGTATATTTGTGTGTGTAAGTCTGGATACCCACATTATCCAGAGAGTGTCCATGTCTGGAGACTAACATGTTACACATGTCATGCCACAGCTTCTTGTCACAATTTGTGAATCTCTGGCCAGTTTTAGCCAAGCTAAGCAGAGAAGTGGTCTTAATGACATGACATTCTTACATGTTTTATAAACACAGGTTGCTAGACAGAGAATTTATTAAAGCTTCCAGTGAAACAGAGGCTTCGGCATGCATTCATTTTATACTGTATACTGGAGAACCCAGAGAGAGAATTTCCTGCAAGCCAGGTTTCAGGCTATTAATTTAGATCACCTTACCTGGGGGATATAAACATAATGAAACACTGAAAATAAATAGGGAAAAAAATAAACACAGTAGTTATAGTACTGGGGGGAAGCAGGAAAAAAAGGCAAGTTGATCATTATTAATGAACAAGAATACAGTAAGATTTCCCCCCCCCCCCCCAAGTTTTCCAGGAGTTCCAAAATATCTCTGGGCAAGACATAGCAGATGCCATTAACGAATGTTATGATGGATACTTTCAAGAATTACTGGTTGCAATAGGTAATGTAAAAATATTATTTTATACTAGCAGTAATCTCTTAATAAATATCTAATATGGTATCTCTGATGCATCAAGAATATTATTTTTCTGATATTTTTATCCACTTTACTCTCCTACATTGTGTAATTAAATTTTCAGAGGTAATTAGAAAAGAATATTTGAACTACATTTCTATGTTTGAGTAAAACTAAAATTGTATATATGCAGCATTAGATTCTGACTGAGCAGAACTAGTATCTGTTCTTTATTTGATAACAAATTTTGTGTGATCAATGATAGCTGCATTACCAATTGATTCTACACACATTAAATAATCGGCAAAGTTTTCAGGACTTCAGTGGTATATAAACAAGTTCCAAGCTTTATGTGCCTTTGTTTTCCATTTATAGAATAAGGATAATAATATTTCTACAAAGATGTCATGTTAGCATATTCACTGATATTTAATAAGGCCTTCAATGCAACAGCAATGATTACCCACCCAAAATAAGTACCAGACTTGTTAAATTGTAAATATAGTTATGTTTGTGAAAACTGGTAGCTTAATTTTAAGCTGAGTCATGGACAGCACTACCCAGCTTTATATTTCAAGGAGCCCAAAGCCAACAGAAATTATTTTATAATATCTTATGTTCACTTGTTGCAACTCTTCTCTCCTAGTTCTCTGTGTTCGTGACAAACCTTCCTACTTTGCTTACAGGCTTTATAACGCAATTCATGTAAGTAGCCTTTCTTCTTCACATATCATAAAAAATAGCTTCCCTATTTTTTTGTTTGCTTGATTATTCTTAAGTACTTACAAATCAGTCTGTTCAATCTTTAAGGTGTGATGGTGTGTTTTAAAACTGTTGGTACCTACGTACACTTCAAAGCAGTAGGGCCCAAGCAACAGTTAGAATTTAACAGTAACAGTAAAAGGTTAAATATTTCGATTCCTTAAAAAAAATCTGTCTGGTAATTTTGTCGATTTATTTTTTTAAAAAATTGAAAACCTTTCTTTTCTATGGATTGTATCTCCCCCTGCTGTGCAGAACTCACTGTGCACTTTTCTTACTCACTAAAAATTAAGTTATAAATTAACGTTACATAAAAACAAATGGTCATATTTTCTTGTGGGGCTCAGTGTATATATGTAGATTCTTTTATCTTTGTGTGTAAGTGCTAAGACACTAAAACAAATGAGTGCCGAGAAGAAATGTGGGTAAATGCAAAGAAACACCTACAAATTCTTCCTACTAGAGGTCACTGAAGACATTTTCTTTTGTTTTTCATTCATCAGTGAAAATAATGAGGCATTATGTTATACAAAAAACAAAGCATAATTTTTTAAGCCTAATTTTTTAAGTGTAATCTTTAGAAGATGGTCATAAAAGCAAGCCATCGGTAAAATGTGAAGTGTCATCTTAGAGCAGGAATGGCAAAGACAGGATTCAAGCCAGAACCATCAAACAAAACTTTTCAGCAATACTTCAACAGGGCCCCAGCATCCTCTTCCAGATGCTGCCACTACTGCTGTCCCCTGTTTCAGCTAAACCAGCAACAGTGGCAGCAAAGAACGAAGGAAAATCCTGGGGGTTGAGAGGAAGAGGCAGTATTTTGTCTAAGTGGTCAAAAGAGGATTCTGGCACATGACATGAAAAACATTTGCCAAAAGTGCCAGAAAATACCAGCCATCAGGAAAAGTGATTTTTCTCAAAGGTCCTGTATCAAGACCACTTTTCAAGTTAAAACCTCATTTTTAATTTTAAGAAATATCACATAGATAGTTTTCTTCTGTATTATATTCAGATGATGTATGTGATGCAGGAAAAAGTTTTTAATGATTAAGAATAAACATTTGCATTTTGTTTTAATTAATATTCTACTGTTTTCTTGAAGTGTTTTAATGAACACAAATAATTCTCAAAAGAAACGCAAATATTCAAAATAGTGTCTGGTTTTGCAGCCAAGTTATGTCCAGATTATACCAAAAGCTTTTTATATGTCCATTTATAATATATACTATAATATAGTATAATAAAACCCACCCAGGATTCTAATGCTTGAAATCATAGTCCATAATGGTTTACAGGGAAGGTTTTAATCTAGCCATCAAATATGTATCAAATTCTGTATATGCAGCTTTTTAACACATCTCATTACCTGGTTTTTGGAGAACAAGATTTCAATATCAATGGCCAGTTGATAAAATTCTGATTTAGCTTTAAACAATCTAAATAGGTCATCAGCCATCCCAACCCTAAATCTGATTTGATCACTTTTAGTGCCACTAGATGTCCCCATTCTCCACACAATTACAATATGAAAATAGAAACAGTTAAAACACAACTGAATACAAGCTATGTAAATTCTAAGTCAATAGTTAAAAAATCTCACTGAATTCACATTTGGCAGCAGTTGTGAAATAGATTATTGGTTTCAGTATAGTTTGAGTGGACTCCACAACAATCAGAACAGCTACCTACAAACTGAATACCTAAGACTACTGACAAAAGTTCATCAGGTTTTTCTTTTTAAAAGTTTCAGTGCATCGTTAAAACACTGATATGTGGTATATCTCTGTTATTCAGTAACGTGAATTCTATTATTTGAACATGTGAAAACTCTGTAGGATAAAACCTTTGAATGCTTAGACTCCTTTAAAATCTAGGATATCTTTATGGGTAGCCTAATTAATTGGCTTATCTATTAAACATTAATATAAGCATATACAGATAGGCAAACACATACTGTCCAGCTGTCAAGTTTCCTCTTGTCTCCTTCTCTTTTTAGGACTTTGGGTTTCACAACAAAACAATTATAAGGATTCTCATTGCCAGGAGTGAGATTGACTTGATGAATATACGACAGCGATACAAAGAGAGATATGGGAAATCACTCTTTCATGACATTAAAGTAAGTTTTTACACACTTTTGCATATACTCAGCACTGGCAACACATAGACTGCCAAGCGCTACCAGAAAAATACAGAAGGTTAATCTCCATTCAATCACTTGGGTTCTTTTTTTTAAAAAAAGGCAACGTATAAAAACAATAGCATACCTTTTCAGTGCCTCGGGCTGACTTCAGTAACTGAGCAGTGAATTCTCAACTCACTCTCATTCTATATGATTTTGTCCCTCCCCAAGAGCAAGAGGAGGATATAAACAGGGCAGGACAGCGAATGCTGAGGAACAGTTTGCATGAATACTTTCTATACTAATTGATACCACCTTCTTTCACACTATCCTGCCAGGTTAGGCTGATACCACTTTCGTGCAAAACGGAGATAAAAATCTGGGTTTATCTTTGCGCTTGGGTAGTATCAACCTTCAGAAAAACTATTGCTCTTGTACTGTTGCTCTGTATCTTAAAACAAAACTCTGACACTGTTTAATTGTACAAAAATTACTCTTGCTAAGACACTTCACCTTTTTTATGTTGCCATAATCCAACTGTAAGATATGCAGTAAATGTAAGAAATTGCTCATGATTTTTGGTATTGAACTTGAGAAGAATTAAACAGGTTAGATCCAACCTTTCAAAGGTAGATTGCTTCTAGGTGCCTAAGCAACCAAAGCCTGAGGTATGTGAAATCAGAAAAATCTTGGCCTAGAATCCTTACAAAAACACTGTAATATTTTACAAAACCTCATAACATCAGTCCTTGTCACACACTAAGAGGAGAAAAATTAAGAAAACGTACAGTCACAGAAATGTTGATTTTTTTTTCTTGCAGCATTTTGCTTCAGGGCATTATGAGAGTGCTTTACTTGCTATCTGTGCTGGTGATGCTGAAGATTATTAAGGAAGAAGAATATGAAGCTTGAAGGCAGCATAAATCTATTTTAATTAAAATTGAAGCTATATACAATACACTAACTGTAAGAGAACCCTATTCTACATAAAAGAAGGGAAAAATCAGTTCTATACATTTTCTAATAGTAAGTCTTTCTTGAGACAGGAAAAAATGTTGGCAGGAACATGGTTTTATGCCTAGTTCTAATTAATGTTTCTGTTTCTATGATTAAGGTAAATTCATGAAGCAAGTAGTAAAATAACTCCATGTAAGCGTATGTTTATCATTTAGTCTCGCAACATCCCAAACATCAGACAATAGGCTTTAGAAGAAGCTATTCATTTCCACACTGGAGAGAAAAAAAGATTTTGCTTTATTTGCTTTTAGCAGCATGATTTCTTCCTTTAACTAGGTTTTTTTTTTTCTTCCCCACTTCTTATACCTCATATTCTACTCTCTTGAACATTATTGTTTTAGTTACTATCAAAGTAAGCATTATCAGTAACTCACCAAAGAGTGCTTTTCTATTCTCTTTCATTTAGCCTACATACTTAATGGCATTTCCCTTTTCCCATTTGAAAGGAAAGCAAAAATTAGAATCAAGTAGCCCAAATCAGTCTTGATTTAGTGCCACGCGCACTGGAAGCCCCTGGAAGACGAAGCATTACGTAGCTTTGAGCAGAGAAGTTCCAGAGGACTGAACTCTGAAATTCCATTTGCACCTCTCTCATTTTAATCCTTAACTGAATACTGATCTTCAGAGCACTGAGGTATTTCCAGGATGCCCCAGATGGTACAACTCAGGAGTTGACTAGTAGTAGGTAACACTGCACCTCCAAATGAGGCTGAAGGATGCAGCGCTCCTCAGAATACCAGCAAAGTCTGACAACATCTGTGACAACAACTCATACCGCAACGGGGAAAAACGGCAGAGCCTGGCCTCGAGTCTGCATCCCACAGGGAAACACGAGACAGCTTTTAAATATCCCAAGTCTATTCAGTGCCGCCTGTCGATGAGCCTTTCCAGCCTGTGTATTTGTACCTCCTGTCAGTCTCTTATGTAAACAGATGTAAGTAAGGGAAAATGCGGTAATATTCACTAAAATAACTGTCGTTTGTTTTTCTCCTGGAGCTACAAGGTTTCCAACCTGAAGCAAGACATTTTAGGGTTTTTTAAAATAGGTACTTTCTGCAAGTATAGTTCAGAATGACTGAATAAAGCACTACTATAAAAACATACAAATACACGGTTTGTTGCTTTTATGCTGTTTGCACCTGTCCCTTCCCTCAGTCTGTGAAAATAACATTATTTTCAGTGCGTCTTGCTTTTTTGCAAATACCGACTTTCTGTTACAAATCTACTGATTTACAATAAACTTAAAATTTCAGTCAAGTCCCTCTCGAGTTCACAGATTTCAAAATATTTCAGGTGGATAATGTAATCATTAAGGCAGAACTTTGGAAGGAATGGCTCTGGGAGGGAAAACAAATTAAGAACAAAAATGAGAATGAGGCGAGCACTACCGCAATTTGTCAGCATTAACAAAATCCTACGCTTAAGTTACGAGTTTGCAACTGCAGTTAGAGGTAGCTCGTAACAGCCGTACCTCAGCACTGTGGAGCTACTTCCCTTTAACTCCGCGTACGCGCAGACAGCAACAAGGACGCTTCTCTCAACTGCAAACGCCTTGTTCGCGCGGTGCTTCCCACAGAACGAGGGCCCCGGGCCCCCGCCCAACACGCAGAGCGCGAATTCCGCGAACAGCCTGTCACAAAATGGCGGCGGCGGCGGCGGCGGCGCTAGGGCCTGACAGGCGTGCCCGGGCGCAGCCGCCCACACGCCGGGCAGGGGGCGGGCCCCACCACCCTCCGCCCCGCCCCACGCCGCCGCCGCGGCCCGCCCGAGCCACCGGTCACACTCGGAGAGCTCCGCGCCCCGCCCCGCTCCGGTGGCACCGCCTCACGCCCTTCTTCTGCTCTGACTGGACAGCGGCAGTGTCAATCTCGCGCGTTTCCCAATCGTCACCGCGTCTCCTCTTGCCCCTCCCCTCGCTGCCGGGCTCCACTTCCTGGGAAGTTGGCGGTTGGAAGGAGTTCGGAGCTTGCCGGCTCTGCGGCTCCCTCGCCGTGGCCCGCGGCCCCTCGGCGGCGGGGCTCGCTGCCGCTGGGCTGGAGGCAGCGGGGCAGCGGGACGAGGCGGGGGCGCTCAGCCGGCCCGCCTGCCAGCCGAGCCCGGGGCAGCAGGAGCGGCGGCCCCGGCCGCCCGCCTGCTTGTCGCAGATGGAGGCCAGCCTGACGTGCGCCGTGTGCCTGTCCCTCTTCGAGGAGCCGGTGACGCTGCCGCTCTGCTCGCACAACTTCTGCCGGGACTGCGTGCTGGCGGGCCTGGCCACGGCCGAGGCCGCCCGCCTGCAGCAGCAGCAGCGGGCCCAAGGGCAGGCCCGCCTCTCCCGGGGAGGGCCGGGGCCGGGCGCTGGCGGCGCTGGGCTCCCGCCCCGTGGGGCTGATGGCGCAGGAGGGGGGGCTGCTGGCCGCCGCCCAGGGCTCCCTGCAGGCGTTGCCGGGCCCGGGGGGCGGG
>JAVKLA010000053.1:3066542-3089673 GCA_034782735.1 Sagittarius serpentarius | reverse complement strand
GGTCAACACCACGCTGGCGGAGGTGGTCAAGCTCTACCGGTCCGGCGCGGCCGGGGCCGGCAAGGCCGGGGAGGCAGAGCAGGGGCAGGGCCCTGGCCTACTCTCCCCGCTGGCGCTCGGGGGAACCTGCCAGAAGCATCCGAGCCGGCTGGTGCAGCTCTACTGCCGGATGTGCCGCCAGGCGGGCTGCGGGCAGTGCGTCTCGGAGGAGCACCAAGGCATCTTCCACTCCGTCAACCTCATAGACACTGTGTACCAGGAGGAGAAAGTAAGCGCCGCGCTTCCCTTCCCCTCCGCGCCAGGGGTCCGGCCGGCAGGCCGGGCTGCCCCCACGGCGGGTCCCGCCGGCCCCGCCTTGCTTGTAGTGGGCAGCGCGGGGGAAAAGGCAGGGCGGGAGCGTGCGTGCTGCTTTGAACCAGGGGTCGGGGTTGGTCTGGGGACTGCCGGGGTGTGCCTTCCCCTGCTGCCGTCAGACTTCGTCCGCCACGTACAGGGGCCGGGCGGTATTACAGTATCAACAGATCTGAAACCAACTTAGCAAAACACCTGAGGAGTTGGGGTTTTTTTGGTTTCGTTTTTTTTTTTTAATATAGAGACTTCCTGTCTTTGCTGAAAAAACACACTGATTATTGCGTGTCTGGATCCAGTTTTTCCAAGTTCAGGAAGATGCTAGTCCTAGTAACAAAAACAAAACAAAAACCAAAAAAAACTACAAAAAAAAAAAAACAACCCCACCCACAGATATTTTGTTTATAGGCTCTCTGAGCTGGCACAGGTAATTTGGGTCATAGATAATTACATATTTAGAAATAGATGGTTTAGGTAAGTGATAATTTAATAAATGGTAAAACCAAAATGCATTCTGGTTTGTGTGAAGACAGCAACTGCCTGGCCTAATGGTTGGTTGGCCACTTGTAGCGGTAGTAGTTGTGACTTCTGCCAAAATAGCTACTATTTGGATAGAATGAGCTTTTCATGCCCTGTGCAAATTGGGTGCAGGGTGGCATGTCATACAGCAGTTCTGCTGTGCGGTAACTGAAACAACTGCAGGGCAGTGATGGAGTATAGGTATAAAAGGTTAAGTACAGCACTGACTGTTCTTTAAGCCTGAAGTTGCTTTTCACTGATTTCCCTACTGCCTCTCCCATCACCAATTGCCTGTCACTTGGGAAACCAGGGTAAAACATTCTTTGCACTAGACTTTCTACGTAAAACTTAGTGATACTGTAGTGAGGTAAAGGAGCAAAAAGGTGATATTCTTAGTTTAAAACCAAACAAATAACTCAGTTATGGACAGCTTTCTATTTTATGGGTGTGAGGCATAAAAAAAAAAGTGCACATCACACAGATTCTTGTCGAACTGTAACAGCAGCATTAAACCTTGCCTTGTGATAGAGGCGTGTGTGAGGTGAGAGGTTAAAAAAAAAAAAAGGCTGAGGGAAACAATGTTTTAACTATAAAGTAACCCTGTAGCCATTCTAGCAAATATGCATTGTAGGTGAGCCTAAAAACATTACTTTGAGAAACGGCAAAAGAAAGTTTGTGTACTCGTCCAGGAAAGCATTAAATGTTATTAAGTGATGTTTTGAATCATAGCCTTTGTTTAATATGTTGTACAGAATATCCTATGATGTGATTCTAAATAACCACTAAAATATATTTTATGGAGTGGATAAAGTCATAATAAGTGGTTCAATTGTCTTGCAGTTAACCTTCTTCAGCAGTCTGAAAAAAATGAGAATAATAAATGAGAAGCTGATGAATGAAATCTCAAGTCAACCAAATGATACGGACGTGAGTTACAGATGCTGGATATTTCTACATATATGTGTATAACATATATATTATAAAATATATTTAAATCATATTTTATAATATATAAATATATATGTCTTGTTTCTCATGATAGGTTAGTAAATCACAACATGGAGCATACTGGTGCTTTTTGTGGCATAGATGTGCTCTGATCTTACTTAGGGAAGTGACTCTATATAGACACTGGTACTGCATTTTCATCTGGTTTTATGTTCTCGTGCTTCTAGATGGTGCTGAACAGTGATGCAGAGATAATTGCATTGGAATTTGGAGAAATATTCAAAACCCTGGAAATGAAGAAGCGGCAGTTGCTAGAAGATGTTGAAAATCAGAGAAGTAAAAAAGAGAAAGAATTTCAGATTTGGAAGAAAATGAAGGAAACTCACAAGAAAACCATTGAGAATTTTTTGAAGGATTGTGAAAAGCTTGTCCATGAGTGTGATCCTCAGCGTTTCCTGGAGGTGATGGCCTTTTTGTTATTTGATATCAGTTGTATAATGAACCTCAGATGTTGTATAGAGCGTGCTGTTTTGTAGATTATGATTATGATAATGACTGGATCAGGAAAAACAAATTCAACAAATGAAAAATAGAGACGAAAATTACTTAACACTTCATACTTTTTTTAATAACAGTGCTTTTCATTTAGAAAAGTTTGAATAGCGTTCTTTGCAGCTTGTTAGTGATATTTAGTGAATTCAGTAGACATTTTCCTTCTTCACTGAAAACTAGTGAAATTAATACTGACTGTATAGCTGTTGCTGTAACACTTGCTGTATTATGCTATCAGCTGTGAAAGTAAGCTGCCTTGGTGCTGGGTAGGGAGTTACTTACTAGTACTGCCTTCAAAATTGTCTCACATCTGCTTGCTTTTTCATATTTATTTTCAAATGCTTTCTTTATTAAGCACTTCCATTGCATTTTTAAACTTGTAAGACACTGAAAATGCTTTTCGGGGAAAGATTGGAGCCAGAACCGATAACTTGTCTGTGCTGCACAGTGGAGTACCATGTTGGGATACCTGAGCTAAGGTGATTACAGTGATTACACTGATTTTAAAACCTGCTGCACACCAAGGCGTGCAATGGAGATAAATTGGCCTATTCAAAGCTGGCTTAGGTACTTCTGACATACGCTGTACTATGTAGTATATACAGTTCTGAATACAAGACCCTGAAAGTCTTCCTCATGGTGTTTAAGGGAACTGCAGAGAAAAGCACTGATTTAGAGAGAAATGTTAGAGGAACCCAAGACGCAAGCTTAATATTCACTGTTACCTAAGCTAGCGTAGACCTTTTCATCTCATTTATGTCAAATACTGTGGCTGCGGTTTTATGCAATTTAGGCAGATGGTAGATACGGGACAAAGTACTTAAATAACTACAGAATTTTGTTTTCTTTAACTTGCAAGGCTTATGCTTTCCTAAGAAACCACAGCATATTGCTGTTTTCTGCAGTGGGTCTTTTTGCTGCCTTCAGGTAAATGAGAAGCTAAGAAAGTACTCAGAGTTTGACTAACTTTCTGGTAGCAACTCGTTAAGGGAAATTTCATTTTTACTCAAAGTAAAAGCAACTCCAACTTTTGGAAGAAATATTCTGACGCCAGTGATTAGTATGCTTTAAACTTAGCACCTTCCCACCTGCCCTCCATAACAGTAAACAACTCATTTCAGTGAGGTGGGGTTTTGTTGTTGTTTGAAGATTCAGTACAGTGAGATCACTTTTTTTTTTTATAGGGAGGCAGCTAGTCTATAATCAAGTCAGTTTTTTACTTTTCATTACCCATTCTTTGTGAAGTGTCACTTGACTACAGCACAGTGCACTTCATGCTGCCATTATCTGGTTGATTTAAAACTAAAAGACAGCTTTTTTTAATTTCAGTGTAATAACATCTTGAGATCAGGTAGCAGAGGCTTCCCTGAGCAAGAAATACAAAACAGTCTTTCACTTGAATGTTTACAAATATCTGAACATCTGAAACGGGTTAGATGACCATGTGGATCATGATTCATGATTTGAGTGCCTTCATTTGGCTCTGAAGGAGTTTTTGTCTTGAACACAAAATATGACAAGATAAATCATTGTCCCAGGCTTACTTTTTTTTTACATTTGGATGCTCTTTTTTTTTCTTTTTTTTTGAATGTTAACAGGTTTATTTCCTATAGTTCTGTGAAATGAAGGCTGTTCAGTCTGTGAAGTATTTTGATAAAGCAATAGCTCCTTCTTTTGAGAGTTGGAGGAACACTCATTCATGTCTTACAAATTCTTGTTTTATTTATAGGTGGCCTGTGGCTTGAATACAAGGTATATATATTTTTTTATGCTTTGTTAGTTCTCTAGTGTAATCTTAAGATTAAAAACTAGAAAAATAGTTACTTTGGATATGGTCAGATATAGCAACTTAATTACTAAATACTGTTTTCATTTAAAGACATTATAATGCTTCCAGATTTTTGGATGCTCTGTATTCCAAATGTTAGGAAATGTGTCAAGAATTTTAGCGATGTACTGTCTGGGATTAGAAATAATCAATCTTTTGAATTGGCTCCCTGACAAAAACTTGAGTATAGGAATTCATTAATACCTAAAAATATCCAATCACCATGTATCTTAAACTCAAGGAACACTGAAGCACACCTGGAGCTTTTATAGAAATCTTTAAGAGTGTGTATGGAGATTCTGCAGTGCCTTCATTTTTGTGTTTGCAGCGCACATACCCTGTATATTTCTTTCTAAAGATTCTTAATTACATTTCTTATCACTTTTTAAGCAGAGTTTAAGAAAGAATATTGGAAATGGAGTTCTTTAAAATATGTTGTGGTTCAGACTAACATTAGCAATGCCCTCTGAAGAAAGAGTATAATTTAGATTCAGGTATAGTACACTAAGAAAAGTGGGGGCTTTTAATCTTTTTGCTGAACTATAGACACTACTTCTTGCAATTTTCATTTTGTATGAAACCTAATTCAAATGAATCGTCAAGTAGTACGTTTTAAGAAAAAAAATCTAGGAAACTTGAAATTTTATTGAAGACTTACTTTATCTGATTTCTTATCCCTCTTAGTGATTTCTTTTTAAAATAATTTTTTTGTATTAGGCAGGTGTAATTTAGTTGTTGGCCTGTGAGCCTTAAGAAAAGTGTTTAAGTCTGGGTTTTTTTCCCTTTTCCAGAATGAAAACTCAGCTTGACCTGATGAATATAGCATCCAGCTATGAAAAACCACCAGAGTATACTGAAAAGAAGATGGATATCAAACCTGTGGTTAATGAAATCTTGGCTTTGAAGTTAATGCCTGTTAATGTAGGCATTGTTAAAGGTAGGGAAGAAGGACCTAATATAGGACAAGATTCGGGAAGTCACTCTAGGAACCTGCAACTTGTGGAACTAATTGCTAATAAACAATCTGCATGGCAAAAGCATGCAGGAGTTCAGAAAGCATCTGAGGAAATTAATGGATGACAAATTCATCGAGGACTTTTAAATGCATTGTATGAACGTGCTTTCTCTATAAAGTCCCTAGGCTGTGTTTTTGGAAGCTGGGGGAATTATCATTATAATTTTCCTATACAACCAGTATTGCCACTGTTAGAAATGTGTTGCTGAACTAGGTGGGCATTTGTAGTGTAGTATGAATGTTAACTATGCTCTGATTAAATGCTTTTACCTCATAGGAGAAAATGTTAGGTTTTGTATCAGGGCAGGCATCTCCAGGCATTTAGACAACTTCTTATGCAGGCCACTTGCTTTCTATTACAGAAGTTTTGACAAGTACTAGGGTCTCGCTTAGGGCAGTATACTTTTTGTTCTTAATTGGAATCTATGTTTAGATGCATGGGAACTTTTCAGTATTTTCCATACTTAATATGCTCTCCATCAGTATTCTTGTATTCTTTCTGATAGATCTACCTTCTGGAGGAAATGAGAACTCAACAAAAAATACTCTATTTAAAAATAGTATAAAGCAATGGCAGGACCAGAAGAATATACCCAACACATTTCTTGTAAGTTATTGACTATGCGGCTACAACACAGTACTGTTTTGTGTATTTTTTCTTATCAAAATGAAACATAATGTGTGCTGCAAAACACTTTTCAGCCTGTAGCCGGACAGGAGGAAGCACTAGCAGATGGTAGCAGGATCTGTACTCGCTTAATGTCAATATCAGGAATGTCAGCGTTTCAAAACATGAGTCATGAGGTATGATTGAACATGTGCTGTAAGTATGGCTAAGTTACTCTTTGTTGTGACACAACTTTCTAAATAAACTTTTATCATCTTTTTCAATTTTCTTAGTAGAAAGTTACCCTTCCAATTCTAGAATGTAAACCTGACTAGGTTATTAAAGCTGTCAGGATTTTACTCTTCTTTTTTCTTCAGAAAGCTGGAACTTAATGTTACATAAAAATAAGTATTTGAAGTCAGTAGTATTACTGTGGCTTTTTGAGTCGCATCTGTAGCTTTCTAATCCAAATAAGCTTTCCTGTTGCCTATTTGAAGAGGAATTCATCTGCCTGTGTTTTGTTTTCTGAAGATAATAGAATTCACTCTTCTAAGACTACCTAAATTCCTGATAACTTGACATGAAACTGAGTCCAATCTCTTTTTTTGCTTCATTTCCAATGATCTAGTTATACAACTAGATTTTTTTCACTTACTAGCAGTTCCATGTGGGTGGCTGAGTGAGTATTGTTCTGTACGGAATGATTCTAGTTACAGTTATTGAAGCGTGGCTGGCAGTGAATCACATAACGTATGTTCTGAGAATACCAACGGCAGATGACCAAATGAAAAAGTTGCTTAGGTCCTTTAAATATAGAATTATTTTTCTTTTGCTGTATTATTTTGGAGAACATCTGTTTTCTATTCCCATTGAGAATATAATTTATGTAGTTATTGTAGCTAGTAAAAAAACCAAACAAAACAGTACCACCTAAATTGGTTTCAGATGGTTATTTTTCGTGGTAATTTGAGAATTTGTCACTTAATGTCTAAGCTACTATTTTTAGCCATTTCTGGTTTCGGCAGTGATTTTAAATACAGTTTTCTATAGTCTCCAAGGTTCATATTCATCAAGGTTCTACGTGTATCTTGACATATAGTCATCAAGGTTCCATGTGTATCCTGTTCAGTTGTTTTTAAAGAACTTTTTTCCGTAATAACTTGTGTTCTATTGTCTTCCAGCAGCAATAGAAAAATAAATCATAAATGCTATAGAATGTATGAAAACTTTTCTTCAGTCTTGGGATTGTGTGTGGGTTTTATAACCTCTGAATCTACAAATGCCATTTTACTTAATGGGATTCTTTGCTATAATTGTAGGAGTTACGTTACAGATACTATATGGAACGTCAGAAGCTCACCGATGAGTTCAAGACACAAACTTTACATGCAAATAAAAAGTACAAATTTGTAACTGCTGAGGCTTTGAAGGATAGGTCGTCAGGAACTCCTTTTGTATCTTCACCTACCAAAGCAAATGACATAGATAAAGTAAAAATGGGAACCCTGCAAAGAGCAGATGGCTTTGAGAGAAGCTTTTCTGGAACCAGTAATCCCAGCATCCCATCCACAAATGCAAACTTTTCTGAAACAAATGATGACTTAAAATTATTTCATGAGAGAAGTTCCCAGGAAGTAACCACTCCAGCCTTATCAGAAAACTCTAAAGACTTAGTAATTAAAGAAAAAATGCCAACGCAGGCATCAGCAGTTATTGTTTCCAATGAAATCAATGCAAATTCTAGCACTTCATGCAGCTTAAAACCAGCAGCATCAGTAGCTGTTACAGTTTCAAATTCAGAATTTCTGGATGTTTCTGCAGAGAGACTTTCTGCTTTACCTTTTGCTTTCAGTGCATGTAACAACTCATTACCCAGATTTATTAAAGACACAGGTACATTTTCCTTTAAAAAGAAAGACAGGAAATATGTTTTTCCTCAATTTTATCTAGGAAAATGTGATCGTGTGGTTAAAACCGATAATGAGAATGAAAGCAAATTTGGAAAACATGGTCCTGTAACCAAAACCACAGTTTCTGATGCTTCAACCAGTCCTAATTTAGACTCAGCAGAAAGTGAGAAGCCAGATTTTTTGTTTCCCATTGGCAATTCAGAAAGAGATTGTTTTGCAGGATCGGGAGTCAGCAATTCATATAAGGTTTTACCATTATCTTCATTTTTTAGCCAATCTGAGAAGCCATCTGACAAAAATACGTCTTCTCACATGAGAGAAAAAACACTTTCTGCAAAGGAAACTGCAGAATATGGTACACAGAAACCATCTGTCTCATGGGAACAAAAAGCTAATGCCTCAGAGTCCATTACAACTGTAGCTTGCAGTACTTCAGAAAGCAACACTGCAGCTGGCGTGAATGATGTCTCAGAGCCCCCCCTTCTCCCCAGTAATTGTGTATTTTCCTTCAAAAACAACTGTTTGCAGTTGCCTTCACCAGTATTTTCATTTGGAAGTCTTGGCAGCAATACCTCTGATTCGCTGACTTCTATGTTTTTGTCTGGAAATGGTACTGAAAGAATGGAAAAAGAGAAGATGAAAGCTCCTGACAAAACACCTCTAAATCTAGGGAAGCCTGTATCTTCAGAGTGTGCAGAGCCTGCTTCTAGATGTAGTCATCCAAAATGCGAAGGTTCATTCTTTCCTGTGAACACATCTGAGAAAACTGAAAGTGCAGAAATGCTTGCTGATGGTAATTCTTCTTGTAGTCAGCCTTTATGTTCAGTTGTCCTTCCTGTTAAATATGAGAACGCATCTTCCACTCAACTTACTATTACAGCAACAAAACAAGACACAAAGGTAAAAGATGAAGAATGTGAAACTGTTGCTGAGAACAACTCTTCCTGTGCGAGGAGGGAAGATGAACCCGAGTCTGTACACTTTCAGAATGCAGCTTGCTCTGTTCCTGGCACATGCAATGATCCATCTTTAGGATGTTCTGGGCTTATGGTAAATGAGGCGGGAGGAATGCCAAGTGACAGCGATTCTGACACTGAAGAGTTAAGTCAAACATCCGTCTCCACTGATACCAGCAGTGCATCGGAGTATTTTTCTGTTGCCGAAGACAAAATATCTACTAGAAGAAAATCAGAGACGTGAAGAGAGAGTGAAATGGAAGATTACTATACTTAAGCTGGAATTAAACAAATGCTACTTAACACATTAAAAAGTGGGGATACCTGTGATTTTACAGCTGTTGTTCTCCCTGATTCTTGCCAGTTGAGGTATCTCTGTTAGAAACAACTGCTTATCAGCAAGTACAATGTACTAAAGTGATTTTTATAGTACAAACCCAAACTGAAGAAACAATATAAATGTCATGTCTTGTTAAAGACTTGAGTATGACCCTATGTGCTGTATCTTTAAGAAGGCAGACCTTCCGAGAAGTGCCGCTGGGGTATGTGTGGGTGGTGGCAGACTGAGGTGTCCCAGAAAGCAGGTTCAGTGAAGCCTCAGCACCAGGCCGCAGTATATATTGCTGCTTTGGTACAGCAGCACTTGCACTAGGGTTAAATCAGTGAGAGTACAGACAATAGCATTCACCTCGTAGGCAGGGAGGGAGGGAGGGAGGAGAGCCATGGGGAAAATAAAGGATGTTGAAGGGCATTACTGAAAATTGTTTTGCCTAGCTCCTTTTGGTTGTTCTGGTTTTGCTATGATGTATTTAACGCATATTGAAGGTGCAACTTCCCGGGTAATTTCAATAATTTCTCTTATGCTTTTGAAATTGAAACACTACATCAATGTTCTTGATAGGCATTGCAGAGGGGTGTCAGCTACACTTCTGAAATGCTGCCTTTATGAAAAGTAACCGTCACAACTGATTTTCAGTTCCTTTTGGCAACAGGATGGGAATTGGTGGACAGATACTAACTTGCTGTCTTGATGAAAGCTTTAGGAGAATCTAGCTTTTAAAAGACAAAAATCTTTTAAAGTTTGCATAACAACAGGAAAAGAAGAAAATAGCACTTCTCATTGAATTTTTAGTCTGTGAAATATGACACAAAGTGAGGATAAAAATACCATCTTTTTCTGATTTCTTAACCATTTTGTTGCCTCCAAGAGATAATTGTGCTTTAGCTGATTAAAGCTCTATTTCATTTAGTGGTCACTCTCCAGCAAGAGCTGGTGCCAGATTTTAAGTAAGTGAATCCTGTATTAGGTGGCTATGTCAACTGGCAAGTATTAGATCAGAATGCAGATTGTTTAATATCCCTTCAGAATTTTTCACTGGCAACTAGATAGACATCTTTAAAAAAAAAAAAAAAATCCAAATTATCTTTGTAACTTCATAAGAGAAATATTACTTAAATTTAAATCTCTGCAAGGGTTACCAATATACTTACTCTGACAATACTTAGAAATACTATTCTTGGTTTAGGAAGCGACCTAATTTTAATTTGGTTTGTGTTAAATTCTTGGCTTCCATTTTTCTGTGGCAGTGCATTCCTCTAAATGTGCTGAAAAATAGTTTCTAGGATTTATAAAACTTACTATAATGCAAAAGGAAGATTAGTAAGGAAGGGGCTGAAAATTCTCTTTATTGTTAGTTTCATGGTTCTTCGTGTTCATCTCTTAAATCTTACTGTATTTCAGTTTTCTCCTAAGAGTTGTTCTGCTTTTATCTCTAGACATTCTTGTCATGCTCTTCTGCATTAGAAGTGTTAAAAAGATATTAAGTTAAATTACTGGAAGACAAAGGCTGGATGTGATCATAAGGGCAGAGAGTGTCATGGATGGAGGTTGATCTCACTATAATGAAAGCGAGAGAAATGGAACCATTTTAGAGAGACAGATAAGGCACATATAAAACTTGTTGCCAGAAGGTTGTAGAAAATTTTTGTTTTCTGCTACAGTGACAAAAAAATAACTCCTAACGAGTTAGGGTTATTCAGAAACCCTACTGAGTTTCTTAAAACTGCTTATTTTCTATGTATCTTCTGTTCATTTCTCTTCCAGTGTTTCATGGGAGTTTGATAAAGTTAAACTTTAAAGCAGATACTTCATCTTTTAATGAACAGACACCATTATAGAATCATAAAGCAAATAAACAGACTACAATACACTGTTTTTGAAAGCAGAAATTGTTGGTGTGTGGACTCAATACAATCCTAGGACTGCTTTTCAGGGATGGCAGGTTGTTGTTCTAAGTGCATTATAGCTCAGCGTTAAGGTTTTACAAGGGAGATAAATGGTAAGCAGGGTGTTTTATTTACAATAGGTCACAGTAAAATTACAGTCCACCCAGATATTAAATCAGCAGAATTATCAGTTTTTCTGATATTTTCACAAGTTGATTCCTTGGTCATTTTGACTTAATCACTGGGTCATCTTTCACTATTGACTCTGTACTAAAAACCATAACAAGAGTGAGGTACTTTTTGTGTACAGTATTAAAAGTGAAATGTAGACCACTATTGCTAATGGTTTAAGAGACATTACAGTCTTCAGCATATAAAATTAGTACCCTGTGATAGACATAAGTCTGTTTTTCACCCAGGAGTTCATGCTTACTGGTCAAGTAACTGAGAATACAATAGGACCAATTTCTGACTTTATTCCTTGGTCAATTAATTGTGTCTTAGCTAAAAAGATTATTTATATTGGGAAAAATGAACATGGAAAGGTCTAAATAAGGTCACTTCTGCGCTAGCTGAGGAGTTGTGCAAGATGTATCTACATATGGCATGGCTTGCCAGACAGTAAGGAATAATTTGCGTAAATTTTATTTCCCAAGCAGGGTTAAAGCAGTCTTTTTCTACCACTGTGTTCCATTTGTGTCATAATTTTGTTTCACGCATTAAAAAAACTGGAAGGAAGAGTTTGTCAACTGGTGGTAGCTCAGCAGCACTACCTGACTACATACAGGTTTTCCCCCCAGTATCTCCTAGCAACGTGTTGCATGTAGTTTAATGCTGCCTAAAGAGACTTTAAGTCAAAGACTTCATCAGTGATTGCTTGATGAACACCAGAGCTAATTCAAAGAAATGGGATTCTGAATTGTCCTTAATGCACATTTTGCTTATTATCAATAGAGATTAATTTACATCACTATCTTGGTCATTATAAAATTGTGTGTGGCAATGAGGAGTGTTGTCAAAGCTTAGTTTTCCTAGGTTATCTAAACAGTATGTGTGTATATATTTTTTCAGACTACAAGTAGACTAAAATGTATATTAAACTGAAGAATTTTCAGGAATAGTATGAAAATACTGCTGAAAATTTTGCTCTCCCCAGCAAAACCCAAGAAAATAGGAAAGGTATTTTACTAAACAATAATTTGTATTGTAAGGGACTTTTTGACAAGTATGCTAGAGGTGTCCCGGATCTTCCTGAGTCTTAAGGATACAAGAGATGAAAAATGAAGCAATTCTACATATGGTTGGAACATTTTATTAATCAAACTTCATTGTACTGATACAAAATCCTCTTTATACTTAAAACTTTGTAGTCTAAAACTGCAGATTGTTTTAAAATCTTTTATAATGGTTCATGAAGGCTCTACTTCATAACTTAATAGAAACCTTGGAAAATAACTAGAACAATTTATTTGATTATAGTTGCCACAGTAATTGCTGAACATCCTTCACAAATGGGCTGAAAGTTTCCAGTGCTGTCCTACTGAGAGGCTAATCTCACCAGCTGTCAGAACTGTGACATTTGCTCAGTATATTTCTGAGAGCTGTCTTAACATGTATATCACTGCCTTAAAAAAAAAACCTATGCAATTGAAAGATACATGCAATTACCTACTTTTGTAATCTATTAGAAACAACTATTTAGTTGTTAACATGTCAATGTGTAAAGGTTAATTTTCTAAAGTCAACTTTGTGTTACTAATATTGAGTATTACTAAAGCTTTATTATGAAACATATTTGATAACTTAGACCTAGTCACTTCCTAACTTAAAAGGCAGCTGATCTATGTGGTAAGTATTATGTACTGCTGCTTCTTTTTTCCTTTTTTTTTTTTTTTCCTCTTTTCTTCAGGTAATACAGTTCAGTTTCTCTTCATAGATTTCACCCAGTTGTTGAAATGCCAGTAGAACGTTATCATTTGGATCATCACACAGTTCACTCAGTGATGTTCTGGGTTAGTTTTTTTTTTTTTTTTTAAAAAAAAAGAAAGCATTGTTTCAATTTAGGTTGCTTTAAAGATGAAATATATATTATATTAAAAAATATAAGTTTATCATACCCAATAGACTTAATGAGGAGTGAAAAATCCTTGAGTGCGTAGTAAGCATCTCCTTCCTTTAACCTAAAGAAAGAAAAAAATTCAAATGGACATGCACTATAACAGACTGTTTCACCTTTAATAAACCCTGCCATGTAGATTGGGTAAGGATGTGGAGAGCACATACCATGGCCTCAAACACTGACATACTAGTTCATTAGGATTACTGTAGAATAACTATAAGCTTAAAATAATTAATAATGCTGTAGAGACACATTTCTATAATTATACTAAACATATAAAAGACTCATGAGTAATATTTGGAAAAATAATTTAATATCTTGGGAACATGGTTTCAACTGTTTGAATAACTAACCTGTCACAACCTAAACTGGAACGCTATGCTTCAGACAGACTTGCTGGCTAAATTGAGCAGGAGATAGTGTAAGCTTTCTACAGATGATGAAGACCCTGTATTTTGCAAAAAGGACCACTGATTACTGAAAAGCAACTTAATAAACTCGGTTCCTAGTAATTAAGAATACCACATTTAAAAAAAATATATAATCAGTATTGTGTTGCAAGTAATAGAATGATAGAATGGTTTGGGCTGGAAATGGCAAGACATCACATTTAGCAGCTGCATCTCTAAAAGGCTGAATAGGACAACAAGGCTGTAAATGGTAAGAGCAAAAGAACAACCTTAAATTTAGCTTCTGAGAAGAAGAAACAGAAGACTGATGCAGTTTATAAGTTGCTTAATTAGGAAGGTGAAAAGAGCATCAAAGATTATTTGTTTGGAGCTCTATCAAGTATAAGAGTTTAATGGGCTTTTCAGAAGTTTATTTTATTTAATCAAGGTTTTTTCACAATGAAAAACATCAGGGAAGTCCCTGAAATGAGGAAGCCAAAGGCAGTAGTCCAGAAGATGGTAACATAGTAGCAGAGAGATGTCAAAAGCTTGGTCAAGTAATAAAGAGATTAGAGGAGGAATTCATGATCAGTGTTAAAAGATACAGGCAAGAGAGGGTAAAGGAAAAGATTAAAACTCCCGTTTTGGAAAATGCAGAGCATAAGTGATCCAGGAGGAAAGAAGAGAAGAAGACTGCATGTGCCATGGGCTTAAACATGAAAATATGATGAGATATGGCAGTGGTCAACCAACTTGGGCAGAGTTTTTGATGGATGGTTGGTTTTTTCCTTTAAAGAGAGATGATAGTATGATGGAATTACCAGGACAAGTTTCTAAATGCTTAGCAAAAGATTAGGAAAAGGGGAAGTATTGAAGCAATACTGATACAAATACTGAATTACTGGCAAATTTTGCTTTGCGACTGTGAAAGCCAGGTTTCTATGATGACAGTCTTCGTGTACCACAAAACAGTTTGTGTTTTGGATGCCTGTCCCTTTTAACACTGATCATGAATTCTTTTAATCTGTTTCTGTCTTCATTATTTGACCAAGCTTTTGACACTTCTCTGCTGCTATGTTACTATCTTCTAGACTGCTACATTGGGCTCCATTTCAGGGACTTCCCTGATCTTTTTCATTGTGAAAAAAACCTTGATTAAATAAAAAAAAAAACCTTCTGAAGAGCCTGTCAAAATAACCTGTATCACTGAAGTCAAGACTTCCCATTCATGGTACTGTTTTCAATACCCAGCTAATACTTTACAGCCATTGACACTGAACTTTAATGTAGCATATGTTTTATTCCCATTAAAACATTCAACTAATTGATCATATTTAACAGCTATTCCACCCCTAAGTCCTGGAGGGAGAAGGCTTTAAAAACATAAAGATGTACTTATGTGCCATATTGTAAACAATGCTGCTGTTTAACCATATTAAAAATGGTAGTACATACCAGTTATCCATTGTCAATGCAATCAAGGAACCATGCTTGTAGAAGTCCAATGCGTATGCATTAAGTGGCCTTCTCCTTCCTTGATTATCATATTTGTTCAAGTAAAGCAGGGGGCAGTTTGTGACATTAATTCCAAGGGAACGTAAGACAGCCTAAAAAAAAAAAAAAAAAAATCTGTTGAATAGCTACTGTGGTTTTGTTTGTATGCCTGTTTTGTCAAACCTACACCTTTAGACCCACAGCTGGAAAGTCCCACACATCTAATCCTGGACCACTCCAAAAATCCGCACAAGTACCTGCAGGCTGTAGACACAGGAGAGAGTTTGTTTGTTTGTTAGTAAAGTGACACACTGCCAGTGCAGCTCTGGGACATTTCTGAGTAAAGTTTGACTAGGACACTGGATTTCTCTTGAGTTTTAAATGAGGATTTTTCCGTATGGATAGATCATGTGTTCGGACTCTCTCATGCTTTGAATCAGCCTTAAGCATGGAACATTTTAAGGATGAAGATGAATTTCAAATCCCCAGTTGCAGGAATTCAATTTTTTCTTTCTATTACAGAATTGTGAGTCATGATAATTCCCTAATGCTACAAAGCCCATGTAGAATACTGCAGGAAAAGACAAGTTGACAGTAAACATGTTGATGTATATTACAGTTCAGCTAATTCATATGCTATCTAACGTAATCACTGAAATCCTACTTTGGAAGCAAATGATCAATGCAATAATGCATTCTTTTGCTGGGATCCTTGAGAATACTGTGTGATTGATTTTTTTTAAAATAAACTCCTGTTGTGGAGAAAACAAACTGGGGATATGGTTTGAATCTGAAATTTTAGAGTCATTTACTTGTCTCGGAGTCAAAAGGAACAGAGGCCTTACAAGAAAGCAAACTATTTACAGATTTTTTTCCTACATCCATCTATTCTGTGTTTCTTGCACTGTGATAATGTGGTGCTACTCAGTGCTGATTATTTCTTCTTGATACATTTCAAATCTTTTCTCCTAAAGAGTAACACTTGAGCATAGTGCCATCATATTACACAGAGGCAAGGAGACTGTAATAAAAAATTATTTTTATTGAACTGTAATAAAATTCTGCCCCCCGTGAAAATATAACTTACTTTATTAATGATCTCCCCATGAAATAGATCGTTATCAACCACTCCAGCTAAACATGCAAAAGGTGAGATGGCAGATATGCTTTTGGTGGTGTCCATCAAATAAGATGCTAGTTCAGAGCCATGCCAATCCTTAGATGTAAAATCTAGACAAGAAGTTTCAAATACAACGTAAGCTATGCAGACACAAGCTCCCTTTCAGCAATCTATTTTAAAAGAAATTCTCAGTTCAGTAGGTAATGATAGGAAATAGAGTTAATCTTCTAAACTTAAATCCTTCATGATAGATGTTTGTTTCTTTTATTCATAAGAACCTCTACACAATTGATTATAAGAAAGAGCTTTCTAGTGGTGAGAATAATTACATCTCAATCCGCCCTCACAACTTAAGCCTTTCTCCTTGACTCATCTGTAGCCAAAATTGCTAACAGCCTAAAGTTGTGCCAAAACCAAAGGGAATGTTACTATTAGAAGCCTCATTTTACCTCCATCTTTTATTCTGGCCTATGTTGAAGAAAATGTTTTTTTCAACCTGTATTCACAGGTGTTAATAGCTAGACATCTAATAATTTTTATTCCTATCCTCTGGACTCCCAGGCAACATTTTTCTTTAAGTGTGGAGCTCTAAAGAATTAATATTCTAACTGAGGCCCTGTTAGGACTTACATATGTGAAGGTTGTCACATGCAAGCGCTCTGCTTTATGCAACCCAGTATGAATTTCTGGTTTTACAACGGCATGGCATTTCAGTTGGCTGATGGTCTGCCTGTAACTTCAGTCACTGTCTGTAGAAAACCTGTCTAGTTATTTCTAAATATATTTGTATTTTTTATTTTCCTTTTCTAAATAGAAACTTACTCTTTCTTTCCAAATTATCAATGATACTTTCAGTCCTTATGCTGCAACCTTTTCTGCTTCGTGTTATGGTAAGTATGCTGTAGTTACACTGTTTATGGCATTCATAAAAAAATCTGAGCAGTTTGACATAGTAGGTTTTTTTGCAGCCTCGCCTCAAATTATGGTAAGTAAGTACAAGTCTTTGCCACCTCTTGCACTGCAGGACATGGTTTGATCTTGCATTTCTTTTTCTGTAAGTCTAAAGGAAAATGTTTCTTTCAAAGTAAAACAGCTTCAGCAAAATGGGGAGAATGCAACCATATATTTAAACAAGAAACTTTACCATTCAAGTAGAATAGGAAATTCAATTTCCACAGCTCACATCCTTGGTAAAAGTAGCATTAGTAACACTAATATATATAAAGGAATATATCTATCCTGAAAATGCAAGGCAGCCCATGCTTTGCTCTTCTCATTTGGAATTCCATCATTCTGTGATTTACAGCTCTTCATTTACTACATTTTTCAGGTAACATATCGAGGTATGGGGTCCCTCGTTAAAATAAGCAATCTTAAATTGAATATGAAAAAATAGGATTTCACTACACTGTTGCTAATGTTATACCATTATGCAGCACTTTCCAGTGCTCTGTACTGGAAATGGAAAACTGCTATGTACCATCTCAAGCCATATGTAGTATTCAGTCTTGTTTTGTATTCACCTTATCTGTTTATGTCCCCCAGTGCTTCACCTTTGTATTAAGTTGACATCCACTTTATACAAAACTTTGTATGAGCCAGCTGTCACCGTACTTGAAACTCAAAGTAGATGATAAGATATGGTAGCTTTGGAGTTTTGTTGTTTTTTTTTTTATATTTGTACACAACAGAGACTAAAAAAGTCACTGTACCAGTGTAGGAAAAAAGGATGAATAAATACAGTTACCTGCTATAATTAAAGTGCTTTCTTACTGCAAAAATAATATTTTTGAAGGCATGTTATTTTTAAAGGAGCTAGGCAATTGGATAGTGGTATATTACATTGCTTTTATATCTCTCTTCAAGGAAGTAATGAGATTATGTAGCAGTTAAATATTTTTCATCCAATGGCAATCCATATTGCTTGGTAATTTTATAGTCATGCCTTTTCATATTGCTTTGGTTATTGGACATCATTTATTGGCATAAGTAACTTAGTTGATTTAACAAATGGTGCAAAGTTCTTTAATTGTTATTTCAACCTTAAGGCTGTTCAGATGTTGAAAATCTAACCTTTGTAAGACTGAAGCAATTCAAGTATCACAGGCACTTGAGGATCTGCAAACGCATTGATGATTAGATAAAAAGGTTTTTATTCAACAATTACACTTAATGTTTCTTCCTTTTATAAAAAAGTCCCTTTATTTCCTCTACAAAATAATAAACAAATGGCAACTACAATGATCCTTTTCCTGTACAAAACTTCTACCAAGTGCAATACAATCTATAATGCTTGTAGAACAAAAATGAAATAGAAATTGTATCTCTCTATTAGCATACCTGAAGTCACCATTTTTTTCTTTACAAAATAAGAATTAACCTAGATTTCCTAATACAATCAATTTCACAAATTATCAACATGCATTAATTTTTCACTTCCTACCTGTCTTTGACAGTGGAAGTATGTATTCTTGTTTCATATCTGCCAGCTTGGCAGTTGTCAGAAGAAAATGAGCAAAATTTTCCTCTACTTTGGTGTTGTACTCATTTACAGCATCTGCAAAGTCTTCCGGTAGATCTTCTAGAAAGACCTGAAATAACATGCAGTTTATTGCTTAATTCAGGTAATTTCTCCAAAAGTGTCAGTTCTACATTGGTGCATACATAAAGTGTTAGTATACACATAATGTTTTAGTAGAAAGAAGGAAAGAGTACAGCTCCAAACTTTACCCAACTTGTCAGACTGCCTGACCATCTAGAACTGATGGATCTTAAAGATGAACGTGAATTTCATGAAGAAAAAGGCATGGAAGATAAACAGTCAATATAAAATTCCTAGATTTTTACTCACAGAGTACTTGGCAAACAGCTTTACTAAAGATGTTTCAGCTAGCTAAAAAGGGACTTTTGAAGGGTGCCTTTCTCAGATCTCATTTTGCATATCTTAGCGTTCAACAGGTTCCCTACCAGCATGACAGACTGATGCTTTGCTGCCATTAACCACAGCAGTCCCATAATTCCTCCCAGGTGACTAGCCCCTCTTCAGAAATAAATAATGTTTTTCCCCTTGGAAAGCTTGCTGGGAACTGGCCACATACACATCTTTGCCTGGAAGAAGTTTCCTTTGTTGTTCAAGCCATAGCTGCATCCTCCAGAATTTTAAGGCTTTGCATAGAAGAGCCATCAAGAACACATTACAAATGTTTCACTTTCTGCCTGTACCCACAGGGGGTTAACTCTGTGCGTAACTAATGTTAGTGCTCATCCTACTAATATTGTCCTGTTTTTGGAAAAAGCCCTAAGCCTACAGTGTCATGTACCACAGAGCATGCTGGTGTCCTTCTGGGTCACTGGTATGTGTATCACAAAAAGCTACAGCTCCTTACAAACAAAATTCTAACAGACTGAGAAGTAAATTGCCATCTGGGGAAGAGATACTTGAGCAGCACTGTATAAAGAAATGCTGTGTCATTTATACTTCTACGTTTTGCAATATCATGACAGTAACTGTATAATCATCTGTCATCACTAAAACATACTTGAATAATCTGGTACTTTTCATTTAACCTGACACTCAACTGCTACTTCTGTGGTTAAATCACAGGTTCTTTACTTTAAACTATCAAGTACTTTTCATTATTCTAGCTACTTGTATTGCACGTGGGTGGCAGGGTATTAGGGGAGGCGGGGGGTCAGGGCACAGTTCAGGGCTGGCTGCTGTGAGAAGAGGCCAAGGGCTGCCCTGTGACAGACACAGCCAGCTCCAATGACCCCACCACAGGAGAGAGCTGAGCCCACCAGGCACAGGCATAGGACCTCTGGAAAACTTATTTAAGAAAGGGCAAAAATGTCACACAGGCAGAGTGAGAAGCAGCAGTGTGAACACCAAGATCAGAGAAGGGGGAGGAGGTGCTCCAGATGGTGAAGCAGAGATTCCCCTGCAGCCTGTAGAAGAGAGCACAGTGGAACAGAGATGTCCCTGCAGCCATCTCAATGGAAAGGACCATGCCGGAGCAGATATCCACACTGCACGCTGTGAAGAGCGCCACACCAGAGCAGCTGGATGTTTCCTGAAAGAACTACAGCCCATGGAGAGCCCATGCTGGAGCAGGTTTATCCTGAAGGACGGCAGCTCACTGAGAGGACTCACACTGGAGCAGGGGTGATGTGTGAGGAGCAAGGAGTAGCAGAGAGAGCTGATAAGAACCGACCACAACAACTCATTTCTCATTTTCCATCAGCCCTGCACGACTTGAGGTGGGGGGGAGGTAAAGGAGCCAGGAATGACAGAGTAAAATTGAGCATGGGGAAGGCAAGGGGAAGGGGAAGGTGCTGTTGAAATTTTTATTTTTTGTTTCTCAGTACCAAAAAATTAATTAGGTTTTCCACAAGTTGAGGCTGTTTTTCCCATGATCATAACTCGTAAGCAGTCTCCCTGTTTTTGTCTCTACCCACGAGCTTTTCCATCCCATTGTCTCCCCATCCTGTTGAGATGGAAGAGTAAGAGAGCAGCTGGGTGGGCAGTTAACCGCTGACCCACCAGGCTACTGTACATCTATAACGACACTAGTCTAACTGACAAAAGGAAACAAGTTCATTGAAGCGGTACACAACATAAGTTACAGTAAAGACCAATGATTTCTCTACCTTTGACTGGCAAAATGTGCGTTTATATTTCATTGAGCAGGCTGGAAGATATTTTCTCCCAAATAAGTTTGCTAGAATGAGCACTAGCTTTTCCAGGACATCTTCCGAAAAAACAGTTGAGCCTATGTCAAAAAAGAAAGTAACTGGGTTAAATACAAAAATGTAAAAAAAAAAAAAAAAAATTATTAAAATAAGTAACTCCTATTCAGGAATTTCCTTCCCAGCTGCCATTGTCATGACAGAGGTTATACAAAACTACATGGGATAAAGATCAACTCATTACATACAAAAAACTCTGGTAAATAACTAAGCAACGAATAATATGTACAAATTAATACTGTATTCTTACATGTTCACATACTGCAGCATATCTCAGTGTACAGAATGGATTTGACTCATGTAGTGAGACATTAGTAATATTTCATTTTTTTCGTTTGTTAATATTCAGAGTGGTCATCCAACTGATTTGCTCCATGCCATTCAAATCTTGCCCTGGAGTCAGAATTATTAATTTTTCTATGCAAAGCATTCTTCTTTACCTCATCAGAATGTTTCAAAAACAGTAAATTCAGGTTCATGATACCAGCATTGCCATATGTGTGCCTTGGCTTTCTCAGACAGAAATATAAGCATATGCAGAATGTGTAGAGGCAGAAGCTAAGGATACGAGGATGAAGGCTAGGCAAAAAAAAGGTGGCATGAGCAAGAAGGCACCCAGAAAATTTCAGAACCATTGGGGTTACAGAGCCTGCCATACACTGCAGATAAGATGCATGGAGTATTATTTACCTTTAATTGGCTGGCACAATTTGTGGAATAAACCTTTCACCAGGAAGCTCACTAAAACAAAATTTGAAGGTTCGTAATAGTACAAGTGTGTTACAAGTCCAGCAAATCCTATGGGGTTACCATCTTGATCCAAGTAGCCCTATTTAATTTAAAAGCAAAAGAAAGCTTAGTTGTGAAAGCTAAACTTTGATATAACAATAATATAAAATGGTGGCATTCAGAAGAACAGTCCTTCAGCCTAATGCATAGGTACCTATTGAGACCATTCAGTTTCCACTGAAAGGCAAAAATTTGTCCTTACTGAAAAACAAGTCGCCAACTATTTGAGTAGTTCCATGGGAGATCTTCACCACTCTGTGCAAAGCATAGCACTTGATTTCATAGTTTTAGCACCAATTTAGATCATGTTGCAAATGAAAAGTGCATTCAGTCACCAAAGTAAGATTTGATGCAACTTTCATTAAAAAAATCCTGTTAACCCAAATGTTTGATGGGATAAAAGCACAGCAAGTAGTGATGTGTCAAATATGTTCCTGCAAGATGTTTGGGTGCTAGAAGCTTATATGGTTTCAAAAAAACAGCAGGGCAAGCTCATGGAATAAAACTCCATTAAAGGCTATAAATTCTAGGACACCTCTCCTGTAAGAGATCACTCTGCATCATGCCCTGTAAGAAAGTAGGGAATATCCAGAGAATCATCATTATGTGGTTGCCCTTTGCTTTTTAATATAGCTCCCTGGGAAAATTGTTGGAGAGAGGATAGCAGGTATGTGGGCCAGGTTTTGTCCAGTTCTTATGCTAACTGTAACTTTTTGGAAACATTAGTAATCTCTCTTGTACACTGATGAGATTCTTCTCTTCAATACGAGTATCAGACTCCTGGTCTCGCACACAAGGGACTCTCAGCAGAGGAGGCAGAAATGTTGGTTAGGGCTCTTACTGGGACCAGGACTGGGAAATCTGGGCACAGATGATTTGTTAATGTAATCACATTATTGGTGTCTCTGGCTGCCTGTAGTCCTTAGCTGTAAGCCAAAATGGAGTCATGCATAAAAATTTTCCAAAATGTTATCCACCAAATTGAAACTATTACTATGGAGAGATACGCCACTAATTTTCAGTCTTCTCTAAGACCTACTTCCTAAATTTTTGTTAGAGAGATAATTTCTCCCAGCATTTTACAAATCATGTCATCCTTAGCATGTCTTAAACCCCTATCATTTCACAGGCATGCATCTTCATATACAATATAATGCACAACTCTTACTTTCATAATCAGTTTGTAATCATACAGACCATACCCTAAGACTTTTCCATATAAGAATTTATTCCATAACATAAGTAGCTCAGAATTAACCTCAAACTTAAAGCACTTTAATTTTACCTCTTTCCTTAATTTTCTAACAGAAAAAATAGCCTGTTGCTATGGAATATAAAATATATGGTTCTTTAAATCAAAGCATACTAACACAAACAAATGAGAATCTGTATATTTAAGAACTACCCTTTATGACAATGAGTTAAAACCTACCTCTTTGATAAGAAATTGCAAGGAAAACACAAAATAGATTTTCAATATTTCAGCATATCTTTCTTGTCTGAACGACATCAGTGAGTGCTTCAACACTGACAATGCCTGGTCAAACAAACGGGGCGGGGGGGGG
>JAVKLA010000053.1:3017189-3051369 GCA_034782735.1 Sagittarius serpentarius | reverse complement strand
TTCCTTTCTGTTCTATTAAACTGTTCTTATCTCAACCCACGAGCTTTACTTTATTTTTTTCCCATTCTCTCCCCCATCCCACTGGGGTGGGGGGGAGCGAGTGAGCGGCTGCGTGGTGCTGAGTTGCTGGCTGGGGTTAAACCATGACACCGAGTTATACATTAAGTCTGTATTTTAATTATTTTCAAATCAGTTAAAATGAGATCACATTCTACTGCATTTAGAAGCAGTTTAATGATCTTAAAGCCCTAGGGCTGCAGGTATAAAATACATTTCTGCACCCAGACTGATACTCAAATGAAAAGATGATTTTGATGCCCAACCTGAGTATGACCACAAAAAAATTGATTTTACTTACAGATAACAATCCATAGAGATTGTTATTGAATAACAGCACATGTAATTCACTACCCAAAAATCATATAATTGAACATTAAAATAAGTTTTGGAAGAAATCAAAACGTTGTGCCTCAGCATTTAGGTCAGTTTTTAACTATTAGGGTAGAACTCAGTAAAAAATATCCCACTGCCTAAAGTTTTATGAATTTCCTCTTGAAGCATCTAAAAGGTGAACTCAATTAGTAAAAGACAAGTTGACTTGCTTGGTCATGGTTCTGTTCTAATATTACTTTCACCATGTTGGCAGGCTTTTGGTACTCTTGTCATTTACCCAACACGCTGTGTATAGCACTTTTGTATATATTAGTGTTTCTGACCTTACATTAGCTATACAGATATTAACAGACAAAAACTCTACAAGAGCTTAAATAGTATGAAGATTTTTTTTAAACATGCTGTTTCTAATAAATGTAAAGGCAAAACAGAATGTAAAGATTCCATTTCTAATAAAGAAAATATATTTCAAATAAATTTGTGTAACAAGTTACCCCAAACGGTTTGAGAATCATATGAGGAAATATCACAGTCCATACATCCAGAATATGTGGTAGGACGCAGCCTTACCTTTGTAGGAGCAACATATACAACTACTCCTTCATTGCTCGTTTTCAGAATTTTTTCCATGCAATAGTACGATGCATATGTTTTTCCTGATGAAGTGGGAGCAACAATCACCGCAGACTCATTATTATCTACAGCATCAAGAAGTTCTCGCTATGAGAAAAGCAGTTACTTGCATCAAAATGTCTTGTTATGAAGTTCTTATTGAGTAAACCCGCTACTTCTGTGAAAACATCTCTTATTTTTGCATGTAGACTTTATATGCAGATTTTAGACTACAGTCTAAAAAAGTTAACCTAGTCGTTTTATGACTGTATTCTTTCCTCTTAAACTGTTAGTGGAAAAAAATGGAACTACAAATTATAACTTGTCTATTTCAATTATTTGGTCTGAGATACCGATACTAGAACATTCTGAGTCCAAACCTGGACATTTTCAAATTAAAAAAATAAAACCAGTTAACTCAGCAGTGCATAATTTAGTTCCAAAAATTTTGTTGTTTTATACAAGGCAGTATTTTTTTCTGGCATTATAATAGTTATATCAATACTATCCAAATCTGGTCTTAGCATACAGTGTTTATTTATCTGTTTTCTTCCCTATTACTGTCATCCTCCGTGCTCTCTCACCTTATATAGGTCTGTGAAAGGATGGGCGAAGGAGTACAAAATAGGAAAGACAAATAGCACTAATACTATCTTTCTCTGTCAGCACATATGCCAAGTTCCAAGTTCCTTTTCAAGCAAGTGACTGTTTTGCAGATATGGACATGCAACGCAGCAAATTCATTTGGCCTCCCCAGTCCAATAATAAAAAAAAATATCTGAGGTAGACAGAAAAGTTATTTCTCAACTCATACTATGGGTAATTCTTTAAGGACAAATGAGCAGAGGATGAACAGTCAGCAATTATCCAACTGGGGCATTTACCACCATTACATATAGTAATAAGCAGTGAAATCCCATAGGTTCAGCATTTCTTATGTTGAATTTTTGGGCCAAGCTCTCTGTAGAAAAGCTCTCAGTGTAGAAAGAACATGGAATACAGTCCAAAATGATTTACTGAATTTGTTAAACTTACTACAAAATTAAATTTATTTAACACTCTTTTTGACAAGTAGTATAATAACATGTATTTTTAAATGGAAAAAAAAATAAAATTCAAAGATCATTTCTATTAACTTTATGCAAAAAGTTTGTGTCTCATTACCTGCCATGTATCTGGTATGAAATGTTGCACTCGGGGATCTGGATCATTTCTCTCTTCTCTGAGCAAATAATAATCCATGTATTGTAGCTGAAAGCGAGCTGGACCCACTTTGATAGCATAGTTGCTTATATTCTGATCATCACTTTCTCCTGTCTATAATGTCAAATGAAAATTCAAGCTGGTTTGAAAGCTAGCAGGGGATTAAAAAGATGGCACATCTTTTGCTCTTTGGTACGTTGCAAGCTTTGAAAAACATATGAAAGTGCAGGTGATTTTTAAATATTTTTTTTGCAGAAATCTACACCATATAGCCTTATGCCAGAGTTATGCTTGTATCTCTTTCAAAGGAGACTGTGTTCTAAAAATATGTCTTCCATAGCCGGTGGTGGTGTTGGTTTTGTTGTTGGAAGAGCTAACAAAACTGGCTAGCAGGCAAAGCTCAGCCTTTTCAAGCTATTGCCTGCCAGAGCCTTCTTATCCCATATTTATGCCTCTTTTCTTCAGCCTGCCCTGACCCCCTGTGCAATGAATCACAATTGCAAAAGGAAATTCAGTATAAAGACTGTGATCCCAAATTTTGTAAAGCATTGTATTTTTAGACAATGCCTGTATACCCTAAGACATACCAAATTTAATGTTCATGGACACATCTGGTTACAACATCTGATCCTGAAAGCTGTATAGAAAAGCATTACATGTTACAACACACACCAGAAGATCAGAAAAATCACATAATAATTCAGGTTGTCAGGGATGTCTGGATGTCAATTAATCCAGCTCACTGATAGAAGCAGGTGCAATTAGATCAGGTCACTCAGGGCTGTGTTCAGCCAAGTTTTTATTATCTCCAAGGATGAAGAATTCAGGACTTTTCAATTTCTGGAAAGAAATATTTTCAGTTATTCCTGAAAACTTCAGTTATTCCTAAAATCCCCCCAACTTTGCAAAAGTAATACACAGAAACAAGCAGCTGCAAAGGCAAAAGTAGGTCCAAAATGCACTGACTGACCTAGAGCCCATCTGAGCAAGACATTAAACTTGCCAAAATATCCCTTCTATCACCATAAACCTTTACAACAGACCTTTTGAGATCCTTGGATCCTACAGTTCTACCTGCTGAAATGTAATATATTTTATTTGGAGCACCAAACACCCTTACAATAACTATGTATCCAAGAGCAAACAATAATTTACACTAATTGAATTCACACAGAAAAACAGACAATTCCCACTCTTCAAGGGAAGAAAATTTCTTGTAAACCAATCACTTCCTCCCTTATCTCTTAGTCCTGATCCTCAAGGAAGGATGATAAACACTTTCCAGGAATAAGCTTCCAAAAATTCCTAACTCTACTTTGCCTGAAAAATGAGACACTGAAGTGATTAATACTGGTTTTACAGTTCACTGTAATCTTCATTCCTTTTGCTATTGACTTCATTTTCTGCAGGCTGTGAGTTATATCCTCCCTCTTCTGCCTGAGAGCCACTTTAGCATCCCCTCTCCCTAATAACATCCCATCTACACACAAAGGTATTAAACTGCTGTTAACATTACATCAGCCAGTGGGCAGATTGGTAACATGCAGAAAACCATAAGGTCAATCCTTAGAGAAATTACTTCAGAGGCAAATTCAGTGTAGCTACTGGTGGTCTCAGCTGTGCTAGCAAGGACAAGCAATTCAGTATCTGAAACTGTTTCCTTCAGAGGTGATCAGTAATACCATAACGACAAACAGAATAGTTTTCATCCACCTCTGCAGTCTCAGAGATTTCCTTTTCTAAAGTAGCATATTTGGGCCTGTTAAAGAGCAGCTTCTCCTCACTTAGCTTTTAACAGTTATTTTTAACATGCAGAGTTGACCTGATGTGATGAATTGAACAGCATGTACTTCTCAGGTATGTCTAAAGCCTCAGGCAGACATAACTAGAGCAAATGAATCTTGATGCATGTTTCAAAGGGTATCTTTGCAGCCACATAAAGTTCTATTTGCTAAAAAGGAAGTGGCCTATTGTGCCAACTAGTCCTCACATCAAGCAGAGAAATGTATCCATGGAACTAAAGAAGATTAATATCTGGAGGAAGAATAGACAGTTCCAAATCTTATGGCACAATACAAAATAAAATAAGCTCACTATAGATCTTCTACACTCTATTCGTTGCTTAAGAAAACACTGTTGATACTCAGCCACAGATCCAGTTACAGTAGAATCATTACAGTCTATAAAGTTACCGAGCCAGATAGAGAGTGTGCCAAATTCTCAAATCCAAGAAGTCTTAGATATCTGGTCAGCTTTTGTAGATGTTGTTTCTCCAAGAGATCTTGATATTTTTCAAGGAGGATATGAATTCTCCTCATGACTTGAACAGCTTTGCTTAAATCTTTAGATTTGTTACCTTTTAAAAAAAAAAAAAAGCCTACTATTATTTGAGAGCCAATCATATCACTGGGAGTCTTCTGATGTTAGGTATTTTTAGAACAGACCTTATCAGTGCAACCGCATTTATGAAAATTTAAAAATTAATTTTATTTAAAGACAGCTAGATGAAGACAACCCACACTCCTCTGACCTCTACACGGTGTCCCACTTAAGACCAAGCACCCAAATAATTCTATCTGCTTCTGCATGCTCAGCTGTAAAAGGAGGTCATACTTCTGACATCTACGAAATCACTGAGCTCCCCCATTTCACCTTCCTGACCCACACATTTGTTACTCAATCTTATTAGCAACAGATTCACCCCCATGTTTACAACTCTCCTCAACATATTCAGAGCAGTGTGTGTTTGGACCCTCCTGACTGAGGGTATGGACTGAACAAGTTAAGTGTGGTGAAACAGGAGGCCACTAACTATGGTACAGATTTCTGTGCAAATCATCATTCAGATGGTGAGCCAGCCACCTCAGCTTATTAAACAATCCACTGCGATATAGATACATTTTAGTGTGCATGATACATAATCACTAAAGATAGATACAATAAAATAAATTTATGTATGCAATTTTTAAAAAGCAAAACAGGAAAACAGCTGCAATCTAATTTCATTGGAATACTTTATGGCTAATTCAAAGGATCTTGAAATTGCAAAAGGGGACCAGAGCCTGTTAATACTTAAAAACACCTTTCATGCTCCTGAAACAGGGCTGTAATTACACATCTTTATTCCAGCTCAGAATGTACAAAGTCACTCATTTGTTTGATTAAAGGGAGTGGAAGTTGAATACTGAACATGAATTTGGCTATCATACCTTGCTTTCTGCAGTGTTCCTTCCACACTTCTAAACAGGCAGACAGTCCTGTCATTTCTACGCTGAACTTCACAGATTTACTTTTAAGGGTCTTAAGAAACTTCTCCAATTTATTTATTCCAACAGTCAGATTTGCTTTTATTTCCTTTTCAGTTGCTATACACAAGGCTTTCCATTGCTCCTGTTCTTTCTTTTCTTCTTTAATTTTTAGTCGCCTGTTATTTTCCTCTGCAATTGTTTCCGCTTTACTTTTCTATCCGATAAAATGAAGATATTTAGAACTAATCACCACTGTGTGCAAGCATCAGCTAAAAAAAGCTAATCCATAAACTCAATCACAGCAGGTACATTGTAGTTTTCAATTAATTGGTGTGATGCACTGTGTTTTGGCAATTTTTTAGTACTTCATTTTGAAGGAGATATAATTTCTGAATCCCAATATATGTTGCTCTGAAGAGCTTCCCTAAGCTTCATTTTAAGTTAGCATAAAGCTTCACAAGTAGTATAAAAAAGCACAAATGTGGAAAAATAAAATAGCAGATGTCTGAAAGTTAAATTTCAAGCTTTTATTTTATACACGGGTAATAGTAACTCTGATCATATTGAGTTGCTTTACAATAAGTTAAATAAGAGTTCAACCTTATTTGACGTTAACAAAGTTGTTTTATATACAGACTTTTACAGGTAATTCAACAGGCCATAATCTGTAATCCGCAGTACAGTCCATTATGAAATATTACTCAAATTACTATTGCTCAATACCATCCATGAGTATGCAAGCACATCCTACATAGCCTGTGATGTCTGGCAAAGTTCACATAGTTAGGATTAACTGCAATATCTACAGGTTCTTCCAGAGAGAATGTTTCCAAATAGTGCAGGGAAATAAATAACTGAATAATGTTTTTTCCAGTATTTCTCAATAGTTTCTTAAAGTAAAATTAAATTCATGAATGCCAGTTTCCTTCACATTATAATACTGGCCATGAGACAAAACCTATCAGCCTTTACAGAGTTTATTTTTTTATTTACTTATGCCTGTTAAAATATAATTACTCATCAGTATTCCTAGCTAGGAACAAAAATACTGTTGCCAATTAGCTAATTAAATTTGAAGTACAAAGTCAATTTAAATTTTTTCAACTGAGAACTACCAGTGCATTCAGAATATAAAACTTCAGCTGTGGGACTCATATAGTAGAAATCCTTTCCTGGATAATAGAAAAAAAGATTTGGAAAGAGCAACTTGAATATACTCACATGCTTTTTTTGTGTCTTTTTGACAGCAGCATTAGCATTCCCTGACACATCCTCTTGATGTACAATAAATTTTGAAATGCTGCCTTCCAAAGTGCTTCCATAAAAATGACGAAAAGTCTGTAACTTTTGTATTTGTCTTCTTTCTTCTGGATCTTTGGATTTTGCTGCAAACAAATATAATTGATTACAAAACACTCTGATAGAATTCCAGCCTAATCTATTTCCAAGAAAAGATACATGGGTAATGGATAAATTTCCTACAAATTCCTCATTGACCTAACAGTCAAAATCACATTTTGAAAGAGGCTGGCTACCAAGACTCACTGAAATCCAACTGTACTTTGAATTATCTGAGAGACAGGCAATAGACTCAAATTCAAACTGCTTTAGGCACACATTAAAAATAATGGAAAACTTAACAAGCAGGATGCCTGGAAAAAAATTATAACGGTTTGGACAAAATGCCTAGGCTTCTCACACAGTTCATGAAAATAGGAAGGTGTCCTCCGAAGGCAATTCAGATGATCAGAAAGAGACCTCTTCCCCATAAAAACAAGAGTCTGTCATCAGAACAGAAAAAAATAAAGCTGCTGGAAGAACACTTATGCTAGGCAATGGAAGATACTGAACTGAGCACATGGATACTTCCACACTCAAGCCTAGGTATTTCTCTCTGCCCTAAAATCAAAACGACGAGTCAGCTTCTGAGTGTGAAGACCCATCTCAGAAGACCTTTCTGCTTTTCACAAGAAAGACTGAGACAACACATGCCAGCATTCAGAGTATTCATGCAAGGCACAGGAGAGACAGGGCCCTCTCTTCAACGGGAGTGGACGTAAAACTTCAACATTATGGAAGGCGCTCTGCAGGTTATGCTCTCCAGACTTCCTGTCAAAATCACAGTGCACAGAAGATGGCAAAAAATCATCCAGGCAAAAAGATAAGCAGATGGAATCCTGGTTTCACAGGTCAAGCGGTACAAACACCCACTCAGGAAACAACACCTCTAAGTCACTAAATGAAAACCATAAGCAACACTGTTGGAAATACTAACAGTAATCCATGACTTCTCAGCTCCTGGGGGGGGTTTCACAGTTTAATTCACTGTATGATGCAGTAGCTGATGGGAACAGCTTTGAGAAAAAGCTTTGTGTACTTGCTGGTACATACAGTATCGTATACTTCGTTTCAGGTAAATATGCAAATCTAAGATCAATGCTAAGTCCATGGTTTGCTTTCCTTAATATCTCAAACCGGAAAAAACTTACAGGAAACTATAATGCAGAAAAATCAAGAATTATGATACAAACAACCTTTGTTTACTTCTGTGCTGATTTTAGTGGGATACAGTTAAATTTCTACATATTAGCTAGTGTAAGGCCATGTTTTGGATTTGTGATGAAAAGTGTTTGTGGCACAGAGACATTTTAGTTACTGCTGAGCAGCGCTTACACAAAGTCAAGGCCTTTTCTGCTTCTCACACCGCCCCACCAGCAAGGAGCCTGGGGGTGCACAAGAAGTTGGGAGGGGACACAGCTGAGACAGCTGACCCCAACTGACTCAAGGGATATTCCATACCGTATGATGCTCAACATATAAAGCTGGGGGAAGAAGGAGAAAGGTGGGGGATGTTCAGAGTGATGGCATTTGTCTTCCCAAGTAAGCGTTACGCATGATGGAGCCCTGCTTTCCTGGAGATGGCTTTAAACACCTGCCTGCCAATGGGAAATAGTGAATGAATTCCTTTTTGTGCTTTGTTTGCATGTGCAGCTTTTGCTTTCCCTATAAAACTGTCTTTATCTCAACCCATGAATTTTCTCACTTTCACCCTTCTGATTCTCTCCCCCATCCCACTGCGATGGAAGAGTGAGCAAGTGGCTGTGTGGTGCTTAGTTGCTGGCTGGGGTTAAATCACAACTTCTTTTACTTCTTATTTTAATTCTGTTCTCAAAAGGTAAGATTGGCTATGCTTGCACTGTGCAAACATCTGAGCAGATTTTGCACATGTATGGATGTGCTTACTAAGCATTATCCAAACTACGTTTTTAAACATTAAACTGCACATGTACATACAGTTTGCTTATATAAATCTGTGAAGCATTCTGCAAGCAAAAGGGAACATATCATGAACACCTGGCCACAAGTGCTCATTCTGTTATACTTGTTAGACCTATTTAAGATAATACACAATGCATACACATCATTCACAGGCATATCAGTAAGTGTGATTTAGCTATTGCAGTAGCTCTAGTTTGGCAAGTACACAGCTGCAAATGTTTTCTGAAATGAGAAGTCCTTCTCCAAAACCATGATAACCTCTACAATACTGTTCTAGCCAACACAGACACATGGGCTTTGTGTCTGTTTTTCTTACCATCAGCATTGCACTGTACTCGCTCATATTCCTCAGTCAAAGGTCTGCCAGAATGCCAGTGACGAAGCTCATCAAATTCCTTGTATTTAATAAGTGAAGTAACTGCAGGATCATTGCTGAATTATACAAACATTAGCAGAACAGAAATTAAAAGTTTTTTCTGGCATCTCTAATGAAACATTCAAAAAACTGGGTATTTATCAAAACATGATTTTACTGTGGCAGAAAACCAATATAGGGTTTAATTCTACTCCAAATATAGTGTGTCAAGTTAGCCTCAGTTTTTCAGAAAGAATTACTAACAAACAAAGTAACCCCCCATTTTTTCACTTATTGTCATACAAATTAATAACAGAATGCACTGTAACTGCTTAACTCGCACGCTGGCCAAAAAATAATTCATTGTGCAGCACAGAGCCCACTTCCACAAGTAGCAGAGCAAACATAAAGGATAATATCTTCTTATTTTCTTTCAGTATTTTTTTTTCCTGAAATAAATCTGAGCTTTGCAATTTAGGATAAGACCTTTCAAATACAAATTGTACATTTAGAAAAACAGTTCTAGAATGTAGAATAAGAATCAAAGACTATAATGCAAATAATAGTATGAGAAAATACAGATATATTGATTCTCATCCATCTTGTTCTGAACTTGCTGTTAATATTTACACCAGTACATGCAAATGTGAAATTTTACCCAGTCATAGCAAAAGCACTTCTGCATTTGTACAAATTGAACATAACATGGATGTAAAGTGCAGGGGAGTAGAAAATAAGCCCATATCAGGTCATTTCATTAAAATAAAACTCATATACGTACCTTTCTAAAACAGGTAGGTCTTTCAAAACATCTCCAGCATAATCTTCAACAAGATCAGATTTCACTGAGATCAGTCCAATGTTAGGAATTTCTTCTTCATAGTCTTTACAGCGTAAAAAATAATTAATATTGTTTAATTAAGAATATATATAATTGCATATCATACTTGAAAATTTTGTCAAGTTAAATTATAAATGAAATTCTATAAAGTAAAATTTGCTAAAAGTAAGCAGCAGTTCACTAGCTTCCCTTTTCCTGTTTCTTCTCAAGCATGGGAAGAAGAACGAAGCGGACATCATTATTGCTTCCAAGTAGATATTCTCATAATCCATTTTAGACACCTATGCTAACTTTTTGAATGCTACAACCCATCCCATCTCACAGGTATCTACTTTCCTGCACTTATTCCATAAAGACCATAGACTCCTGAATATGCACTTTCAGCTGCACTTAATGGTAGATAACTAAAGACAACACGTAACATTGTGCATCTTTCCCACATTTGAAGTCTAGCCACAACTTCAGGTATTCAAGGCATCCAAAGGAGATACAGAAATAGGCAACACAAATACTGTGCCAGAAGATGCCTTAATATCTCACAGATAAAGAAACTGGCTTTTTTTGCCCACTAGAGCTCACTTTGCCCACTTGACATCTTTGAAACCAGCTGAGGAACACCCACAAACTTGTTACATTCCAGCCTTTACTGAATTTCTTACCAACTCTCTCTTCTAAACTTTTATACAATTTTATAGGTTTAAAACAAATATTTCAAGGTTGTAACAAAACTGGTTCTCAAGAAATGTCAGATATCAGGCAAAAATCTCTACCTACTACTTTCAGATATTCAGAACAGATCTCGTGAGGGAAGAAAACAAATAATCTCTGAGCCAACTACGCACTTCCTCAGTTACGGGCATGATGGTATAATTTAATACACTTCTGGGCAAGTCACATTTCTACAACCTTCAAGGATTGCAATGTGAGCTACAGTAAGGCTGGACTCTACCATTAGGGCAACAATTCTATATTTCACTTAATTTGCTGCTCCCATGCTCAATACCTGCATAACCCTATGTCAACATGTACAAAGATGTTGTCTTCCAGTAGTGTAATTGTTACTTAATTATGAGTAATTATTATGCTTTTTACTATTATGTGTATTACACCAATCATAATGTTTTTTTACAATACCTACAATAGATTTGGGCTAGCAATCATGGAACTAAACCCAATTCCTACCAAAGTCAATAACAATACTTGTGCTGTCTACAGTGGAATCAGAATTTCACCCATAAGGCCTGGTCAGACTTATTTTGGCATCAGCTGCAAGTTTTGGTAGTGGGTTGAAAAGAAGGAAGAGAGGATCCATGAAGCATGGAATAGATTTGTGATCAGGATAAAATCAGATCACTACTCCTAGAACTTTTAGTGGTAGTAGTGAAGATCATGCTTCTAACTCTCTAATTTGTGGAGTTGTCAGTACCTCTAAACGATGTCTGTTCTTGTTCAAGAAATAGTTGGGAGGTCTTTCGTATTGGGAAAGCATCTCCAAAACTGTATTTCACAACCAATTTTGTTACCGTGTCCCATAAACATTGGTACTCATTCTCCATTTCTTTCCCCAGTTCCTTTTTGAACTCTAATCCTGCATAGGGAAGGAAAAAAGAAGGGGAAAAAAAAAAAAAAAAAAAAAAGAAAAAGGCACTTTAAAATTAAGTTTCCTCAACAGAACCTACCTATTCACCTATGCAGCATTAGGCACAAAGACTTCAGTCCTATCCAAGGTCTTTGGTCATTAGAACAAATTAGAACACAATGTTGTACATTCACAGTTTCTAATAGCCCAGCGTATAACTAAATGTACTGAGATGTATTTTGGAAGAAGCACCAGATTTAGACTGTCTGTGGAAGTCTGAAAGCTCCACAGCTAAAGAAGGATTTCCCTCACCTTCACCTCCTGCAGGGTAGGATCTTGAACTGATAATTTTCTTTTTAGTGCCCAATAATAGGTACCATTATAAAAATAAATATTTCATATTCCTAATTTGTATTTCCTTTAAAAATTCCTCCACGCTTGCTTTACTGAGGTACATACAGGACATCTTTTGACTAGATTCATATAGAAAGTGTCCTAGTTTACTATCAGATTGACTCATGGCAGAAGATTTCAGGTAAACAGAATTACACTGAAAGAACATTTGCTGCAAATCTTTTCCCATACTTTCTTGCTCTGTCAGCTTTTCTAACTTTTTTGCAAATTTTAACATGTCTGATGGTGTTCTCATGTATTTATAAGACAATATATAATTTTACCTGAATCAATCTCATCCTAAATTAAAAATATTATCCAATATCATAGTGACAGTAGCTGTAGAATCTAGTCTCCATTCTGTGTTACACTAAGACAAAATTAAATGGATAGAAAACTGGCTAAAAACCAAATGGTTGAGAATACCTAATAACAGTGACCCAGAGCTCTTGCTACCTATGCTTTACATAAGTACAGGTGGCACATCAAAGATATGACATGGTGAAGTATTCTGAATTAGTATTGGTGAAAGACACTTTCACATGTGTTTTTCTAGACTTGGCTGTTGAAAAACGTTTTCCTATTATTCCATAAAATGTGTCCACTATTATATCGGTAATTAGAAAATTGTGCTCATTTCTGCTTGTACAAGCAGTTTCATTCTCATTTTGCAGCTTAATAAAGTTAGAAATGTAAGAAAGCAAACTGTTCAACAAAGATAGATAAATACCTTCAGCATAATTGACCTCATAGTAATATGCAAGATTTATGAGCAGTGAATCATCATTTAAGTCCGGCAGGTAAGTTAAATCCAATTTCCAATCATTTGCATAACTTAGCTGTGTCAAAGCAAAATGCGTACACAACTGTTGCTGTTAAAACAGAGCAAACAATTAATTCTTATGGAGCACCTTTCCATGTGGAAGGATCAAAGCACCTCCAAAGCAAGGTTAACTACCACAGATTTTATTGACATGAAAACCAACACACTGTTACTTCACTGCTCTGTGATCAGGAAGCTGCCTTCACTGTAATAACCGACTTTAAACAATAAAAAGGCCTGCCATCAAACTTCCCCTACTGGATGAGACCAAAAAGTCCATCTAGCCCAGTACCCTAACACTAATGCTGGCTAACTGTAGATGTCTAAGAAGTCAAGTATAGAGATATTGCCCCAAACATTCCCCTAGCCCCAGTGATTTGTGGGTCACAAGATTCCTGAACCAGCTAAGGTTTGTTTCCAGCAGGTACATTACGTTCTTTGATCTCATCAGATGACTAATGTGGCATATAAAGGAAAATGAAAACTGAAATAACAATTGCACCTGATGACAGGGAAAGTAAGACAATGCTACACATACCATTTTTATTAATGGTAAGACTTGCTTAGTCCAGCGGGATTTCATGATCCTAATCTGAGCTCTCTGTGAAAGAGGCATATGAAGAAGAAAAGTCACTGTAAGACATTGCAATCTACAGAGGTCAGCTACTTCTTCCGGAGATAGGGGTTTACTTCTTCCCTGTTGAGAGATGACAGATAAAAAGTTGACCATGTCCTTCAGTAAAATAATTGTGTTCACCTGTACTTAATTCAGTGGTTTGTACTTTGTTAAAGCAGCTAATAATTTTGATCTATTTAAACAATTTGTGCATTGTAAATACTTGTGGATACACTTCAAAATGAACATGCTTGTAGTGCTGGTGGATGCAGATCAGTTATAATGCAAAAAAAAAAAATCTCTTTTCTGGGAAGAGTATGAGTATGAAAATCAAGACAAAATTTAAAAACAATTGTCAGTGTGTCTGGATAGAAATATTATTATTTTAAGAGGAAAAGTTAATATCTAGATATAGGCCTAAGCTCTTCTCTCAACTTTGCAGCAAAAAGCCTGTACTGAAATCAAGCTGTGCTAACCACTCGTAGCAATCCTGTAGTCCACTGAACATGCGTCTCATCAAATATTACCAATACATTGCATCTGTGTTAACTTGATGAAAATATAAGGCTTGCAGTATGATCACAAAAATGTCATGACTGCATCTAGAAAGAAACGTTTTTTTCTGAAACACCTTGCTAACTTGAGGAAAAGCATATTCTTCTGTAGAAGCTAGTATGCCACTGAAGGTTAGGAGAAAAATTAAAGAGCGTAACTACCTTTAAGGTAAAACTTCCTATGGAAGTAATTGCTTCTAAGGTAAAATTTTCCCCAGGAATAGCCACTGCAGCAGGGGGCAGAGTGCTACCCACAGAGATACCATGCTTCTTTGGAAAAGCTGTGGCCACAGTAATTATCTGAACCAGACCACTTACAGAGTGTAGTCACAAAGGAAGTAGCTGGGCCTCTTTTCAGCTTGGGATCTAGAAGTATAGCCATCTCTCCAGTTAGCAAAATGTTTATGGTCACTGTGCTGAAAAGATACTAAGAAAATCCTTACTCTTGCTGATTGCTCTGTCTTTGCTCCCATGGAAGTATTTGCATTTTCCAACATGTTGCTGTATATTTTTAATCCCACAGCACAAGCAAGAACACAGGCCACACGCCGAATGTCAGATCCTTCAGGCCACAGTTGTTTCAACAGACAAACTGTCTGGTGAACCTGTAGTCATCACATTATGAATAGCACAAATGACTGCTATAATAAAAATAACAAAAAAAGGACAAGTCTTATCCTTTACAGAGTTCCATCAGAGATGGGGAAAAAAAGGATATGAAAACTACAGAAGGAAAAGTGGGCACAATCATCAGTAAAAATAGCTCTTCTTTGTCATGTCCCTGAGGGCACCAAGAGCCCTGTCTCTGCCCAACACCTGGGGCCTCTTCCCACCTGCCCAGGGCCCCATTTCAGCCCCTCGGGGCTGTCAGTCCCTGCCCCAGCAACACTGCAGCTGTGTCAGTCTCCAGCTCCTCACAGCCCAGCAGGCTGACAACCTGATCTGGCCTGAGCCCATTCCCAGGGAGGTGCCCGATGCCTGGGGTTGCAGTTGCCCCCCGGCTGCCCTGCTCTTGACTGGGGCAGTGGGACAGGTCCTGGCTACCAGACCCTGCCCTGCCAACCCCAGGGGAGCTCCCACAGCCCCAGCCCCGAGGGAACAGCCACCCACCCTTGCTGTGCCCTGATGTTTTTCTGCTCCTGGGGTATCCAATTATTGAACTTGCCACAGGAAAGATAATCATAATAAAAAATATTAGCAGTAGCCAGGCTTTAAAATGCTTTCTGAGTAACACCATTTTTTTCTGAACTGAAAAAAAATCAGCTGGCTGGGTCAGTACCATTCCCACTGAAGTCAAAGGAAGCCTTGCTGTTGTTCTCTGCAGGAGCAGAAGTAGACTCACAACACCGCAGTGTAACTTAACGCTCAGGAAAACGGCAGGAGTGTATCAGGCACTGAAGGTGATTATGGTACCAGAAAAATAGCAATTTTTTAAAGTTGAAACATTGTGTAAAACCACTGCTTTAGTCATGCAAGCATAGATCTTGCAACTGTGACCAAGCTCTTAAGAAAAAATTCCCAGGTTGTGAACATTTCAGTTAATGGAGTGAGCAAGACTTAGCAGCTACAATAGCAACGTTTAAATTTTGAGATGTCCCTACAGAGGAGGCTGCTGCTGGCAGCAGCAGTGACTCTCGCCCGCTGCTGCTGAACGTACTCTCTCACACCCTACCCTCAGGAGCCAGCTGCTGCTGTGGGGGTGAGGCAGAAGGTAGTAGCCACAGCCCCCCACATGGCGAAGGGTGGATTCATGACACAGATGGTATTTTTGTGCTGAATGGGCTGGTTCCCATCTTCTACAAGACAAAGGCAGTCACCAAGATGGAAACATCCCTTGAGTGGCATCCCACTAATCAGCTTCCAGTTGAACCATCCTACTTTAGTGGACTTAAAGAAACAGCTTCAAGCTGCTGTGAAGAAGAGTGGGCACAGAGGAAACCTCAGACTCAGGGTGTCACTTCAGGATAAAGAAGAGAGCCCCCAGTTCTGGCTAAGAGAGAATTTCAGGTAAAGGAATGGAGGAGGACAGTCAACCTGAGGAGAAAAAAGAAAAAGGATCGAAGAGGTCAAATTACCTCTTTTTCTATGCTTTTCAGGCTCAGCTTGAGATGTTCATATAGACACACAAATGGTTCTTTGTTCCTGACTAGGTTTTCACAGGCACATCGCAGATCTTGTTCATACTAAGCAGTGAAGAAGTTACATGCAAAAGTCAATATATACAATGCATCAGGGACTACTACTACTACAGCCACAGACAGAAACCACTCAGATATCTGTCAGTACTCAGCCTCCAAGAAACACCTATTCTAAATAAAATTTTTTAAATGACATCCCTGGCCTAAATGCTGGTCTTTGTCTGGCATATTACAAGTCAACTAAGACACATGATACTGAATATATGGGAAAGGCTGTATCTGAGACTGTCATATCTTAAGTGAACAAGGATGTGAAATGAGACTAGAGAGAACAGGGCAGGAATTTGCCACAAGTCACAATGTTTGCCTGTTAAGGAATTCAAGACCAGTAGACTAAAGAAACATAAAATGAGCCACATATCAGTGCTTTATAATTTTATATGTAAAATATAATACTCATATTGAGATATTTTAATTAAATCTGCTAAGTAGAACTAACACCGTTATTGCAAACCAACAACAAAGTTGCGTAACTTACCTTTTGAAAAAATAACCTGTGTTTATACACACTCTGAACATGATATCCGTAAACTCTAAGAATATCATACTCCTGTCCTGAAGCAAGCACAACATTGATTTTCTTTGACAATGAATGAGCAATTAAAATAGATAAATAGTCTGTTTGGAGAGAGGTCAGTCCTATGTCAGATACAACAATGAAGTAAGGACAGCTTTTCTTCAGGAAAATCTCCCATTTCGATGATAAACAACTGGAAAATTCTGTATAAACAGTGGTGCTTGTGTTATGCCTCAGGTGTTCTATTAATGCAGTACGTAAGAAAAGAAAGTGAGGATATGGAAAGTACATCTGTTCTGCATCCTGTGGGAAATAAAAACAATGAAATTATTCAATTACATCTGTTGACACAATGAACAGTTTCCTAATCCTGATTAGGATCAAGGAGTTGGTTTTGAAGGAGTGCAGTGGTTAAAAGAGCAAGCAAATGTTACTTGTTCAGTACCTTGAAGAAAGCAATGATGTATTTTGCTCCTTTTTCAGTGAAATCCTGCAGGAAGCATTCCATTTGGTAGAAGAAGTTTAGATACTGTGTTTCCTCATCTAAAAACATTAGCAGTAAGGAATCTCCATCTATCACAAAGAATTCAGACTCAACAAAGTCTTTTAACAGACTGACATACCTGAAAGAAAAAGAAACAGCATGTACGTAACATTATTCCAAGAAAAGCTGGGGACATGGGACAGAAGAAATTTGCTTACTAATAGATTTTAAAATAAATGGTTTTGATAATTAAATCAATAGCAAACCATCTTTCTTGGATCTAAGGTTACTCCTAAATAGCTTGCAATTCCTTCAGTTATTGAACGTATTAGCAGTTGTCTCCTTTACAACTCTGGATACTTCTGTAGCATTTGAGGTTTCTGTGACTTACGTGGCACCTCTTGTTCACATCTGCTTATGCAGAAAGTGTTAACTGTTCTACAAGAAATACCCAACACGAGATAACCACAAAATACATTTTGAGAGCCTTCCTGCCTGAGTTTCCAGCTAAAAATAGCAAGTGGGTTATCAACAACTATCATGACAATGACAACTACCTCCCTCATCCAAGGAATGTCTATAGCAAGAAAAATACCTTAATGGCAAGAGGAATCCAATCACAATACATTCCTTCAAGAGACCTAAGAATTAAAAGACTTCTTCATCCCCTTCCTATTTCAGAAAACTATGAAAGCTGATAAAATTTGCATTAACCAGTCATAGGTCAAACTTGAAACAAATCCTTTGCACTGAAGATGGCAAGTATAAACAGGCAGCACCTCAGTAGTTTTTAATACGACCTAGGAATTGACTGCGTTCTCCAGCTCTTTAAGAATTCATGAAAGTCCAGGGTCATGATGTTTTACCCAGGACAGACCAAGGAGCTGGAAGAACTTTTGCAGGTCCAGATGAAAAAAAGGAAAGACCTTCTAGTAAAGGTTATCTGCTTTCATGTTTGTCTACTACATGCTACAATACTAATGCATATTATGAGAACATCCATACTCTAATGGTAAGAACGTGCTTGTTTTCTTCAAGGCTGTCAAAAGTGCCTGATACACATCACCTTAGATCCACACCTGGGAAGACCCAGCTTTCCTTTCTGGCTGGCATCAACAGCCTCTGGTTTACAGGCCCAGTTTGTTATCTGATTCAATGAGTAGCCTTCCATGAACAAAAACCATGTAAACTTTCTGCCCTACAAATTTAAATTTTCTGCCTTTAATTAATACTAATCTCTTCAGCATGTCAGCTCCAGAATGCAGAGGAGACACTTCACTGTCAATGTGAATGGCACTATGGCTAATCCTTTTCCATAACAAGCAGGGAAAGGAGTAAGAATCTGGAGATGCAGAAGATCACGCATGAGAACTGACATGCAAAAACACAGAAGGTATATATGAAAAGGAAAATTTTGTAGCAAAACCATTTTAAATGCTGTAAAAGTAGTAGCCTTAAAACATGTGAGGAAACATGCTCAAAAAAAGCATGACAGAGAATTTGATAAAGAACCCCACTGTACTTACTGAGCTCTTGATAAGGATGCCCAAATGTGTAGCCTCAACTTCTCCAGAAATACGAGATGTTTTCTTATTTCTAAAATAACCACATACATGGTTATTGACACAACCATATAATCATAGCTCATCAATTAATTACAAAAGAGCCAAAAGGTGAGACACTGCAATAAAAGCCACAGACATGAACATAAGCTAGTAACAGCTCCTCACCAGGGCTTTGGGAATCACGTTCATGCTGAAGAACTCTGAAATCCTCGCCTTCAGTTTGTGATGCCTGCTGTGTCACTTCTTCAGTGGCTGAGATACTATAAGCGTTACTGTAATCTGGGTCTTCGGCTTCTTTTTCTCTGTCTTCCTCTTCTTTAAGCATCTGTGCAACAGCTGCTTCTGCTTTGTCACTGGTCTCATCCTCCTCATCACTGTCACTTGCATGCCCACTCTCTTTATCTTCCTTTTTTGGAATGAAGCCTATTTTCTCACTGTCGCTACACTCACTATCCTTATCATCAGTACTAGAATTCTCATTTGCATCATTATGAACAACTTTCTTGAAATGATCTTCTGCAGAAGCCATCACAGATCTTGATTCTGGCGTTCAAAAAAAGAAAACTCTAAGTAATCAAGAGATAATTTTCAGGAAATAGGGTATGCTCTGAGGCTTCAACCATTAAATTATCTACTTCATAATCACACTGGAATAAAACTTTAAGAAAAATCAGAAAGCATTTTCTGAACACCCATGAGACATACTCAATAAATATTTTTATGAACTATAAGGAAAACATCAGCTTTTGCCTTTCTTAAAGTTTACTAAAGAGGAGCATTACATATCTGTTTTGCGCTTTGCACGAAGGGACACCCTGGAGAGGGGGCGTGGGTGTTAGTCATGATTTGCTGTACTAGCTGTATCTACATGGCATGCTCCAAGGAACGATCCACATTTCCTGATTCACGTGACTTGTACCCACACCATTCATGCTAGTCCAGTCACAAGTAGGCACGCCACAACATCTTCATTGCATGATAGGGGTAATCATGGTTTGGTATCAATCCCATTTTTAAATTCAGTTTTAGCTTTTTTTCTTCTTTTTTTTCCCCCAAGGGTAGAATTCTCTTGAGTAAGCATATAACTATAATGGTTAGAGTAACTCCCCACTTTATGAGGTCACCATGTTCAGTTCCTTTGAGCTAAAGAACAAATAAGCAGCTTGGGATAACCTTGCACAGTCCCTACCACATCAGCTCAGTTCTTCTGAACTTCAGTTTTCTCTAGTTTCCATTCAGGTAACAGCTTCACACAGTATTTATTGTTGCAGTATTTCCCATTGCAATATTCATATGCCTCGTTTTCCTGAGACCATAAAAGGACTATTTAATCTTTAGATGTCATTTTTAGTCTTATAACTTTTCTTAAAACCTTTCTTAAAATACTAACAAAAGAAACTAAAGTGCAACCTCCATTTTTCAGATTTCACAAACTAAAAACTAAACTGCAATTTTCTTTGTTTTTCACCTTGTGTTCATTTAGGCTTCTGGCAAATGAAGTTGCAGAAAAAAGAAACAAAAATACATTTTTATTATCTACTTGTAAAATACTGTACACAGTGTGCCATATTACAGTCGGGTGCTTAACCTAACTTTACAGTTGAACTTTAATACCTATTTTTACAAAATGTAAATATATAAATTGTAAATATACATACAGCTACACAAAGTCACCTTTTGTGTACCTGCATATGTACTTTTTGTCAAGGCAGCAATAAACCTGAGACTTTTCTCCATTTTCTTATCTAAATTGAAAAAGCTATAGCAAAGGCTTGAGCACACTGTTTTGGGATGAATCGTATTTCTGCATGCTGACATAGTTGCTTACCTAGAAAATGGCCATCTCTGCTTCAGCAATCTCCTAAGCAAGCGTGACTTTCCATATCTCATAATGTAAAGTCAGCCGTTCTCAAGGAAAGCAAAACTGTATCTGTACATATTCACATATAGGCTGCTATATTTCCTTTCAAAAAAAAGACTTAAATACTTAGCTACACTGGCGCTTTTCTGCAGTGCACACACTGACATCTGAGGTGCCTGGGGCTACAGTGTGGGCAGAGGCAATCAGGTGGCTTTGACACCCTGCCAGCATCCCTGTTGCCCCTCCACCCTGGAGGGTGCTTCGTTGCTGCCCGCAAAGTCCCAGATGTTCCCCTGCATGCGGTCCAGCCCTAAACCAACTGCAACCCTAATGCAAACCCCAACCCCAGCTCCAGCACCATGCCTAAACCCAACCACGCCCGGCCCCCAGAACGAAGCCCAGCCCTAGCCCTAACCCCAGTCCCAGCCTCGGCCCCAAACACCACCCTAAAGACAACCCTAACCACAACCTCTAACAAAGCCCCGACCCGGACAGTACCTGCCGCCGCTGCCCGCTCAGCCTGGGCCCGCCGCCACCCCGCCTTTAAGGCGCCGCCGGTGGGCGGCCCCGGGGTGGGGTCGGGTCGGGCCCCGCCGCCCGTCCCACCAGCTTTCGGTTTCCATTCCCGGCACGGCCCAGCAGCCAAGTTCGGCTTTCATTTCCGAGATGCCGAAAGAGCTGCGTCCTTGAATACGGCACTGCGAAGTATCATCACCAGTATTTCCTGGCTTCCATAAAATTCCGCTTTTCAGTCACGATGGTTCATGCTGCAGCTAATGGTCCAAGAGCCATTAAGCCTGCATTGCTTAAGAATTTTGCTAATGCAGATTGCATATGCAGCGCAGAAAATATTAATTCCTCTTTCTGTCCCTTTATTCACCACAATCTATTCTTCTACCAGACTGCTTTCTTCAAGTAGGAAATGGTATATAAAAATAAACTAAGAAGTACACTTCACACAATTTTTTAGCACTTCCAGCAGATCCTTTAGCAGGAACAGTACTGGACGCCTATCACTTGGTTTAAAATAGCGAAGCCTTGATTCGCAAGGGAACCCAAGTACTGTTGAAACAACATTTAGGAAACCAGACTTTACATATCGGATTGTCTTGGCGAGAAGTGAAAAGCCCAGCTCCTCTTTAGATCAGACACTTGTACAGGATAGAGCACAGAAAACTGCTGGGGTTACATATGTAAGTAGTCTCGTACGTAAGTACCTGTATCTCCTCATGGATCCAGGTAAATTTTCAACACCTCTGTGGTGGACAGCTGACATGTAACACTTGCCAAGGAAGCAGATCAGAGGTCTTTTCCACATCCTGTATTTCCTTTAAGACCTGTACAAAGATTCCAGAAACTCAGGAGAACAGTATCTTTTACGGTACAGTAACACACCCACAGTGCTCCAGCATATCAGAATTTTGTTTAGCTAGCCAAGATAAGCTCCTGCTCCCTCCTGTCAGCACACTTCCTTTTTCTTTGGTAGGTAACAATCTGGCAAATAGTTGGAACTCCTTGTTTCCTTTCCTCAAATTAAATGGAAGGTGATCTTTAGCCTAATGCTTCAACAGATTTTTAATATAACTTTTAATTAGGTCCTGAAGACAGACCTTTAGATTCAATTCTCCATCCCTTTGGATGATGCATTTTGGTTCAGAAAACTGTATTTTTCATCTGCTATTCACCTGAGTAAAAGGCAGATCAGACACTTGCCTGAGGAAGCTGGTGCCACCTCCATGAAAACGTATTTAAGAAAAATCAAAACCACCACTCAGGCAGAGGAGTGAGGATGTGGGAAAAGAAAAGGCGGCGGGGGGTGGGGGGGCAGGCAGGGAAGAGTGCACTAGTGCAAATACCAAGGTCAGGTCCCCCTATGGAGGGTCCTATGCTGGAGCAGGTGGATATGCCCTGAAAGAACCACAGCCTGTGAAAAGCCCACATTGGAGCAGGTTTGTCCTGAGGGACTCACATTGGAGAAGGGCTAAAGCATCAAGAAAAACTGTTATGTCCTAACTCCCCCAACCCTCATCCCCCCTGCACCACTCAGGGGATGGGGCGGGATAGAAGAATCAAGAATGAAGGAGTGAAGTTGACCTGAGAAAGGGGAAGGTGGGGGGAAGGTGGTGTTTAAAATTTTGGGTTTTGTTTCTCACTACCAAAATCTATTTTAATTGGCAATAAATTAAATCACTTTTCCCCAAGTTGAGTCTGGTTTGCCTGTGATCGTAACTGGTAAGTAGTCTCCCTGTCTTTGTGTTGATCAACAAGCTTTTCCATCCTATTTTCTCCCCTCTCCTGTTGAGGGAGGGGAGTGAGAGAAGGGCTGGGTGATCATCCGGCAGTTGGCCAAGGTCAGCCTACCACACTCTTAGATCTCTCTACATAATGCACAAGGCAAAAGGGGAAGGGGTAGAGGCAGATGCTTGAGATGAGTATCTGAGACAGCCATTCTTTCAAGTGAGAATCAGAATGCCTAAAATCATTGAGCTGTTGGCAGTAACCATACAGTATAGAAAAACAGCTGCAGAAATTTTAACTTGAGACATCTTACAAAGGGGAAATTCAAACTGTAACTGCTCAGCAACGGTAATTGGAGACCAAGGAATGACCTGGTCCTGGCAGTACAAGGCCTAACTCCAGAACCAGGGTAAACAATAGGAACGGGAATGCCAGAGTTGGAAGGGCTCTATATAAGGGAGAACAAATTTCCTTGTTGGTAAAATAAGAAATGCTACAGTATTGATTTGTAATTATATGAGTGGTGCCAGCACAAGTATATATAAGGAACTGGCTCATGCTACATATTTGCAGACTCCCTGTAGAACCACTAACAGCAGTAGGACTCTGTCCAATGCATTGTCCATTAAATCACTTTATACTTAAGCACAAATGTGTATTTAATTTGCCTCAAGTGGTACAATAAAAATTCCCCGACACCTACTTGAAGCGGTCAGTAGCCACCTATCTTAAGCTAAGAGTGGCAGGTACACACACCTCGATAAAGACCAAAACTTCATGACTGCTGAAAAGAAAGGGTTAAACTAGAAGCTGTAGTTTGGGGGTCCAGCCGCCCAGCCCACGTGGTGACTGGAGTCACTACACCAAGTGCCCCAAGTCACATACCCCAGCCAGCTGAGCCCACCAGAATCACCTCATCCAACAGAACACCTCCATCAAGAGATTTCTCTGGACCCCTGACCGTATATGACCACAAGCCCTGATCCAACCTAGGGTGTCAATGGAGCCTGCCAGAAGACCCTTTTGAGCCAGTCGTCCTTGGACCAGTGGGTCTGCAGTTGCAGACTCTCCCTTTAGACTGGAACGCCGTCTAAGGAAACTTCCCAGGATCGAGTGCCTTGCGTTATCAGTGAGTGATATGCACATTTTGAGTCACCATTCTAAGCTTAGATTTGGTTACAGTTCCTGTAGTGATAGCTCCCAATTGATATCCCAAACCTGTAAATAAGTTGTGTTTGTCACAGCATTTACAGCCTAATATTCCTGTTCAATCCGGCTGTTAGATCTCAATACGGCATAATATTCCTGTTCAATTTGACCGTTGCACTTTGATATCATTAAAGAAAATTGACTTTTGAAATATACCACTGTTGGCCTAGTATTTCTGCGACACTAAGCTAAGCTCTCTCCTTTAAAATAAATGCATAAATTCAAATTTTGCATAAGCTGTACCTCAACTGGTTTTGGAATCTAGCCCTAAATTCAATACAGATGGTGCAGAGACTAGTACATGTCTGAATGGGAGAAATTTTTAACCCAAAGATTGAACTGAATATATGAATATTTTAATTTCTTTCATTAACCTTGTGTACCAACACAAAGTACAGAAAGTAGTGATAAGAAACCTGGTAATGCTTTGATTACTTTTCAAACAACAGTAAGTGTAAAGGCCGTACCTTAAGGAGCCCTCTGCTTGTCTGGTTTAACACCAGCCATAGAACTTCCACTACATTTCTCAGAGGTCACTTAAAGAAACTCTGGAAAAGGAAAAGATTAAATGTGCACATGCTTTTATGTAAAAGAAAAATCCTTTGCTTAGTGTTAAGATAGAGTTACTATGAACAATCTAAAGTTTTGAATTAGGAACTATTCAGAGTTACCCATTTTTATTAGTATTTTTACTGTGCATTTTATCATTGAACTTTCTAAATGGTGAAACCGCAGTCATGTTCACCTTGTCAGTTTTTCCTGAAACTAATCATCACAGAAGGCTGTCCAAATATTTCAGCTCCATTTTTTAAGATCACCTAGATTTTGATACATTTCTATTCAGTTTATAGGAATAAGGAATGAGTCTCTCCCAGACTCTAGGGATCTACATCTGCTCATAATGGTTTATCCATTCATGTGAGATTTCTGAAGTGGGTTTGTAACTTATTGTGGATGAACAAATTACTCTGCTTTCTAGCACAATGGTAAGCAAGGCACTAAAATAGGATCCCAACAGCAGTTTTCTTCTGGAAGAGGGAGGTATCAAGGTGGTTTGAGGGGGTGAACAAGCATGGGAAGACAGAGGGATTAGGAAGCAAGAGGCTGATTCATGTAAACAGGTTGCTGGGCAGAATGCTTGCCTAGCCATGCACCTGCACCTAATCAGCACAGGCTGTCCTGTCTGCTCATTAAATTCCATTTCTAACCACCTTGCTGGGTGAGGCACTACCTGTTCTGCATGTGTGTGCATGGAGGTCTGAGTGCCAGCAACTGCTGTCAGACCATGGGTCACAGGGTTCCAAGTGTCTGTGGAACCAGAATAGGTGTCAGAATGTATGTCATTGTGCAATCCCTACTGACTAGCAAGCCAGACCTGCCAGCAGGCAGGTGAAGTGGCCTGGGAGCCAGGTATGCATGTCTCTAAGGGTGAGAACCCTGGAGGAGCTGGCTACCGGGATGTCCAGGCCAAATACTGGCAAGACCATAAGGTCTCAAGCTCAACTGAGAGACCTGTTTCCATGTGCATGTGAGTGCCTGTGCAGGAGGCAACTGGGGAGAGCCAGGATCCACAGCCAGCCACTGGATAGCCCAAGTGCACAGGCCCAGCTACTGGTGGGATCTGCATTGTACATATTTCCTGCTAAAGGGCCTTCTTCCTGATCAGCCAGCGAGCGCTGAGCATTTCTCTGACTATCTATCTATGTGGCCAGCTGTGTTTATGTGTTGTAAACGTGTGTGTTTTTATACCTAATGGGGACACATGCTCAGCCCTGCTACCAGTTAGATGAAATATTTTCCTAGAAAAGTAAGTCTGATATACACTATCAAACTTAAGGGCATGAAACAAACTTTTTCAGGTATAAAATCTGTTGATCATCACTAAACTTCATGTGGCTGTAAAAGGAGAGACAAAGAATTTGACATTACATAGAAAACTGTTCTTAAAATAAGAATCCCTTTCTCATGTGGCTGTTTCAAAATTAGATTACCTACATGTTTGTCAAGCATATTAATATCCTCAAAACCGGTAATAAAACACAATCTGTAGAACTTCGTGTGCATTTTCTGAAATATATCCATCCTAGATATGAAATGTGTCCTTATGAGCCTTTTAATTACATACTTACAGCATTGACACTTTCTGTATGAGCTTATAATGGCCACGTAAGCAATTATCATCGTTTCCAGACAAGCATGGAAAAGGTGAAATAGCTGATCTTCCATTATTACAACCCATTAAGTAAGATGCCAGTTCTGAGTCAATGCATTCATTACCTGAGAAGACCAAACAGAAGCGACATGTTAAGTGTAGCCATATTTACACATACAATTCTTCTCCAACCCATACAAAAAGCTTCTTCATACCAGTGTTATTTAAGTACTACCTCTATAAATTTGAGGTTACAGAAAAATACCTAAAATCTTGAAGACTTACTTTTTATAAAGAAAAATTCAGCCATGTTCTTCATCTAATTTTGTAATTATTGAGATCCTTTTACACCACGGTAAATCTTTCCTCACTTTGTATATAGAGCCTCTGTTCTTACCCTCTTGTAATTTTGGCTAAATTGAATCTGATCTGAGATTTCACAAGCATGCTTTTTGCCTCAGGATGAATAGGTGTTTCTTAAAGATTCAAACCTTTTAGCGATCACTGAGAATAATTTTAGTGGAAAACATGACTATTTTTAGCTAATGTTATTTTTCTGTTTCTTTAGAAACCTCTATTTTAAAAGGCTGCACCCACAGCAGTTATGAAAATTTCCATCCGCAACTATTGTATCAATCAGTCTTTACAGTATGAAAGCATATTAACTTTGTTAATGTATACTAGCTCACATTATACACTGCAATGTAATGAGGCAGTGGAATTTTACAGGAGGCTTTGGTATTGTTCATGTTTAAGTAAAGCAGACTAAAGGACACCACCTCATCGCAAGCACCAGAAGGACAGCCCAGCCCTGGAAATAAGGACTTTGCTTTTTAGAGCTGTTCATGAAGTATAATAAGATGCCTGTGGATAACCAAGGTAATGCTGGCATCCTAGCCCCTCCAAAACATCTCTGAAACCCTCCCAACATCTGGTGCCATAGATAAGTCCTACAGCAAGACTGACTCCAGGGACATCTGAGTCAATGGACAAGCAGAAAAAACGCTGATAGATGATGACGCTGCAGAAATAGTAGCTGCTTTGCAAAGATTTACTGTGATTAGTAGTAGGTAGTATATGTGTTAATTAGCAATTAGTCAAATTGTGTTGTACCCAGACACTTGAAGGGTGTAAGGACCCTGTGTAAAACCACATTCAGTGTGCCCCAGTTTGGCTGGAACACCTCACGCACATGAATTTACCTTTGCAATTCTATACTTTGCTTCCTAGCCTCTTTCTTTGGCTGGCATGGGCCAGCTGCAAAATTTATGTAACACAATATACAGGGCAGAAAAATCTCTATTAGTTTTGGTGTTAGACACGTGCATTTTAAGTCCTAAAGAAAGTTCACCAAGATTTGGGCTAAATTCTATCCATAGGTAAAATATAACTGTACCAATTCAGTATGGATTATTTGTAAGAGCCTACTGAAATTTCCGATTTTTCCTACACTATATATGCATCAAGTGCACAGACTAACCACACTGAATGTGCCTTACTCTTTCTTTCAATCTCACCATTATGACAGAGGAAAACTGTCAAAGGCATGCAAACACAGGAACAGCAGCAAAATGCTTATTGGTGCACTGGGCGGTGGACACAATAAGCAAACAAGTTTTGATTAGAGAAAGAACCATGGTAAGAGAATGGGGACACTGCAAGCCTGATATTATACGAGATTATGTTTTCCCACACACAAAAACACAGATGGTCCTCCAAATCTTTCTGCAGTCCATACAGCAGTTTGTTGAAATTACACTGTATGTCTGCTTATAGAAATAGAATATTTACCTACCTTTTTCTAAAAGGGGAGGTTGATATTCCTGTTTCACATCAGCCATTCTAGAAGCAATCAATAGGAACTGGCCGTTTTCTTCTCTTTTGCTGTTGTACTTATTTAATGCAGCAGCAAAATCTTCTGGGAGATCATTATGAATTACCTAAAGAAAAATACAATTTACATTTATGTTTCTGAGCAGCCAGAAGAAAACATGAAATGCTATAATCAAATCAAATACTATAATGGAAGTTCATTATGATACAGCCACAATAATCAATCAGTGCAGCTGCTCGGGAGCAGGGCCACTCCCGGCCAGTAACTGACCCAGCAGCACAGGGCAGCAACCACACTGACGGGCACAGTCCTGCCATGCCAGAGACAGGTAAGTGAGCAGGGCAGAGCAGTGGCAGTGAAAGGTCCTGCTAACAGCCTAGTCATCATCAGGCAAAGTAATAAGCCTAGATCAACCCAGGGACCTCCCGCTGTAACTCAGAAACAGGGCTAAGACAAACCAGCTGCAACCCGACAGAGCTTAAATGGAGCCCCATGGTTGGGGGAGTGTAGGGGATGGTTCCAGGTGATGCTGGTTGGGGTGATGGATGCCAATAAGTATGTTCAGGTCCCTGACTGTATATGAGCTTAGGCTCAATTACTTTTCAGGCAAGGTTCATTATCTGTGTATTAACTTTCAAGAATCAAAGCTGGTATAAAGCTAAGACTCATGTATTTTGGAGTTTTGAAGCATAGAATTTCAAAGCAAATCCACTCGTTATCTTCAGGATTTTGCAGACAATTTATTTTGTACTGTTTCTGGAGCTTACACTTGGAGATGTGATTTGGTACTTTCCTGAGCCTGCAAATCTAGCAAAAGTGTATTTTAGAAAATGTGAGTATGTCTTCTATGCTGTGTGTTTCTTATTGATTGCATTATCTTACTCCTCATTTCAGAAACTTACCATATGCTCAATGAAAACAATGTTAGAACAGAATGTCTTGGACTATGGTCCCGTTGTCACTGGTGATCGAGGGCTGGGAGCTATCTTGAGTTTCAGACTTTGTGTTCAAGAAAGCAGAAACACAACACAATGAATATGTTCCTAATATTACTTTCCTGTGTAAATAACTTATCTTTACAGATAAATATTTTCTAAGGGAAAAATCTTTTAAAACATGAGAAAAATTCTCAGGTTGTGGTCCATACTTTGTCAAAGTTTTGCAAGGGCTTCGAGCTGTTGTAGAAATACTTACTCTTTCAGAGAGGTGATAAGCTTGCAAAGGACTCAGATACCTTCAACAGATCATCAACTTATATGGTTTACATCTGAGAATATGTTCTGAATCAGCAGTTATGAATATGGTTGCTGTCACACTGACGCCCTCAATGATAAAGTTGGATATTTCTTGTCATATTTCCAACTATCATGTAGTCTGCCTCTATTTGCACTCCTTTATCATAGTCTTCAGCACGCTGTTAAAACACAATGGTGGTGTTATGATGGTGGTATTAGAAACTCCATTCCAGCTGATAATGTGGAATTCATGACCTACAAAGGAAATACAGCATTAAATTTAAGCTTATTTGATAAAGATGTCAAATGAAGCACATGAGGGGGGCGAGGGGGAAGCAGAGAAGAAAAGAAAGTGCTAATTAGTAAATATTTCATCTCTGTTCACCATTCAGCATTTTTGATGCAAGTGAAGCACATGGAAAGTGAAGTATATGGAAAATTTTGGGCCTGAACAGCACAACTGGAAAGCTTTTGAACAGTAAAAGAAGTAACAACCAGTATAGCTAGATACGCAGTGATAAAAGTTAAATGACAACATATTTGAGAAGTAATTGCAAAGAACTCTGCATGGATAGATATTTGTGCCCACATAGTATGTTGAGGCCACAACAGTGTAAATGTGGAAATAATCCATTTGGTTATAAAAAAGAAATATGATGAAGACTTAACTCTTTGTTTTCTGTGCATTTTTTTAATGAAAAAGTAGAGTTTTAACATCTCTAAGGCTTCTGGTTGTTTGAAGGACATAAATGAATGCTTCAGCAGTGACAAAACCTTTGAGAGAAAAAATATTCTGTCTCTAAAAAGTTTAAACAGATCATCTGGTAGTAATTTGAGGTGTCTGGGGAAGAGAAAAATAAAGTGAAAGATTGGGAAGGAGTATCTTTTTTCCCTCTTCTCTTTCTGTGTGGAGCAGGGAACATTATTCTGCCAGCATAGATGAGATGTGAACCATGGATGAAGGTGTAAGCTATGAAGACAGTTATATACTTTTTTTTCTTATACAGTATATACCACCCTATTTTCTTTCTTAGCATAACAGCCTTCTCCCCTCCATCCTTCTGAACAAGTAACAGAAGATATTTCTCCCAAGTAGAGCTCTCTGTGAGCACTTTAAGTAAATAATAGAAAGAAAACAGGCATATTACACAGAATACAGAATAGAGAAAGAAATATATAACCATTTTTTATCATTTAATGTACCAGAAATGCTATTTTTTATCTGTGTACTGAAAACAGAATGCATATTTTTTAGCTTGCCAAAAATAATACATAGATTTAACAGGTTTATTTAAGATTTAAATAATATGTTTAGCTAAAAGATACAGAGCCCATTTTCAAAATGTGGAATAAAACTATATCATATACCTTTGCTTTTGCATCTGCCTAGTCATCAGCTTTGGCAAAAAAACCTGCATGACCCTCAATACCAATGTGATACTTAGTGGAAACTGGCCTTTCAGCTGAAGTACACTGAATTTTACAAGTTTTCTGATTTGGGGCAGTGGAATATTATAGAAAATCATATTTCCCAGCATATCTAGTCCATGCTGTCCAGCCCATCCAGACATCTGAAATGAAAGTCTCAAAAATACAATTTTATCTCATTTTCTATCCTAGCAAAAATGTCATTTCAGTAATATTCAGGACTATGCCTTAAAGTGAATTGTGTTGTCAGATGGGGTTTGGGTACGTAAAGGTACACTGAATCAATGATACTACAGTGTAACTTGCGGATGTTAGTACTTCCAGGAGAGCAGATAGAATCTGAGAGATCACTGCAGTAAAGAAAATTTTGGTACTGTTTGACAGCACCCCAAGATTATAGTCTAGAGAGAAAGCAAAAAGAGACTGAGGTGGAAGAATAAAATAAAGAAGTGTTTAAGTGAATCAAACTATTCTTTCATCAAACTTGCTGTATTAGACATACTGATACCATGCTATCTTGGGTGAAGACATTTTAAAATCAGTGCATTCCACGTCTTTTCTGACCCTCAGACAGCTACCTCAGCTCTGGTCATTTGGGATGCAATTTGGTAAAAAGAAAGAGTTCAAGAGATGGAAGAACCTTGTGTTACACAACTTTCTTCCATGTGATTATTTTACTGTGAGATGCCTCATACTATAATTAAATTAAACCTTTTAAAACAATCGAGAGAAAAGCAGAGGCAAACTAGTCAGTCCCTATTCAGATTCTATTTTGTACTATACAGACTAGGCATACAGGACCATACTCAGCTGTGAAAGGAAGGAAGTGTAAAAAAAGTATGCAGAGTTTTTTCATTTCAAAGTGTTTTAAATATGAAGTTTTGCCACTTTCATGAGCTAAAAATTTGTAAAGAATCAGGATCGGACTTGTGAAGTGTAAATGGAGTTTACATGCTGTTAGTGGAGTAACAGGAGTTTACATGATGTTATTGTAAAGTGCAAATGGTTTTTTTAAAGGGATGCTTATTCTTCCAGTGTTTATGGTAGGACAGAGTCCTTTGTCCTTCCTCCTCTCTGTTAATGCACTTTTTATCAGGTGACCACATCCAATGTAAAGACTTAAAATGACCTTGGTTTTTATGATTTACAGATCCATTTATCCATGCCTGATTTTTTTCTATCCATCAAATTCTACATTTCGTCCTGCCTCTGTGACATACAGGAAAAATGTCAGTTTCAGCACTATATGGCAAAACTAATGAACCTGACTGCTAATCCATTTCTTTCCCAATTTGTGGCACCATTAAAACCACCATCCCTCTCCAAAACACTGTAGTCTGCGGTTATCCCTGATTCTGTTCGTCCTACATATTTAAGCCAAGTCTAAATTATGCTGCATTATGATTCATTAGTGATGAAACTATAGGTAAATTTCACAAACTGCTACAAATGACAATGAACACACTCAAGCATTCTATATACACTGCATAACGTTACCAAAAAGATGAGATTTTTCAGTAAGTTTTAACATTGCATTGTAAGTATTAGTTTTTTTCCTTCCTGTTTATGAGCTTTAGTAACTATGTTCATTCAACTACATAGGCCTTAAGAATGGGCGAAAAAAATCCTCCATCAAATATAACACAGAAAAATAATTTTTCCCACTCACCTGTCTCCACCAGGATGCTTCCCTGCTTCTTATACTTAATGCTGGCTAAACCACCACTGAAAGACTACATAGGCAGCAGTAGCTGGAAATGGTCAGAGCAGGCTAAAGGACATGTAGGGGGACAAAGGAGACAGAGAGCATAGGCAGTGGATTAGAACTCCTGAGGTTTAAGCAGCACAGTCCTCTGAGATGTTTTACCTAGACTCACCTTAAACACGGGCCTCAAGCATGCCTTGTTTCCAGACAACTCTCATTTGGCTACTGAAATGTGTATTTATGCTGTAGGGAGTGGTGGGAAGAAGTAGTCCTAGACAGTTAACACCATAAAAATCTGGCTCTTACCATACTGAGAGGATGAGAAGGAACAATTTCAGTTTGAGCTCTATTTACAACACAGGCCGCAGACAGGAGTGCTTTTACCCAAGGCAGCCAGGGAACAGCCACAAACCTCCTTTTCTGTTTTCTGAGCATGTGTACACACTGGACTGGGATTTCTTGCAGGTAACCAGGGAATTATGCATAAGAAAATATGTTAATTCATAATTCTGTCTAGTATATACATACATATGAACTTTACATGTTCAGTATGAGTGCCATGTTGCTTATGTATTTGCATACCTGCTGTAGTTCAGAGGATCCAAGTAACAGAGTTCTGTAAAAAGACAAGAGATTTACATGCACATTGATTCCTAAAGCCAATGTCCTAGTAGCTGTAACAACCTTAAAGGAAAAACAGAAAAAAAATATGTAAATTCATGTTTCTAATCATAAGTTTCTATTTTCAAAACCAAAATTTTTGAAGCAGAAAATTTACAAAATCAAATGTCTCCTTTCCTTAATTCCTTCAGGCGCAGGTAAGACACACAAGTGCTTCACCCCTAAAACAAGGGACTTGTAGTAGAGCTCAGATCTTCCACAATCAAGGTAGTTGTTCTGTTTAAATGATTAAGTTTTTAGAATGATAATTAAAAATCTACATGTCTTTTAATTACAGTTTGGTGTGACTTTCACGTTGTAGGTTTTGCGTTTCAGATATGGAGCATTTGAGCAAAGGATTCTTCAGGTACTTTTTGAGATTTAGCCTGTTCAGTGCATGGTCTTCCCTATTCCATGAGGAAAGTAAAGCTGAAAACGCTACCAAAAAAAAGTCAAAACCGAAAGAACTAAACAGTTAGTACTGCAGATGTATCAAAAACAGTAGCAAAGAGGTTTTGCTACTCTTCCTCAAATAACAATTCTTCTTCATTGAGAATAGTAATACAGAAAAAAAGTCACAGGATAATTGAGCGTGAAAACGAATTTTACAGGGAAAACCCTGTCAGATGGAAAAAGGTTTATGAAATGGAGTAGGGATAAAAATGGGAGGTGATTCGTGACAGCCTACATGGTTTCACTATGGGCAAATTGTGCCCGACAAATTTGGTGGCCTTTTACAATGGGGTTACAGCATTGGAGGATAAGGGAAGAGCAACTGACGTCATCTACCTGGACTTGTGCAAAGCGTTTGACAGTATCCTGCATGACATCCTTGTCTGTAAATTGGAGAGACGTGGATTTGATGAATGGACCACTCCGTGGATAAGGAATTGGCTGGGTGGTCGCACTCAAAGAGTTGCAGTCAACAGCTCTATGTCCAAGTGGAGAGCAGTGACGAGTGTCATTCCTCAGGGGTTGGTATTGGGACCGGCGCTGTTTAACACCTTTGTCAGTGACATGGACAGCGGGATCGAGTGCACCCTCAGCAAGTTTGCCGATGCCACCAAGCTGTGTGGTGTGGTCGCCATGCTGGAGGGAAGGGATGCCATGCAGAGGGACCATGACAGGCTTGAAAGGCGGGCCTGTGCGAACCTCACGAGGTTCAACAACGCCAAGTGCAAGGTCCTGCACATGGGTC
>JAVKLA010000053.1:2960991-3008161 GCA_034782735.1 Sagittarius serpentarius | reverse complement strand
TATTTTCCGTTTATTTGTACTATTGTTACTATTGTAATTTCTCTTTGTGTTGTCCCAGTAAACTGTCCTTATCTCAAGACCCGAGGTTCTACCTTTCTTTGTTTCCTCCCTGATTCTCCTCCCCGCCGCTCCGGAGCGGGGTGGGGGGAGGGGGGAGGGAGCGAGCGGCTGCCTGGTGCTGTGTTACCGGCTGGGCTCAAACCACGACAACCTCATAAATTGGGAGTGAATGGGATTGCTGGAGAGTCGCTGAAATCTGAACAAACTGCTGGAGGACATTGAGAAAGAAATTGATTATAAAAGCTTAAACAGATCACAGAGAAAGTGCTTCCTAAGGTATCAAGCACCACTGTCTGATAGGCAGTCAATCATGCTGTGCTAGGCATTTAAGAACATTTGCAAATGGCAGCAATGTCATAGGTTAAAGCCCTGGTGATAACATGTTATGGAGTCAGTCCCCTGTCATAAAATTTGTTCTGGCCTTTTTCCTTGTAAAGAATATAGAATTACATTTAAAATACTATTGCGGAGGCCTCCTATGGAGGTTTTGCACTTTTCAGATTCAGGAAAGAATCTTAACTTTCACTCCATTATTTGCTTACAACAGGTAGTACAGGCAATTATAAATAATGCACCTCTGAGCTTTACAGTTCTTGATTTTGCAATGTAAGTGAGTCTTTATTGGGGGTTTCACTGCTAATATTATTGTTGCTTTAACTTAATACTTTGTGAAAAACAGTACCAACTATGCAGCAGCAAATATATAGAGGAAAAACAGAAAAATGAAAAATTTTAATTATTTTATAGATATAACCTGTAGGCAATCCAGACTATTTGCCAGAATCTCAAATCCAAAATACCATTTGGCATTCCTCTGATAATCTGTTGTCTCCAGTAAATCATACTATTTATCCAGTAGAAAATGGATTCTTCTCATTGCTTCAACAGCTGTTCTTAGATCTTTCACACTTCTGCCTTGGGGAAAAAAAAATCCAGCCATAACGATTGTCACGTCCAATACTTTTGCTTTTAGGAATCTTTCCTCTAATGGAAGGAACTTTCAAAAATCATGAGCTAGTGATTCTCACAGATGTCCCAATGTGTACAGAAATCAGCAAATATGACAGATGTACTTGGAAACGAAAATGCATGCATATTCTGTCTGCAAATGTGCAGCACGCATTTTCCCCTGGTCTCCCATATCGTTCCAGACCTCCAGCCCTGTAAACCTTAGAGGCATCTGCTGATCTGGGTTAAATAGCTACTGATGTCAGCCCAGCCCTAACTCTTGTCGCCACTTCATTACTAGGTGTTACACTCCCACTTATTCTACATTAACTGATGATATGCTAACCTTTATCTGTTAGGTGATCCAGCTTGAAAACAAAAAAAAACTGCAATAAGAAGCAGTGTGTACAAGAATGGAAATGATTAGCCTGAAAAGGGTCAAACCAAAGGCTGCTTCTAGCTGTTTATAATTTCCTTTCATTCCTGGAGAGTGTATCAGTGGGCTCATCAAAATAGCTCAAATTAAGCAGCATCAACAGTCCCAAACTGAATGGTTTGTGGGTCTGGGCAACCATAAAATAGCAATGCACTACCTGATGCAGTATCAGAGCCCCTGGCTGACACTGTGGAGGGGGAGTATTAGGCAGAAGAGAGGCCATTACACCCACTGGATGTAAACCTCACTCATGAACCTTTTTAGACCTTATTGTTCATCATGTGAAGGAACACACTTTCATCATCACTGCTATGAAGTTAGTAGAAACAGAAATGAACTAAGATATGCAAGCCTGACATAATAAAAACACCCTCAAAAAGCACACTTGTCTATTGTGTGCCTTAGCATGTTTAAAGCATTCTTTCCTCTTCTGTTACTCAGCTGGCCCAACATAATCTGCAATATACCTATTATGAAAAACTACTCAAAAAACTGATGATGCCGAACTGATGAATTACTGTAATGCCTAGAAAACTCCTCAAATACAAGAATATGCCTCTCCCACAAACTAATTTCCTTGAAGTGATCTGAGCTGCACACAGAACTCTGCTCTTAGTATGAAAATACTATGCAATGGCAAAGTTTATTAGGATGTTCTTCTCCAGTCTTCATACAGTTAATTCCTGCCATGCCCTCCAAATAAACCACTAAAATATGTACACTTACCTTTATCTAGGGATTGTTCTTTCCACAGTTGAAAACAGACATTCAGACCAGAGATTTTTGCAGTACATTTCACAGAATTACTTCAACATGTTTCCAGGAAATCTCTTAACTTATTTATTCCAGACCTAAAATTCTGTTTAATTTGGTTGTCAATGCAAAGACTTTTCCATTGTTTCTGCTCTTTTCTTTCCTCTCTGTCCTTCATGCTTTTCTGGTTTTCTTCAATGATTTTTTCTGCTTTTGAATTCTACCAATAAATCAAATTACATATAAGGTATTTTTGAAATTTTAGTTAACAAATGCTAAATGTTTTCCATAAATTCCATGTTCATTGCTTTATAAACCTGATTTACATTCTGCATCTTCTCTCATATACAGTATTTTTAAAACAAAATCATAGTCGGCACATATACCACCAGTAGTAACCCAGTGGTAATGAATAATACCCACATACAGTGAAGAAAACATGTTCAAGGACAAAGCAATACTAACGCTTTGAGAACTCTTTAATCTTTGTTTTGAGTAAAGGATGCATTTGTACTTTATCATACATATGAGTTGTTTAATAAATAAACACAAAACTGCAGTGATAGTCAACTGACTACCTCACATATTCAGACTAAATTAAAACATTTTTTCTATTGTATTATTCAGACTTTTTGAAACAAAGTCATTTTCACTCTGTATCAGCTACTATCCAAAATTTAGAATAAACAACCTTTGTAAAAGAATAATATTCACTACTCATTTGCTGATTAAACTGTCTAATAATAATAATACCTAGAACATTGATTCCCTCATATGCCTTTGCCATTCCTCTGCCCTGTCCCATTTTCTGTGTATTAGCCAAAAACCAAAATAAATGTTGTACACACATAAGTAGTGTGAACGACCCTGCTTTTAGGCCTCTGTTCCCCATAAGAAATGCTCAGAAAAGATGTGAGGGCTGCAAGCTCAATAAAGTACCAGTACTGATCTTTTATTATCACTATGCACCACTAAACAAATGGCAGATTGAAGAGATTTATCATTAAGTCTTGCTAATACTTTGAACTGTATTTTTAAGGAAATGTGTGTCTGAAAGTATTAAATAACAATCACTCAGATGCCAGTGTACTAGGTAGAACCTAAGAACCAAAGTAAACTTACACGCATACATCATACGCTGAAACACTAGTCCATTCAACATACATCTGTGCAATTCTAAAAGTGAAATTTTAGAAAGTCTTAGCAATCATATTCAAGTACCCCTTTATTCCATGATGCAACATACAAGAATAACATTAAGGCTGCAAAGCCAGACATTCAGAAATCAGGTAATGACAAAATGAAGTCTGCCTGCAGAAAGAAAATGAAATCATATAGGAACTTAGGACAGGAATGGATAAACTAGGTTAATTTCCTTCTGTCTTGTTCTTTCACAAGTACTATGTCATGTAAACCATATGCAGCCTCTATGAGACCTCAGCAGTGAGGCAACAGCCTGTATAAATATGCAGTCTGCTTTCAAAGCTGTTACATTTAAGAACTTGAAAGCCTTGTGCAAGGACCAAAGTCTGTACATGAAAGGTGTCCACTCCTACTTGGCTTACAACCAATGAAAAAATAAGATATTTGGTTAAAACCAACATTTCCTAAGTCATATACTGTTACCTATCCATTTAGAATGCTGGTGAAGTACCAGAACAATTATGTCTGCTCTAATAATAGGGAAATACTTAGAATAAAAGCTCTGTAATAAACTTTTTAAAAAAAGAGTTTTGATTAAAGTACCTTCTTCATACCATATGAAAGTTTGATAAAGACAAGAGAGAATTTGCTTCTTACCTGGATTTCTGAAGTCTTTTTTGTTAAACTCATTGACTGTCAATATCTGCTCTATTTCCTCTCTCCAAGAAAATTTATTTGAAAATCCTCTGCAGTCACTTCTATTTTCACCTTGATCCTCAAAAGAGTAATTTTTCTCACAGCTTTTAGCTGTGAGATTGTCATTATCATTTCCATTTTGAAAACAAACTGTAGATGCCACGACTGTCACCTTTCAGTTTATATATGCTTATTAGACAGAGGTGTTCTGTCTCCACATATTACACCTTCTGGATATCTCTAAGAAAAAAATATTCTTATAAGGTTTATTAATTAAATAACTATAAATGAAATCAATGGAACTTTGAAAGATGAAAGGTAACTATTGTTATAAGTTTTGGTAAATCATATTTACTAATTTACTTCAGCAGTATTCAAAGTCAATGGACACCAACAACACTAAGCATAGTCTCTGCCATCCCTTCTGTGCAGCTCCCAAAACTGCAAACTCACTCTCACTCACACCAGTACAAGTGCCCAGAAAAATAAAGAGCATCAAAATTGGCTATACAGGAAACCCTCTAGGCTTCACTGCTTGCTGGAACATTATACCATCCATTCAACTTGCAGAAGAAAGGTAAGAAGAGAGTTCTTGGTCAAACATACCTAGATGTCTGCAAAGGAGAGGTGGTAACTTTTACGGGCTTTTGAGGTAGTTGACCCTGTGACTAAATACTCACAGACATCATATCCCAAGGGGAAGCTTTAAATTTCGATTCCTGAGACTCACTCATAAGATTGCTTTCAATTTAGGATGTAAAACGCATACTCCAGAATAATCCTATTCAAAATAGAGATAAGAATGCTGTAATGGCTTCTTTACATAGAAATTATATATCCACTTATCACAAAACTGTGCAATATACTCTCATACACTAAGTACAATTACCTCAAAATAATTAAAGTTTTGCGTTAACTACTTCCTCAGCATTGTGTATTTACATTATGTAGTTGTATATGTGTAGGTATGCTTTAAAAAATATATTATACATAATTATTACCCTAATTCCATATAAAAGATATATAATTCCTCCTTTAAAACTGTATCAACATAAACTCTCTAACTCTCCAGCCTGGTTGGATTATTTTAGGATTTGAGAGTGGCAACAAAGTGAATTAAGCAGCTTGTTGTTTGGTTTGTTTTGTTTAGAGCACAACCCTCCCTCCCTCTTGTTACATAAAGTAAAATCTAGATTGATTGGTTCTCTTGGATCCCAATATTGCACATCAGACCTGCCTCTATTTCTGTCTGTACTGCCTGTGCAATGATACAGTTAATGCTATTGCAAAAAGTTTTTCAACAACATATTTATTACCTAGGTTCTGTGGGTTATAGCCAGGTTTCACCCTTGCTCAAATTTCAAAGCAAATAATATATGTATTAGATTGCTTGTATGGCATCTTAGAATTTCAGAGCCTTTTGTGAAAGCATCACAAAGACCCCCCATCTTTCATCTGTGGGTTCTTTGGCTCCAGTCAAGTTTTGATGGCAAAGCCAGAAATTGTATTCCAAATGGTCTGAAGGTGGTTCCAGTAATCCACTTGGGTGAATCATTGTTTCAGTGGCTCCCTCAACTGTCTCACTGACAGCTTTTAATTCTCATATGCATACTTGCATCACCATTAAAGCGGTGGTTGCTTGGTTCTTCAGGCCTGCTTCCCTCCAGGTCCGCATTCTTCCTCTGACTGATTGAATATTTTGCATGATTATCTGTAACATTTCACCTTTTAAAGACAGTTCGTTAGTTCACTGATCAATCAGTCTGACTTCCTTTTCTAGACTAATACCACCAGCTTCATATAAGGACCAGAAAATTGCTGTATAAACTATCACTGAAACTCAAATGACACCTCATTCAAAAACTATGAAATACATGAATTTAGAATTAACTGTTCCTTCTTTGACAGGGAGTATCCAATACAAGGTGCACATCTGATGCTGTAGAATTTAAAGCATACAAAAACATACCGGTGGGTAACTGCATACTTTGCCTCTTTATCTTTATTCTAACCAAGGTATCAAACAGGACAGGAAGGGAGGTGTGCATATCTTATGCATTTTTCATGTTTGACTGTGAGTAGAACCTATCCTGCTATCTCTGGAATATATTTTTACACAGCTTTTCATCACTGCCTTCTAAATGTACTCAATTTGTCTCTGCAATATTTTTTTTTTTCCCCCAGAAATGATCACTGTTTAGGAAAAGGAAAAAGTTTGATCCTGCCTAAATGGAGAATATGTTTAACAGCTTGTTTTACCTAAAAATCTTGGACCTCCATTTTTCCAGTCCATCAATGCCAAAGTATCACGACTGTACCCCCCACAATGTTTAATCATTGGCTCTGAAGCTGTAATGCCTAGAGAGAGATGTACTTATAAGCACAAAATCAATACTCTGTCAAAATTCTAACTCTTGCTTTTGACAGAACCAGTGGATTCAGTTTGGGGGTCCAAGCTCTATAAATTGACTCCAAAATGAAGAAATACAAGGATTCTCACTGCCGCCACACAAGTTTTCATTGCCACGGAAAGGGTCCTGCTTTCTCCCAAGTTCTGAGGCTTACTTTATATCGTTCCTAAAAGCACCTATTTTTAAAAATAACAAGTTTGCTACATGACTTATTTCTAAAAGTAAATTATTCATTTATAACGGAATAATATCTTTCTCTTTGAAGGGCATAGGCTCTTTAAACATAAAACAAGTATTTGTAAATCAGAAGTATGTAGAACACTTCACTGTGGAAGAAAAATACATGTTTTTAGTTTTAAGCCATTAAACATGTGCTATGGTAGAATACACCACTCCCAAATTGTAAACACACGTAGTTGTATTTTCAACTGACATTAACCAGTGCTTTGTCTGACCTCATTTCATTTCACATCAGAAAGACAGAAAGGAAAAATTCTGTTATATTTTTACATGATACAGCCTATCATAAAACAAAAAGTAAGTTACCATTGCTTGTCCATATGATATTCACCATGTCTGGAATATTTCTGTCACCACCTTTTTCAGCACCTGTCTGTTGGCCAATCAGAAAAAAGAAAAAAGCCCGAAGTCTCTCCAACTCCATGGAAACTCTTTCCAAAAATACCCTCAAGCTAAGTGTCTCCCTAATAGAAGCTAGTGACTGACAAATCTCTCAGCAGTTCATTCTAAATAGCCAGCTGTGTTTTAACTTTTTTTTTTTAATTTATTCCTACTGAGGTTAACAGCGGAAGTAATCAGCTGTTCAGTTGTCCTCCTTCAGCATTCATTCTTCTTTCCAGAAGTATGGATGTCACATTCTTGCACATTTGTCTTTGTTTAGCACTATGACTTCTGGCAGCGTTACACAGCTGTCTACCCTTATCTTGCACCAGACATGTTTTTAGGTGGCAGGCTGAGCCTTCCTACAGACGACAGGAATACATTTGGCATAGTCAAAAGACAGCTTGCAATAGTTGTTAAAAAGGTAAAGTAATGTAAAGTTGTAATATGATAAAAGGAAAAAGAGAAGTAAATATTTATTTTCCTAGAGATCAGCATTTCACAGTTTGTTGAAAGAGGCACATTCCTTTTTCAAAATTAATCCCCTTGTAGAGAAAGAGGCTTTAATCTGGTATTGAACTTCAGCACTGTCTGTGCCTGCTCAGATCAAACACATTTCACATGCTAAGAAGGAATCTGAGTACATGACTGGCTGTGAATATAAACATGTAAAATATGCACTATAGACTTGCAGCTAAAATTAATCTAATGGAGATCGTTTTCCTTATGAAGAGGAAAGTCTAACTAAGCTGCATTGACAAAGGCTTGGTACATACAACATAAAAAAGATGCCATGTGATGCTACAAAGCATTTTTCTCGCTGCCCAGCTATGAGAGTTCTTACAAAAAAAAATCAGATTTATTTGAAATATATTTTTCACAAAGGTATACAGTAATAGCTAATTTGAGTGGGACTGAAGCACATACTTAAAGTTAAGCAGGAGTTCCATACTACACAGGGCATAGAGGGGTGGATAACTTTTCAGGTATAGTACAGGGAGCTATAACAACTGTAATTAATTTACAAAATGAAAGAAACGGTAAAGCCACATGAATATGACTAACACAGAATACAGGACAAAATCAACTTAAAGAAGAGTAACAGCTGAGCAGTTAAGTTAAATGAAACTAGACAAAATTACAGCTAAGATCTTGAATGTGGAATCCTTAAAAGAAAAGTCTTAAGAACCAGACAAGTGTTAATTCTGCTTTGCAGTCGGGACACTTAAATTAACTACCTAACACTTACAGTTTGCTTTTCTTCTTTCAAACAGTATATGAGGTATCAGACTATTTAAGTTAGAATGTTACTTTTGTGACACATTTTCCATTAGAGTGTTCTAATTATAATTTATTTCACTTCTTCCCTTAGAAAATTATGTAGGACTACACTGAGCTGACACATGAAAAAGGGTGCTTAGATTTCTTAAATTTATCATATAATCTGAAATCTTTACATGCTGGACTACCCAATTATATTACCATGTGCTACACTGCTGAATTTTATCCTTGCTTTCTCTACCCTTGTGAGATTGCATCAGTCCAGTCTTCTTTAACTTTCGCTCCTTTCCCACATGTTTCTTAATTCAACATGCACTGGATTTCTTGGGGTTTTGTGCTTTAACAACATCAGCCGTATTATTGGCTTGCTTAAGTTCTTATTAGTATACTTACCCACGTGCTAAAATGTGGAATGGCCTTTCTACCCAAACCACAGAAGATAGTTAATTCCACAGTTTGTTGACACCTCATCTTCTTGTCCTTTAATACTATTGTATAATATGCCTTAAATATTTTAATGGAATCAAGCAATGAAAAGGCCTCCTCTAGGCATTCTTCACAGATATGAGCCTAGCCTATATGGATTTTTAAGGACCTTTTTTACAAAAATATCAGTACCTATAAATCAGATTGTCTATGCAGGTTCTCTGTTCTGAGGAATTTCCATAAGAAATATGTCAACAGTGCAGGGCCTAACGTACATGCTGGCCCCTAGCCGAAACGTTCGGTGGCACGCTCCACAGCAACACGTTCCGATAGCCGAGCTTGTCCTGTGGGCCTCTGCCGCTCCAGGACACCCTCCCGGTTGCCACAGACAGACAGGGCGGCGGGCTCCAGCGGTCGCTCCCCGCCCTTTCTCCGCGGCGCCTTCCTCCTCACCCGGAGGGGTAGGAGGGCTTCTCCGCCTGAGGCACCCGCTCCCGCCGAGTCCGCGGGGGATCTCTTCACCGCCGGCCCCGCCGCCCCTCAGAGCTGGCGGCAAGCGCCCGCCCCGCTTCTCCTGCCGCTGACCCCCCTCCAGCCCTTCTCCCTCAGCGCCGACTCCCCTCCAGCCCTTCTCCCTCAGCGCCCACCCCCTTCCCGCCCTTCTCCCTCAGCGCCGACCCCTTCCCGCTCTTCTCCCTCAGAGCCTCGCCTTGGGCCACCGAGCGCATACGTGGGCCTGTGAGTGGAAGGGCTTAAAAAAGCGAAAGGCAGCCTCAGAAACGAGTGTGTGTAACAGTGTCGTGAACCTAGAAGGAGTTGGATGAACGCCGGGGCCTAGCAAAAAGAGAAGGAGCTGCCAGTCTCGCACGCTCAGACGGCTGGCTGACAGCCCAGCCCAGGCCAGGCCACTGCCCGCTCTTAGGTAACTTGGGCAGGGACGTCTTTACCCCAGGCATGGCGTTTATTGGCAAGGATTGAATAGCTTTGCTCTACATTTCTTCACCATCATGCTAAATCCTGTGAGGGCATGGGATGCTTCATAGCCCCGGATGCACAAGTGTATTAATCCCAGTGCACAGGGGTGGAATTTCCTAACAAAATACCTTTGAGATTTTAAGCGATGTTGAAGACACTCACCAGTAAAGTGGCAATTTGTCCATGAGTTCAGTCTTTACCTGTTTGGCTAGTGATAGATTAAAAAATGTGGCATCTTGAGAGAGAATAGCATTACAAATGTTCTAGTAGTCTTGAGATAGGGAAGCTGAATTACAGGTTTCTCAGTTTGAGGTAGGTTGCCTCAGCAAGACCTTAAGATACCATAGGTCTTGGACTGAGAAGCCTTCATCTCTTCCCCAGTCTAAGAAGCTATTAGTTCTTTGTGAGTTGCTTATTAGCCGCCTTTTCCATTTTATGGTTTCCGTTCCTACTCCCACCTGTGGTAATTCTGGAAAGTTGTGGTATTTTTATGTTTATTGAACTGTTGCTACTTGCAGCCCCTCAGTTGATGTTGATGAAGTATTTTGTATAAGAAGGGTGTGAGTTATTATTACTGTTCTTTTAACAGTTTAATTTTAACAACTGTTCTAATTCTTCTAGACCAAGTACTGGTACCATGGCTAGCAAACCTGAAGGTGTGTGAGCTTTTCAATTGCACTTCTACAGTTTCCTCCCAGGAAAATCCTCAGAGAAACTCTTCCAGAAAATTGGAAAAATAGTGTTTGAGTACCATTGACACTGCTTGACTATTTCACGATGTTTGACACTTTCATATATATACGACAGGTTGGTACTTCCAATGAACTCTATAGAAACCACAGATTAGCTCTGGCTATGTAACAACTTTATTTACAAATATATTTACAAGCAAAATTAAACATTTTTGCATACTGAGGGAAAACAAAAAAACAAAGCTATGTATGGCATCAAACTACAGCAAGGCAGTCTCCCAGCATGTTTAAACAGAGACAACCAGATTTTTTTTTAAAACTTCCAGAGGTGGAAAAAAATGTCTGTTAGTAACTCAAAATAACTGGAGGATTCTGTGGCAACTAGTAAAGGGGGTTGTATCTGTCTCTGCTGCTTAAAGTAGAAGCAGCTCTTAAAGATTCTTACTTGAAGTTTACAGACTGGTGTTTGACTTTAGGTCTTGGAAAGGAGATTGCCTATCTTGCCAATTTTATCCTGTTGCTATGTAGAGTAAGATGCAAAATAACAGGAACTTTAACAGAGGTTTTCTGCTTTCTCAGGTAAGTACGCGGATTACTAGGGTAAAGAGCCGTGCTTGCTATTATATTTTGGTTTTAGCCCAATTAACAATGAAAATCTTTTGCACAGTGTAACGTCTTCATCAGATGGAATGGAAAGCTTGTACAACCAGCATAGCTCTATAGTTTGTGACATGAGGTTTTGAATGACTCAGGCTGACTAGTGTTAGAAACTATTATTAAGGTTTCAAGAGACCAGTCTAGCCATGCTCCATCAAATCTATCAGTAGTGAAAAGTATTATCTCCATGGAGTTCTGTTCATCAGTTGAATTTGCCACAATCCTGCAATAGGAATGGAGTGAGCATATCAGGCGTAATATCCTTTATCTCATTTGTATGTTATTATTCATTTTTACATTTTACATGTAGATGGTAAATTATTACAACACTGCATACTATTGCACATGTTTATCTTTCAAAATGTGTGTTTCAGAGTTTTAGTCCCACTGGCACTTGCTTACAGTGATTTACTGCTGTCTACCACCTTTGTAAAGGAGCATACACATTATTTTTGCAATAAAAATGGAAGGTCTTGATCAAAAACTAAGTTTCCAAGAGATTCAGCACAGGTCAAAGGATATAAGCAGTCCCTAGATCTTAGTAGAATGACATTGGAAATATTTTAATGGCTCAATAAAGCTGTATAAAACCTTGCCCTAATAAGTTTGCAAGTTGTGACATGTATTTCATTAACACTTGAAGACAGTGGGAACAAGTTGAACAGAAATCTTTCACTTTCTGGGCAAATGTTTGTGTCATGCTGTACAAAAAATAATAGGTATACCTGATTTACACATATCACCAGTGCAACTGTATTTGTAAAAGCTCAGTTCCTTTAAAAATGATATCTGCAGGTGTCTCCAGGCAGATTTATTTTCTTCTAAGAAGTGACAATTTAAACATGTAATTCCAAGAACCAGGATTTCATCCACCCCCTCCCTGTAGAAAATGCTGAAGATAGCCCAAGGCAGTTGCTGTTTATATGCAGGCTATTTTTGGCTCCCATTCCAAGGCGGCTAACTCTTATGCACTTAGTGGAGAGCTGGGTGCCTGATAGGGCCTGGGTTCCACTCTTTGGGGTGACTGCTTAAAAATTAGGCATACAGTAGTTAACTCTTAAATGACCAGCTCCTTTTTTGTGTACAGTTTTCAGCTTGGAATTTTTGGAATGATGATTCTTTTCTTATTTGACACACTGAAATTACTGCAAAATGACCTGAAATAAAATCCTTTTTATTAATTTCATTACAACGTGGTAAGGATCCCAAGTCATAAGAATGGGGTTTGTATACATTGTGAAGTAACTAAGTATTCCTAATCCAACAGTGAATCTGTTGAAGCTCTGATTAGGGGACAGTAATTGCCTGCATGAAGATGCAAAGAAAGATACTATATTAACCACTGAAATAAAATGTGTAATACTACCACTTGGTAACACATAGTCTGGGACCAGTAGGGAGCTGAGTCTCTTGTGCACTTCTGTCACAACAGTGGGTCCATGCACTTCCATTGTTGCCAAGGAATAAACTTTAGTAAAAAATGCAAGGCAGTATCTGGAAGACCTTGAGCTAAGAATAAGTGCCAGCCCACAAAATGAATTCAAATCAGAGAGCAGGTATAATGGATGCTGGCAGAAGGGACCGAGGTCTGTAACATCTATTTGGAACTACAGTTTCTTCTGTCTACTCTGGAGAATTTGACTCCCAATAGGCTGCAATGTGGCAGAAACAATCTTACCCACACATTGCTTTTATTTCTGGAAATTAAGTGATAAAGTCTGTAGATTAAACCAGCAGTCTTCTTCCTTTCACTGAGTATCAAAGGAAATGATGTGCCTGAAAAAGCATGAGTGTGCTCTTGGACAGAAAACTTTTCTTCCCTGAGACAAAACTCTCACAGGAGTTCTTAATGGGGTGAAAGTACTTCCTTAGCAAAGACAGTATGGGAGAGTTGACTGTGTTACTCATTACACTCTACAAGGCTACAGAAACCAGAAATAAATTTTGACTGTTTTGGTGTTAATACATGTCTCAGAGTTGTGGGGTCTTTTTAAAGCATACATGTTTTCCAGGGATTTTGTGTGTCATTTCTGAGGGAGATACTTCTTTTCTGCTAACAGGATTACTTCGTTTGAGATGTGAAAATTCAGTAGGTAAATTTATTTATATGGTGTAGTATATGGTTACAGATTAATAATTATTTATTATTACAAACAGATGTACCATTTCTGCTGATAACTCTAAAAATGTTAAGGGTCTTTTCCATCCTCAGTGATTCAATGATTCTATGTCTTTTTTCTTGTCCTGGAAGATTTTAAGGTACACAGGGAAGAATTTAAGGTATACAAGGAAGCTATTATTTTAAATTACTTTTAGTAGAAAAAGCCAATTATTTCATTCATTGTCATAAGTTAAAAATCTGTTAAGACAAAATACTGTAGAAAGAAATTATTTTTTTAAAATTAACTTTCACACACTGTGTTTTCTATGACCTGTGGAGGTAGGCCCTTTAATAATGAGCAAAAACCACATCCTAAAATTCCAGGATAATATTTTAAAAATTAAAAAAAAAAAATTTAAAACAGCCTAAAATACTGTGTTAAATACAACAGAAGTTGCTCATTTAAATGATTAAGTTCTCTGAATTTCTGAGTAGTAAGTGCACCGAACTTTGTGCCACTTCCAGGCCTAATGTTGCTTCTACTGGAATTCCAGATAGCGGCAGTCTGCTGAAACATGAGTTCAGTTACCAAATATAGATGAGTGGGGTAAGAATTACATAGTCGCAGAGGACAGATGTAACGCACACGCCACAGTCTTCTCAATGCTTACTGAGGACCAAGCAATCTTTAGTGAATAGCTGGAGCAACTTTAAGCATACTTAGATAAAGAAGGAAAAAAACAACTTTACCTGCTATTATTATACTTGAGACTCTTCATATTGGCCTGTTCATTGTAAGGTCTGTTTTATATTTTTTGCTAAATTTAATTGTTGTACTTTGGGGAGTAATTTTGCAGGATTTCAAAATTCAGAGGAAAAATATGGGCCTTTTTTGTTTTAAAATACCTTACTAGATACATTTCTTCCTTCATATTATTCCTTTGAACAGATTGGCTTTGGGTCATATTTTTTTAAGTAATGATTTTTCATTGGACAGGTTCTGCAGATTCAGGATGCTTATACTTTTCTTGAATTGAGACCTTTGATTTTCTATGGTTTTCCATATTTCATTATTTACCTCTTGAATACCTTAATTTGATTAATTATTCAAATATTTTCTGAGATTATTGTAATCCAGAACATTTTTAATTTACTACTTATCATATTCCTTAAAGCATCTATGTTATTTTCTGAGTAAATATTTAAACAGCATGATATTAAAATGTGTGTTTACTTGTGAGTAATTTTTAAATATGTAGCAAATAAGATCCCATAAATAGTTCACACATAATAAGGCTGGAAGTATAGCTAAACACTGATCTGCGTTGTATTTTATGTTTCTGTGCTTAAATGATATAGTATATGGCTTTGCAGGTTACCTAATAAGTAACGATGATGAAAACTGTTATAAATACATTATAGTCTAACTTGGAGAAGCTAGAAATAGCATTCAAAATTTCTGATTATGATCTTATATGCTACTTGATAGGGCTAGTGATACTTCACCTCCAGTTTGTTATGGTTACAAGTTTCTCTAAAAGAACAGTGGTTTTATGTGTTACCATGTGGCTGAAAAAAAGTCTTTATACTGGAGGCTTCCATTCAGCTGCCTAAAGCTAGACATACAAATCCATTTTTAGGCACCAGACCTTTCTCATCAAGAAGGCTTATCAGCGTTAGAAATTGCCAATAACTAGCACATGTTTAAATTCATAGACTTTACCTAAATACCCAGCTGCAGATTGATTTACCTAAATTTAGACACTGGGCTTTGAAAATTATGACATATGTAGCCATTATATTTTTCTAATGAGAAAACTTGAGTGTTAGAAGGAGATGTGCTAATTCATAGTACATTCATTTTAAGCAGTGTGTTGGGTAGCTAGCAATAGGTGAAATTGTCCTCCGACCCATAACCCATTGAAACATCAGAGCAACTTGGTGTCGGAAGTCAGAGAAGTTTATGGAAGTATGTAATGTATCACTTTGAGATGTGAGCAAGCTAGGACGCAGTATGAATCAGATTTAAATAAAAGTATCATTTGAAGCACAGATATTTACCAGTTATCTAAATAGTAAACTAATACCTTTGTTCATTTGCATACAAAGTTTTAAAAAATAACTAAGATTAAGGAGACAGAAACTCTCCAGGTTTAACCCTTGGTTCCCTGGCATTCATCCAGTTTATGCCTTAGCAGCTGAGCCTCTAGGCCAACTGTTTGCTTGGCTTCTCAGATTCATTCTTTAAAGCTGCTGTGTGGTAGTCAGTTATACTGTATATACTTTTTTAGATTTTGTTGACAAGAGAGTGGCATGGTTGCTAAATTTGTTGCCCTGTAGACACAGATAAAAGGAAAGAAAGATGTAATCCCAGCAAAGAATAAGTCTGTCACTGTATTCTATAAAAACATATATCAAATCCTAAAATGCTTTTGTTTCCTTATACTTCTCTTTTATGTGTTGAGTTGTAATCTGTTGGCAAGACAAACTGGCATATCAGGAGATGCATATGCCAGGCCAAGAATTCCAATAATCTATCAGTCAGTTAATGACTACATGCCGGGTAAGCCCTGGTGAAGTGACTAAAGGTAATTGGAGCTTGCACAAGCTGATGTAAAATACATCCAAGTGCATCTCATGATGTCAAGCCACCTATCTTATCAGTGGAGAAATACTTTAGACCATTAAGAGAAAATATAATGGTTTTTTTAAAGTCTTGTGCAGAATTAATCTTGTAAAAATTATCACAAGAAGAAGAGAATTTTCAAGGGCAATTAAAACCACTGATGTTCAACTAAATTAAATGCTTCACAGAAGCAGCAATTGTTTTTAAGATCAGATCACTCACACTCTAGTGACCAGCAGGACAAATAAATTTCAATGAGGAGAGCTTCAGGCAGATCCTTCCCTTGGGAAAAGAGCAGTTTCCCTGATGTCTTGTTTCTTGGTGGCTTTACAGAGGCTGAGAATGCTCATCCTCATTCTAAAAACTTGTAGGAAAACTGGAGATGTATAGATGCTTCTGTACTTTGTGAAACTGGTGCAGAATATACATTATACGCTTATATGGTGCAGCATGACACATAGGTTGTGAAATCTATTTCTTCAGTGTTTTACTTTTAGCATGTGGTAGTTTGATACTTATCAGTGTTGAGGAAAGTGCTACTAAATTTTATTGAAAGGAAACAAGTTACAAATGTTAATGCAAGAAATAAAATAATATTAAACATATTATCAACATTAAACAGAAAGGATAACTTGGAATTTCTAATCCAAACCTCCTTGTGTAGATTCTCTTAATGGTTTCAACTAGAACACTGTTTTCCTCTTGGAATTTGATGGTTTAATGTCTGGAAGGCAGTGTTATGGGAAGGAGAAAAGTATATCCCTGAAATCATCATAAGCCTAAAACCAGAAAAAAATGAAGTGTAATACCATTCATGCGAAATAACAAATCGGATGTGAAATAACAAATCACTGGACTGTTCCAGTGGAGTTGAGCTTGTGCTAGGCAATATACAGACAAAGGATGTCTTCACAGTTCTGCAGAAAGATGCATGGGAAAATGACTCCTAAGTGCTCTCATTTCCACCTAGACAATTTGCAGCCCTGGCCCATTCTAATAGAAACCAAGGTTTACGGTATTTCATGCACCATTGGGTTCTGCTCTTCTCCCAGTTTTGTGCCTAGCTTATGGGAACCAGGATATAAGGGACTTTTTTATTGAGAAGTTTTTTTGTTAAGGAATTTTATTTGTGTCTTCCAGAATGCAAGACAGAAGCTGTGGCCAGCCATTGCCTCTTTCTTTAATGCTGAAGGAGGCTTACTGTGCAGAGAGAGGCACCAACAAGGGATATCCTGAAAATATGTCAGAAGCTTCATCCTACCATGACTTTTGCTATGATTCCCTACCAGACATACAGAATGGGGAATTTTCAAATGAACTTTCTGCCTTCCTTACCCAGGAGGAGATGTGTAAGAGCCTTGATATAGCTCGGGAAGCCATTGCCAATTCCATGAAGGAGGATCAGAATGCAGCACCAGACTTCACACATTTCGACACCTCGCTTTCTGACACTTCAGAAAATCCTTCTTTCAGGGATACCAAACTGCACAAACAAGATGCTTTACAGAGGCCTCAAGCAAGCAGTCTGACTTCATCTGCTGCAAGTCACATTCTCCCAAGGAATCAGAAAGAGCAATCCACCACACCTCAAACAGCAGGTAGTTTTGTCACAGTTTCCAGGAGGCAAGCAAGCACCTCGCCTTTACTAACTGCTAGTCCCAGCTACATTAGAAGCCTGAAACATTTGGAGAAAGATGGTCCAGGTGTGCCTAAGACAAGCCCAAAGTCCGAATCAGCATCCCAGGGAGAAGTTCCTCTCAGGAACAAGCTGTGTGACAAAGCTGCCACATTCATAGAGGAATTGTCATCTATATTTAGACAGGCAGCGAAGACAAGAGGCCGAAGTCCTGATGGGGACTCTTCTTCTCCGGACAGTGGATACCTGTCTCCTAAAAAGAAACAACCATCTGTAAGTACCTCTGTGAACCAGGAGTTTGACAAGGCACATCAAGAGACTGAGCCTAAGGCAAAATTACCTGGAGTTCATCTGAATGGAGAACTCTGTTGTGAAAGGGAAAGCAACACTCAGAGCGAAATGGCCCTTTGCCACCACTTCATCAACATGGAAGAGAATCAGTCTTCACCACCTCAATTCACTCAGAAGCTCCGGAGCCAGGAAGTTGCTGAAGGAAACAAAGTATTGCTGGAGTGCAGAGTTGCTGGCAACCCAGTCCCTGATGTCAGGTAAGTGTGTGCCTTTTAAGTAAGTCACCAGGTATCATCATCATCTGATTGTGGAAGATATCTAAGGACAGGTATCACAGTGGGCCTACTTAGAGGTAGTCACATAAGAACAGTGGGTCATGCAGTGGTTAGTAAGCACATGGAATAACAGATTCTGACCTCTTCAGTTCTCTAGATTGTTTCATTGTTTTCTGCTTGGGATATGAAGTTCTACTTGATTCAAGAGCTGCATGGCAAAATTAGAAACAGAACTGGCTCTGACAACATTCTGTGTGACTGTTACCTCATTAATCTAGGTGAAAGAATTCACGATTTGCCCCTGAAGAGCATGTGTCAGGCAACTGATACAGTTTTTACTGTCAATTAATTAGAATGACTCCACTTCCGTACTAATGGGATTTGGGGTGTATACTATGAGATAACCTAAAATTTTCTAAATCTAGCCAGATATCCTCTTGTGTAAGACATTTGCAGAAGACATTAAGATGGTCACCATTTCAAAACTTCTTTTGATACTTTGTAGTGAAATTTGTGTGCATTTGCTTTTGTTTGATGACAAAACATAAAAGCAACTGCTGCATAAGTTTGTTTATTTTATTAACATGTGTTTATAACAGTTATAGAAGCTACATTTGCAGCATCAGTGAGGGCTGAATTAACTCATAATACTTTCCACTGTCTTCCTTTCCTTCTAAAGCTAATAGAAATTGTCAACCAGCACTGCACAGACAGCGTTTGCCACTTCACAGGTCTGAGCCTTAATGCTAATGTGATTGCTTAACACACACAGAGGTAGATTATACCTCTAGTTTAATAGTTCCTCACAGCCTCTTTTGGTTTAGAGTCAACTGAGCGTATTTGATATTCTCAAAGGAAAAGTCCTGTTTGGACAGGATAGAACTTGTGGTTCCCCATTCAGAACTTCCTGTAAGGTTCTTTAGTTACATCTGAAGACTAGATAATTCTTTTAAAGTTCTCAACGTGTCCTTAAAGAAACATAGCAATCGCTTTCCTCTAACACTTGTGCTTTGAATTTCTTCACATCTTTTTCTGTGAGGTCTTTAACACTTTGAAATTGCTAATATTTTGCATTGTTAAACCTGATTGCTTGCAGATAGTCACATGTATAGGCCTTGTGGCTATGCAAGCTTAGGAATTCATATCCATCACTAAACAGTGTCTTCATACATACCATAATTGAACTTCTCCTTTGAAATCAGTCTTTAGCATATTTTTTAAAATCTGTACCTTCTGGTACAGGTTTGCAGAGAGAATAAACAGAGCTGTCAGTTCAAAGATTTTAGATCTTTGTCAACAAGATTAAAGAAGTACAGCTTTGAAAAGTCATGTTACAGCTATATGTGCTTATATATGCTTTCATTCCAAGGTGAAAAGTTACTTGGCAGAAAATATCTCCAGAGAGTCTTGTTTGTGACTGTTGATGACAACCACATTGCCTTTATCCTTACCTGAGTCTTCAGTGAAAATGTATACCAGACAAGCTGAATATTGAGACACTGAAATTTTTACAGGGTCAAAAGATCATTTATAGTGACATCAAGTGTGTTCAGTTGTTCTTGTATACAAAGTGGAAAAGGTTGTACCTCAACATGTTGAATACGTTGGTTACATACTCAAGCTTAGATTGTCCTACAAACTAAAAGCAGCTGATCTTCTAAACCAAGACAAGCCGCAGATCCAAGTATGCTAAACAAAGGAATTACATCATGAGCCTTGCCAACAGGTCAGGAAGCTTAGCCCAAATATAATTGCAATGCCTAAACTGTAATGCCCATCAAGCAATACAACAGCCACGTCATGTCATTATTTATTTTTTTAATATCTGCTGGGAAAAAAGGACAAGAATCAGAGTTATGGATGCAAAAGCCTTACAGTTGTTAATTCTCCTTCAGACTTCCATGAAGCAGGAAAGGGAAATTGTAAAAGTCGCATAATTATGACAGCCAGGGAATCCTCCTCCTTGTGTTTCTTCTCTTGGATTCTTCCTTCCCCCTTACTAAGATACTGCAGCCTGCCAGTGCTACTGATGTAGACACTAGGGCAACACAAGCTGTTAAATTCTAGTAGTTCTTTTGTTGTTGTTGTTGCATTAGGTAATATGACAGCTAGCATACTGTTACTGATACTTTTGAGTTGTAAAACAGAGTAGTAGCAAGAGACAGAGGGCCCACCCTTAAGGAAGAAATATATTTACTATTAATTGATACTAAACACTTTTTCACCTAATTTTACCCATCTATAGGTTAGATAGTTAATCTGACCAAGTCATCCTAGACTCCATGTGCAGTCACTAGAGAAAAGCACATCTACCAAGAGTCACCCGTTTGGTACATTGACAAGAACTTAAGGCAAATACTTCAGACTAAACACTTTATTATTAGCTTGTCATAACAGGTGGGGTGAATCCCACCCATTTCTCCATCTCTATGCCAATGTACAGCACAGGGAGGAAGAGTTACACTGCCAACTCATATCCACAGGTAATGCAACTAGAAGAAAAGAACCTGAACTGTCTTTCTTACAGGTGAGAATTCGCCATGATGCATACTGCCTCAAAGGAACTTAGTTTTCCTAGTACTTGAATTTTGAAAACATCCATACTTCCATAACTTGAACAGCAGACTTTCTTACAAAGTCTTTTTCTAGGAAAGCAAGAGACACAAAGGCTTTTTTATAGGGTACTACTTACCAAGTCATTAATAAGAATATTAAGGTACTGAGAGTCAGTCTGTAGATGATACTTTATTCCAGAATGAAACACTGGTTCTGTTGGCTTGAATGTTTTTATGCTTTAACACATGTTTTAGTCCCACTGAATTACAAAATGTATTTTGTGGGGTGAAAATGATCCTAGAATAGGCAGCACATAGGCATGGAGGATCTCTAAAAACAGAATTACTGAACATCCACTATATAGACCGTAGGGTCAACAGGCATTTACTTTCACAACACAGCAAAAAACCCTTACTGGTGCCATCAGACACACATACTCTGTATTTCCTGCCATTGGTACAAATACAGTTCTGTTCAGAACCGATTAGATGTTTTCTTTTATGAAATACAGCATAGACAGTTTAAGCGAGTTTGACAGCAGCAAAGAGGCTGCAGTGTTTTAGTAGCAAAGATGCACTGCTGTAATGCTTCAGAATCTTGCTGCTTTTATTTTATCTGGCAGAACATCAGTCATTACTTCAGTGATATGACTCCAGAACTCTACATAAATATCAACTGAACTAGGAAGTTGCGTACAAGCTATGGAGCTTTTTTTTTTGCTTAGGTCTTTTACATCATTGTTGTATTCATTTCAGAGGCTGCCAATATCAAGATATTTACAAGAAATCTAGAAAAAAGCTTTCTGTTCTTTAAATTTTAATTTAAACTGCTTCTCTGAATCTTAATGAGAAGGCAAATCTTTATCACTGAGCAGGCTGAGTCGTGAGAAACACTGCTGACAATAGTAGATGATTTTAAAATCAAGTATACTTTTAAGTAATTTCACTAGTATCAATTAATTTGTAACTTTTGCTTTATTTCCTTTTTTGAAACCTGTAATTGTGCTATGTTAACAGTCTGCAGATACAACCATTGATGAACTGCAGCAAATATACTTCATGCCAACTTCTCAGTCTTTTGCAAAGCTCCCCGACAGTCAATTTAATACACTTGCATAGTCTGCCTTCAAATTGGTTTTATTTAATAATTAGTAATAATTCTCCATCTGGCAACAGGGCAGAAATTTGTGAATATACTTAAAGAAAACATATTACTAACAAAAAAATTACTTTTCCAAAGTTCCTACTAAAAATACATTTCCCCTTTTGTCTCCATTTCATTGTGGATCTTAAAGAGAGGAAAAATATGACAGCTGTACCTCAAAATCTATTTTGTAAGTCAATACAATTCTGCACCGTGACCTTTCTGTAATGACTCTGCCTTGGCTGAAGAGGTCACTCGCATACAGCACGGGCAGGGCTGTCGCGGACTGGATTTCTCCTGAGGCCCCAGCCGCACAAGAGCGCTGTTGCAGAGCGCATAGAGCAAAAGCTAAGACTCATTCAGTGCTTAAGGGTCTGGGCTAACCGTTTAAGGACACGGCAAATACTTGCGTGCTGTTTGGGTGAGACTCCAAAGTCCTGTCTCTGAATCTTGGGGAAAGGAGGGGGTTCTTTAGAAGATAAAAAAGCATGCAGAAAAATTTGTAGTGGATTCTAGACTATAATAACATTCCTAGGAACTTCTAAACAGTTACGTAATATCACATATGCACATCATTTCCCCTCTTTCTGGAGCTGAAAGGGAGTTTTATGGTATACCCTGAATATCCAGTAAATAGCTAATATGCTGCAGTGGAAAAAGACAAGCCTATTTAAAACCACTGATGTATTGCAGAGCAAGTGAAGAATGCTCGCTTTTTGTGCCACTCTCAGGAACATTTCTGCAAATTTGAGTTTTATATGGTTAAAAAAAAAAAGGCAAAACACCAATGATACAATACTATTTGACCATTCCCTTGTATTTTGGTAATAAAAAGAATCTAATTTACTGAAGCACTGTACTTAGACGACTGTTTCATTAGACTGAATTTCTGATTTGTAATACCTTTAGGAAAAATCTTTGGAGCATAATCATATGAATTAGAAAGATTTAAATACCCACTGTTTTCTGAAGAAACTGGCCAGAGGGAAAAAGGTGTGAAAGATATTAAACATTTTGTGAAAACTGCTGAATAGGTAGAAGGTAGAAATGGATATTAATGTTATTACCAAAAGAAGGGCTATAGAACAAGCTGAATAGTTGTCTGTGAGGCATAAGAGCCAGCCACTTAGCACATGAAAAACTTGCTGAACAGGAGACGCAGACAGGGGCATGAGCCAGGATTACCATGATCTATACATTTGCACATAGCAATAAAATCTGCAGAAACCAGGCTTCATTTGTTGTGGTTTTTTTCCCAGAAAAGCCAGTTTTGATAACATAGCCACTGCAAATAATATTTTCGGAACTCTGTGTGGTAAGTGTGACAAAAGAGGAGAGCAAGTGGGATTTTAATTTTTTGTCTCTACTGGGAAGAAAATAACCAGAAGCCATAGTTTCTAAAGCCACGATGAAATAACAGTAGTTCAATGGTGACAAGAAAAGCACTGACTAAATTGTTATTTTTCCCAGCACCCAAGAAGTTGTCCAGCGTAGTAATGAGCACAGCTGATACTTAGGCAGCATCCAGCACTGGTGATCATGAGTTCATCCAAGTGATCTACAGCAGAGCAAAAGGCCTTCAAAAGAAACTACTTCAGTATTTCTGACCTTTTAGTGTGTTATTGTTTTTCTATGCATCACATTTTATTCTGGATCCCAATAATCTTTATATTGGTTTTCTTCCCTTTTCATAGTTTTTTTGAAGCTAAACTTTCCAAAATCCTCAGCCTATTCAAAGTTAAGCTAGAATCTTGCCTTAACCTGCTACCCTTCTTATAAAGTTAAGAATAACAAGGTTGCAGAATCTTATTATAAGCAAGAAACCATCAAATGTAGTGGAAGAACAAGGTGTGTATTTGCAGGTTTTGTGACTAGGAAGGCCTCTTAAATTTTAAGTTCCTTGGATGTTCATAGCTGTATCATATAGAAAGTAAAAAATGTAAGTATTATAGTTTGAGTGACAAAACTTGACCATAGTAGCTTTGTTCTACAAGGGTAAAATTAGTAAACTTTGACAGAAGCACTTATAACTAGAATCTTAGGGTTGAATCCCAAAAGAAAACAGTCAGTTAAATTTTCAAGAACAACTACGTTTCCTCAAAATTCAATGCCTAACTCACTAGTTCTACTAGCAGAAAATTAGTTACCTAACAATGAAGATTTTGTCACTGGTCAGAACAATTTTTACATTGCTGAACAACCCAAATTCCAACCTAAGACCTAGCAAATTATCAGGTAGTTTGAGAAGTTCTAGGAAGTTCTAAAGAAGCTCTAAAGCATTTAAAATATAAGTTGAAACAGACACTTTCTACATTCCTCTCAAAACCATTCTATCAGTCAGTAGCTCTCCTTCAAAGTGCATCAGCAGTGCAGTACTTAAAACACCCAAGTTACCATTGAGCTATCTAAAGCAAATCCCTGCTGGGAGGGACTTGGATCTCTTCAGCATTTGCCTCACTGCCTGAATATTTAATTACTTCTGAGGTCTGCCCTGAGCTGTAAGGTATAATTAAAGTATTTACAGATATTCACCCAAATTCTGTAACACAACAGCTATTGAAATGTTTTGTGCAAAATGTATTCTCTTCCTTCTTTGATAGCAAATTGACAAAAAAAAAAATTGCATTTTCCATGTACTACCTGGCAAGAACAGGGCTTCTTTGCTTTAAGGAATCTATTTGCTCTCATTATAACCTTTTTCTTCTCATAACTGCTGTTTATCTAAATTTCACTGTGACAACTACCTAAAATCCCCACCTAGAAACATTACTTGCATGTAATCCAGAACTGTTATTAGAAAATATATAAATAAATAAGAAGTACAACACTTATCTTTATACTAAAACCCAAACTACCTTGATTTCTGCAGTTTTACAGACTTTAAAAGCCTTGTAGTCTAAAAATATGCAATAAACTGTCTCCACCATAGCCTTCCTGTCAGGCACAGCTGCAAAGAATATTGGATGACAGATTAAGTAATGCTTAACACAAATCTACACACCTGGGTGGAAATCCAGGTGTATAGGACAATTGTTGCTGAACTACCTCCACAGCAGTTGGTGGATTTTAAGTCTTGAGAAGGTAAAAGGTGTCACAGCTATAGTTTCTGCTTTTTTACTAGGCTTGATTTCAGGTAGGAAACCTGTGCTTTAGAGATAGCATTTAGTTTTGCTTCTTAAAATGTAAATTTTGTAGTTGTAATGAAATGCTAGTGCCTTGGTGGGAGATAGAGGTGTTCTAGTTCTATAATGGCAAGGCTTTAATACTACTAATATTTTGTCAAGTGTGAGTAGCTATCTATGTATGTGTGTTAATGAACATATTTGACAATCCTAGGTATCCATAGTTCAAAAAAAAAAATCTGTTTCTTGGGTGTGTTCCTCACTTTTTTGTATAAGCCCTTTAATAGTTGTCTTCAGAGCTTACATCTCCATTTGTAAAATCTTAACAATTCAGGTTAGAGTTTAGAACCAGGTGGTTCAGGTCCTGCTTTTCAAATATTTTCATAAGCTTAAATACATACTTACGTTACTCAAAATGGAAACTTTAGCGAAGCTATTTTATTATGAACTTGTTTAAAGTATTTGTTAATTCCATTCTTATTTGCTAGCCTAAGACTGTAGAGGGGCCCAAGAACTAAACTTGCTTCTGAACGAGATATTTAATGTGTCTTAACAACAGACATTAGTAGACTGTAAGCATTATGGTAGCTACAGTGATTGCAGAAATATTTTATAAAAGATTAAAAGGATTAGTATGTGCTCTGTGTGGTAGGAGGGAGCTCTTGTGACTTGAAAATCATTAACAGCCATAGCTATTATTCTTAAACAGTAAAAATCAAATATTTCATTGAGGTCTAATGTGATTCTCGCATTATTTCCTATATGTGTGCTTTAAAATGAAGCTCACTAGTTTTTGAGAGAGGATAAAAATAGGCAACAATTCTGTTGCGGAAACTGAAGTACTACATTTTCCAGAGACAGTATTGACTATACAAATGGTTTCTTTCTGAATTTTTGCAATTTTTATTATTGAGAATTGTCATTTAAACTTGTCAAAATTCATTACTAATACTCTAACAATAGCAAAGTGCCTCTCCCCCCTTTTTTTTTTTTTTTCTTTTAACACACCCATCTCCTCATGTGTTTCTCTAGATGCTCTAGCAACCTTACAGCTTTACGAGAACTGCTTGCTTTAGCGTGTCTTCAGTAGCTTTTATTCAGGTATTGATAGTTTTAGGATGAAGTGACATTTTGCCTTTTAACGCCAAAAAATTCATATACAAAGTATTTAACAACCTTTAAGCACAGCAATTCTATCATGTTTTACTTTTTCCTTTGGTCTGTTGGTTTACTGGATTTTCCTGTTTATTGTGTGTATTTGTGGTGGTTTTACTTCTTAGTTTATTACCAAATGTAATATTTTACAGTAAGAATTGAGCTAAACCACTTGCCTAACTTACACAATAGTTTCGATTTCATTAATTCACAGTGTTGTTATAATTGTTTATTAATGTTTAGAAGAGTGTGACAAGAAATAGTGGTTCTTTTTTGTTATGCAACCTTTTGTAAACAAGAAGTGTTTCCAGAATATTTCATATTTATTTCTTAAGGGAGATAGTTTATGGAGTTAGTTGGTAAATTGCTTCCAAATATAAACGTTTTTCTTTTATTCTCCCCATAGTCTGGTTTTCTTTAGGAAACTATTTTGCCCACTAAACATGCTTTTATATAGGAATCTACAATAGTCATCTTCTAATCATTTCAGAGTAGAATCCCGCTAATCTGTCTTCCTACTAGTTTTCTGCAAAGAAAGAGAGAGAACTTGTTAAGAATGGAGGACCTTGGGTCAGAAATGTTACCTTTAGATCTGGATGTTTTTCTGTGTATGGAGCATTGAAGATCATCTGAAAGTATAAACAGCATGTGTGATATTGCTGAGTATAAAAAGAAGAATAATGTTGTTAGCCATTTTAATCTGGTGGTACCTTCATTTCAGAAATCTGCTCAGCAGTAATGTGTTGTCATTTAGTATTTTATTTGAAACTAAGATATCTATAGATATGAAAATGATATGTTAATATCCTCAGTATTTTTCTGTCACAAGAATATTTTTTCTTACTCCTTGTATCAAACATCTCTTCATTATTTTTGCTTTTTTTTTTCCTTCGTTTACAAGTCAAAATCATAGCTATTTGCAGTCTTGAACTTGTGATTATTTTAGGCCTTCTTTCAGGCCTTCTTTCCTTCTCATTTGTTTCCTTTTGCACTCGTTGTTTATTGGACCATTTTATGTCTTTTGTTTGTTGGCTTTTGCTAATTTGAGATAAGGCCTGTCCATCTCCAGGCATCCCTGGAGTTTCTTTCCTTTGGAGCAGATTTGGAATGTAATGTAGAAAGTCACCTCAGTGACTTGAGAAACTGCTTCCTAATTCTGTTTGTTTTAGAACAGTGCTCTGGACTAGTGCGCTTTATGAGGGAAGCGAGGGCCTATACCCTAGAGCAAATGGTTAAGCTATTGCAGTGGTTGCCTGTAGTAACTCGTGGCCTGCAGGTTTTAGGTAGAGAACATGCATCTTTCAAATATTTTCTTTTGCATTTTCTACTCATTTTGTGGCAATGAAAGTCCACGCTGTCAAGATTTTCTGCATCTGGGGGAAAACATACAGCAGAGTTAAGGCCTTTTTAGATCATGAACTCATCTGCTTTAAAAAAGTGTGGCATATCTGAGAAATGCTAGTAGTGTATCAATTTCCTTAACTTCTAAGTAATACTCACTTTACCTTAGAACCATAGGGATGCTGGAAAGAGGATTCTTTATTATTTGTCATCATGCTACTTAAGAACAGCATTTAGGAGACTCTTGTAGTGTATGATAACCAAACGTTCCATTTGGATGCATTTTTTTTTTCTTGCTTTATTGTCTAAAACAATAGAGTACAGTATTTTAAAATGGGTATCTGGAGAGCCAGGTTCTTTCCTAGGTGAAATGATCTTTACAAAGTCCAGATTGTGCCAACAGGATAATTTATGAAAGTCTTGTAAAATAAACAGATTGCTAGAGAACTTAGGCTGAGAAATCCATTGATGTTACAGAATGAATTTTCAAAGATCTAAAGTCAAGAATGTGTGGGCATGGTTGGGGGAGACACTGTTTACTTGTTTGTTTTTTTGTAAAAGTCCCAAAGAGGATCTACAGATCCTGGACACTGGGGTTATTCTTACGTTTCATTTATTTCTTGTCTCCGTAGAGCAGTTTTGACTACATGATGTATGCATTTCCTCATCTTTGTTATACAGGCTCTGTGCTTCACCAGGCTCTCTTTCTTTAGAGCTGTAAGTTTTTCATAAATGCTAAATACCTTTTGTAGTTTTTGTTTTAGAAGATTGCATTTTGGTTTTTCCGTCCTGAAAACAGGAAGACTAAAGCCTGTTAGGTGCATGAAGATGGGTGTTATAAGAGGCAATTGTAAAAACAATGGGGTAGTTGCTGAAACTAGAACTGCTCTTTCAAATCAGAATTAGGAAGAGAATTCCAGCTCAGTCACTTTATTTTTCTCTATTTGTGAATGCCAACATCTCTGTCTTGGTGTATTTCTGATTACTTTACTGAAAGCTTAAAAGCATCTCAGTTCTCTTCTTTATTCTTTTGTTCTGCTTTGTCTGCCTCTTGGCAAAAGAATGCAGATCTAAATTTCCTTGCTAATGCTTCAGAAATAAATAACATATTAACTAATATTTATAAAAAGATTCAAAGGTTAGATGAAAATGTTATCACAGTACATTTTAAACTGATTCTATGCTTGATGGCTAATGTGAAAAACAAAAATAAATTAATAAAAATTACTCTTCTAAAATAAGAAAAATGGTGCTGCTATCTGCATAATGAAAAAATATATATAAATAACTTTTGCCTTTTGTTTACATAGGAATTGAATGAGACTTGGATGAACTCTCAAATAACAAGGCACCACATGTCTTCAGAAAGCTCTTTCACTACACTAGCTTTGCCCATGTTAAACATTTTTAGTTTAAAAACTAAGCTTAATTGAAGTAGTTTTAAAATGCAGATTTCCAACAAAAGTGGTGCTGGAACAGGCCAGAGGCAGTATTCCAAGAGGCTGCTTTTACTTCATGTTTCAGCATTTATTTGTATAAATCTTTTATACTGTCTCTGGGCCTTTCCAGTATTGTGCAAAGCATCAACAGCCAAGAGGTCTGACAGTGAGGGAATACATTAGCAATCTGCTTGTCACTGAGTAATTGAAAGTACCAATCTATGAAAATTAAAACTAAATCTAGAGGCGAAGTAGAACAGAGGTGGGAATGAACCCACATGTTTTAGGAGTGTACTATTTTATTTGTACTGAAATGTGAAGAGAAATGGAGTGGTGAAGCTTTTCATAGGGAGAAGTGTTTGGAGTCAGTAATTCTGGCATCATTACTTATCAGTGTTCAACAGGTATGCAGTGCTATTCCAAATCCCATTTAAAATATTATGCTTAATATTCTTTGACATGTTTGCTCATTTGCCTAAAGGCAATACCACATCTTGGATTGTTTAAGTTTCTTAAGGGTAATTACAGCAGTTTCATAACATTACTTAAACAGGACATACCTTTGTAGGATACATATGTTGCTTTATAAATATAAATTAAGTAAATACAATTATCACTTTGAAACTTGATGCTTTAAAAATTCTTTCCTAATAAACAATTTTGTCATGTCTGAAATATGCTCTGTAAATGCATTCTTGACAATGTGGAAGCTAACTTGAGAGATCTGGATGGTGAAACTGAACAAATAGGACTTCTCTGCAAACATTCATCGCTGGTGACTGAAAATGTTAGACTTCAGTTCATGCAATTAGAGCTGACAGGACTTTGAGGTAGGTAGAGAAGACTATGGACTAAAAGCTTGTAAGAGATCAAACATAGAAGAAACATTGTCAAACTGCAGTGAATATTGAGCTTATTTTATTAGTTCTAGAACCTATCTGGAAAGTGTGTTCTTTCCAACAAGTGTTACAGTTTGATAGGGCTCTGTTAAGTGGACTGTAAACATGGATCATTTAATAGGTCATGGGCTTGCCCTTTAAGCCCATGCAAAGGGCTTAAAGGAAGGAGTAAAAGAATTCACTTGCCCACCTACTCCCAGTCACATATGAAAATGAGAGTAACTCCTTCCCATAATATTTGTATTTCCTTCCCTGAGCACAGAGATATAAAGACAGCAGGAAAGTTAAGGAATTAGCAGTGCTTTGTTTTTATACCTTGTACAATTGTGCTCACGTTTTGAGGTGGGTGGTGCAAGAACAACAGCAAATAGACCTGTTATTTCTGTGACCCCTCTGAAAATCTTCCTTTCAGTGAAACCCATCACTCTGATCAGTAGTGAGGCTGGTAGAAATAAATAAATAAATGGAAATCCTGGGTAGCTTTTTAGGATATGTGGGAGAGATGTTCAAGCGATCTACTGATGAAAGAAGCCTGTTGTTCCTGCTTTAGGCAGAACTTTACAAAACCTCTGAAGATGTGCTATATGCAGAACAGTTATTTTGTTTGTATCCAAGGCATTATAATGGTTTCTTGCCATGTTACTTATTACCAAAACATTTTATGTTGTCATGAGTTCTCACATTCCATGTGATTTAGGAAAGAAGTGAAGATTAAAAGGTTTTTTTTTTTTTTGCATTTTTGGATATTAAAAAATAGTCTACAGTTATGTAGTGAGGAGAGAGCATTTCTTTTAAGATCGCAAAATGAATAGAATTTGGAAGTTTAGCTTTGCACAGAATAAACCTTCTCTGAGGTGTTGTTCCCTTAGACACTTAAGTGTTTTTTAGCTTTTATCCTCTAGAAAACTTTTACATGTGTTAATGTAAGAAATGGACTTAATTGCTACTTTGTGCCCCTATCAGTTGCCTTGTCTGAGGCAACTCACAAAAGGAGAACTGATCAGTAGGAATAGTGAAAAATTGCAAACAACTGAAATACTAAGGGACTTGCTTAAGTATTGAAAACTTGAATCAATAGCCATATGACATGTTCCTGTAAATCAGGAAATAAGCAGACTTCTTAAATATACACCTAGATAATCTGGGTAGAGAAGAGAAGCTGTTTTATGAAATAAATCAGGAGGAATAATTCAACTAGATAATTTCACCTGTATATACAAAGATACGTTTAAGTTACAGAAGGGGCAAATGCCTGTATAGAAGCATCTTACCTGATGTACTGGAATACTGCATGTCCAAGTGCTTATTATAGACCAGACTCCAAGAACCTTATTTTCCTTAAATAATACGCTTCAGTTAGTGTGATACTACTCAGTATAGATGAGCATGCAACTCAAGATTAGGAGTAGTGTGAACTTGAATAGGTCAGACTTCCTGTGGGAAAGGGTAATAAGTTAAAATGTTTGGGGTTTGGAGATAATTAGCAGGTAGAATTACTCCTAAGACACTGGGTTTTTTTCAGCTGCCTGCAGGTCAAAGCAAGTAGAGGACTAAAATTTTTCTGCAATAAGTCTGTTATGAAGACATGTTTCTTTAACACTAACATGCTGCTTCAAATCAGTGATTCATTGTTCCATCTTATTAATAATGTATACTTGCAGTGCATGCATGCATTAGTGTTATAAAAATAATTCAGGACTTTGCACTTATGCAGTGCCTTTCATCTGAGCATTTCAGTGCTTTATAAACAGCTTGTATAATATGTGAACAGCTTTGTTTATCTCCTCTTATTTAAGGTTGTGCTTTTCAGGTGGCCAAGGGAAAAAGATTAGACAAATAAAATCTCTCTCATTTATGGTACAACTGACAGGTACCCATAGCTAACTATGAATTCTTTTAATATCCAGAAAATTTGGCCACTAAGATAACACATGACCCAACAGTAAATCACTGCTTATGGGAAAACCACTTAAATATTTGCCCTGCCAGTAGCTGAGGCATGTATTTAATGGAACTAATGTGAACTGAGAGCCTCCTACTCCTATAGGCTAATCTTGACAATTCCAAGTTGATAACAAGCTTCATAGCAGACTGTTTAACATTTGGCCACAATCTAGCATCCTTAGCATTTTGCTCTTCCACTATCTTTTCTCCCTGTGACATCTTAGTAAAATGGATAAAATATTAATACACTGATAATTAGGGACCAGGTACAGCATTAGATGCTGTCAGAACCCATTATCCTTGGATATGCTGTCCAGATAGCCGATCGTGAAGGGGAAGGTGCGTCTCTTCGGTCCAGTGTGTCCCTGTGTGTTATGACAGCTTGGCTTTCAAGAGGCAGGAAAAAAAAAAACCCACCCTAAAAACCTAGGAGTCGAAGCACATTTTCTTTAGGCAGGAAAACAAGCTGTATTCAAATAAACTTTTTCCATTGGGTGTTGAGTGCAATATTCACACAGTTTCCTCCAGGGAATAAGATAGCAAAGTGCAACCTGGTTCAACAAAAATATAAATTCTCTGTTGATTAGTTTAACAGGTGCATTCACTTAACTAAAACAGGGCCAGTTACAATGCAATGGCATTCTCTCAAATATCTGCAAAATCAATAAAGAAAATTCTTGTTCTCTCTTTTGTATGTAGGCACGCATTCTTATTCATTGTCAAGTTAGAAATTGTAAAAATAGATATTGTGTTATCAGATAAATAAATGCTTTCAGTGTCTAAGACAAGCAATAATCATGTGATGTATAGAAGGAAGAAAAGGGTTTTTTTTGTTAGTTCTTTGTTTTTAAGGTAGAATTGCTTGCAGTAACTCATTGCTACAGTTACATATTCCACATGCCTATGTGGGACTGTGAAGGCCATGAGTGGGCACAGAGATATTCTTTGTAATATCATACTTAAGCCCAGACATCAAGTAGAAACATGGATCTCTTAATGACAGTTATCCATAGGTAAAGCTTGAATGTGAACTGACTTAGTTTCCACCTTATTCCCTACACAAAACCCAAGTTATTTAATCAAAGATAATCTGATGTGATTTGACGTGCTTATTTTCAGCTAAAGCATTTTTCTGGATATAAAGAAGTAATGCAGTATGCATAGTTTGAGTTATGTAAGTTAATTTTTATGAATTTTAAAGTGTTTGAAGAGTGAAGGCTGATTAAAAAGTGTGCTGGCTTAGAATTCTTATTCCAGTAGCAGATGTCCCACTTAGTAGAAAGTGAAGCTCATAAAAACTTTTTCTGATTTGCTCCCTTCTTCCTGGATATGTGTTTCTCTGCTAGTTCTGAATGTAAACACTTGCTGAACCAATCAGTTCAGAAAATAGCAGGAATGAAATTATGTAGATAATTAAATTAACAAGTGAAATGTAAGGTTATAAAAGTGGCTTTTCATTTATCCTATTCTTAATATATAAAATCAGTTTCTTCTGTTAAATGCTTATTGGCAAAATGCATTCTTAGTTCCAGTTAGATCCCTTCACTCAGAATTTTCTACTTTTTAAACCATAAAGACTTACATTAAGATAACTGACATAGCTATTTATCAAGTAGCCTGTTTACAAGCAGTGTAAACCAAGCCCTTTTAAAACCTGCAATGACCAACTGATATGTGCCTCAAGCAGATAAACAAAAGTTACTGAGTGTATTAGTGTTTTAAAAAGAGGCAAAAAAATTCTTCAGGGAAGTTCTTATGCAGACTTGAAGATATTAATAAAAAGTGGGGAAATAACTTTTTTTAAGGGCCTGCCTTAATTCTGAATGACTAATCCATAGAAAATTTAATTTTCACAATTGCTGCATGGAGAGTCCTCAAAAAGTAAACTCCATGATAATCAACAAATGGGATTTATGTTCCTAAATTTTTCGAGATCTCCCATGCACAAAGCAGACACATCTAATTTCGATATTATGTATAATATAACATAGTTGAAGATTGCTATAATATTCCAAACTGGTTTAAAAAAAATGAGGAAATTCTCTCAATTTCTGTTTCTGCACTTTAACACTGTTCTTAGTTAAATGAGAATTTTTTATGTCTCCTAAACTGATTATACTTAACCAGTCATCAGTGAAGCAAATTTGGAAAGGAAAAAAAATTCAGAGGGGAAAATACTTACTCTTTCTGTATTGGATAGTTTCCCCAAGAATGCTTCTGAATCACTGCTGCTAGAAGGAACCCTTCTGCAGATGTTAATTTAGGGAGAGCTTGACTCATAGTTAAGAAGCAGTATAACCTAATCCAAACTAGAATGCTGAACTTAATTTTTTTTAATGTCTTTCCCATACACTGCAGAGAGCATTTGTATGTTACAGTCTTTACCAATTAATATCAATATTGACTGGATCTAAAGACTTCAGTCCTTTGTCCCTTAGGACAATAGAGATGGACAACTTAATTCTCAATTTATGATTTGCTTGAGATGTTGGTACAGTGAGTCTCTTGTACAGTGAAGAATAAAGGAAAACACTTGTAGCCTTACAGAAGTAAACGTTACTGTATGTTTTCTGCCTTTTTTTCCAAAACAGCATTGCCGCTGGTGAGGGCTTTTAAGTTTAATTAGGGAGGGTTGGGACAGAAGAAGAGTTGATTCTATCTGAGCTTCCTCAGGCTTGCCATATGGCTGGAAGGAATCTATAAAAGCCTGTTTTCCACAAAACCCATGAGAGGTAATTTTGGGGGACTTTGCCTATAAAGGAAGTAGGTGGAGATGGTGATTTGCAGTTAACAGGGAAATTGTTACAGATACCAAGCATTGCAATTCTAGAACATGCCACTGACTGCAAATTCAGAGGCTGGTGATTCAGAGTTTCAGCCTAGAATCTCTGTTCTCAGAGGATTTCTAAATCACTGACTAAAGCCCCCTCCCCTTTAAAAAAAACACCACCTAAAACACAATCTAAATGAGATTAACTTAATCTTTTGTTGGATGGAGGAACCACCACTGTTGCTGTAATCCTGGTAAGTGACAACCTGAAAATCGGATGCATGTGATCTTACATAGTGCGATATTACAGCCAAAGTCACTCCAGAACCCAGGACTGGCATAAGACCCATGGCAAATTCCTATATAAATTTATGCAGAAACTGGCTTTCAATGAAGACCTTCCCTAATTCTAACAGTTATAGCAGGCCCACTATATTATGTTCCTTCACAGTTTTTGTGCTCAGAAGGACTGTCCTTCAGGTGTAGGACATGAGGATAGAAATTGCATACTTTGCATTGAGAAGGAAGACGCAATATTAAAGTTTCCCTAGCTGGATGGTGTTGGATAGGTAAACTTTAACTAATGTAGTCATCAGGGTTCAAAGCAGATTTACTGCCTCCTGCATATTTGAAAGATGGCTCTACTACATCAGCCTTCAGCACAGGGTTGGACTGCAATTCAATACTTTGCATTTTAAACACAGATTGAATTCATTATTGCTTCAATTAAACATATAGTCTGCTCTGCTGATTTTAGTGCAGTGCAGTTTGACTGACTAAAGGACGTTACAGGTTTTTGTATGCAGCCTTTATTATAGGTGTGGATATTTTGCTTGATATTATATATTTTAAGGCTGCTACATTATGTAATGTCTGGACAGTTCAAACTGCAACAAAAATGTGGCGTGTACCTCTATGGCCATGTTGATCCCAAGGATGATCCTGATTTGCTGCACTGTTATTTAGTCATAGTATGGCAACTGTTCACTTTTCTTTTGTTCTGGCATTCTCAAAGATTAACTTGCTCACCTATAACTTAAATACTGCTTTCTAAATAAGGAACAGAAAAGGAGTTAAATGTTGACATGAAAGCGGACATTGCTGTCCCAACAAACATCTCTAGATTGAATGTAATTCTATCCATATCTTCTTCTGGAAAGAGCATTACAGTGCATTGTATGCAGATTTAAACTTTAGACCCTTGGGAATGAACCAGTGCATATTGTAATAACCCCTCGGTTTAGAAAGAATTTGTATGGGGTTATTCATGCTTAATTCAGAATTCAGAGAAATTCTATGGGGTTTAGGGTGCAAATGAAAATTTTGACTTTAACAAATGGAGTTCTTCAAGAGCTTGGATATTTGCTACTTAAGTGCAGTTCTCTATCTGGTTTTGTTGTACAAATGTGTGGTTAAGACAACTCAATGCTTTGCACGTGATAGAGCAAGAGAATAGCCAAGAAAATATTGTTTTGCAGCACTTTGGCTTCCCTCCTTGCCCCCCTCTTTACTTAATTGTGTAAAAAGCCCTAATTTGGTATTTCAGGTAACCTTTGGAAAAGTATCTATTCCTCACCTTTTTGTGGAAAAGGGAGTGTGAAAGTTGGGTTGAAGGGGGATATTATCTCTAGTCATGTTTTTTATATTGTTGATGTAAGATGAGCATTGTCTAACAGTGGATTAATATTTAAGTTATAGAATGAATATCCAAAATCACAGGGGATCACACACTAAGAAATGGGAAACAATCTACAAAAAGCACACTTGTTGAAAAGCTTCTTTGTATTCTTTGTTTCCATTCTTTGTCTTGAATATCTTAATAGAAGAACTGAAGTTCTTTTAATTCAAAAGGTTAATTTTTCTCCTAGAACAATTTATTCAATCTAGACTACTGGTTCTTGATTTTCAAGTGAGAGGAAGATAATTTATACTAATCTTTGTGAAAACAAAATTCAACTCCATTTTTCTGGAAAGGCCTGTGTTCAGATGATTTTTGTAGTACATGGTATCAATCTCCCATGAACTTAAGTGAAGTCTGTTTTGCAACTGAAACACATTGTCTGGCAAATCTATTCTTGACTCGAGTTTGTACAGCACCTTGCCAATTGCCCTTATTCTGCATGAGCAATGTAACTAGCAGTTGCAGTAATCTCAGTTGAGCTAAACCTTTTCCTTCTTTTTTTTTTTTTTTTTAAAGGATATAATCTTAAAATTTGCAGCAGGGATTATTACAACCTGAAACCTGATTCAGTGTTGTAATAGGGTTTATACATCTAAAAGAAGCATGGGGCGAACAAAAGCATAGTAGTCTAGATACAGAAGTCCTCACTTAAATTTAAGTTCTATTTACATCCCATTTACTTGGTGTTCTATTCAGACTGCTTTTGCAGCCAGCAGGAGTTTTTGGAGACAAGCTGGAAGCAAACAACATTGTTCTGGAAATAGCCTAGTTGCCCTTTGCTGCCTATAATGGGTTTACGTGGCAAGGTTTTGGTAGTGGGGGGGCCACAGGGCCTTAAGAAGTGCAGGGCTACTTCTAAGGTACATAAATGAGAATAATGTATCTAATTTACCGCAATTCAAAGTGAAATGCCTGCTTTTAGTATTTACTGAAATTTGCATAGTGGTAGCTGGCAACACTGTAGCTGCACTTTTGGCAGCTTATCTGGATTTTCCCATGAAGAGTACTGCAATAGCTTCCTTAGATAAAGAATGTCAGGGGTGAAATAAGCAACTTTTGATTCCTTAGAAAGGCTCTCTTGACACACCTAATAAAGATTCTTGGAATGCAAATGTCTGACAGTGGGAGACATGAGGAACCACTGACCCTGTGCATGGATCTTCCCATATATGCCTAAGGTATTCTGTGAACTGGCAGCGCAAGAAAAGTACAGTACATGCAAACATGCTATTTATGGGTGAAATGAAAGAACTGAAGAAACAGCCACTACTCAGGAATGCTAGAGAGAGGCCTTAGGCACTGCCCTTACTGGAATTTTTATTTCCTGGTTCAGTCTGTTTTTGACATCTCTTTAAGGACTCCGACTGTTGTAGACAAAAATCTTATTCTTATCTTCTGCTCATAAGTGATGAACCTGAGGTGCAGAGCTACCCAGGAGCAAGTTTAGAAGGAATACCACAATCTGACTGCCCTTTGTGCCAACAACATGCTTACATATTTTCTTTCAGCAGAAAAGTCCTTTACTTATTTCTGCTAATTAAACTACATTGTAGGGAAGGTGTGATGACCATCACATGCAACAGAAGAGATGAAGTTCCTAGTGTTTTATTGTATCCTTTTTATCTATATTACTAATGGGGAATTCTGCTTCAGAAATCAACTTTAGTAATTTACCTAAAAAAAAAAAAAAATCAAGTAATGCTTTTTTTTTTCAGTGTGTGGAAGAACATTTAACACCACTGTCTGTGCCTATCCCCTTTTCTTAAAACCTGTATTTCAAGAAACAGCAATTTCTTTTCATAGAAGGGCAAGTGTCTGTTTGAGAAATCAAGTGATTTCATAACCCTTTACATCTATCTACCAAGAGTCTTCCTTTCTCCCTACTTTTTCCTTTAGGTATTCAGAAAGTTTTCTCTTTCACAGTATAAGATAGTCCCACTCATGCATAACATCCAGAATTTAATTCTAGGGATTTTTTTTTTTTTCCCCTCAGATTTGGTCTGGTTTTCAAATACAGCTTGGAGATCAAAGCAGGCTGTGGAAACTCAGCTGCAGGAGTGTCAGTTAGACCAGGGAAGTTCCTCAATGTGTTGCAAGGTATTTTACCAAGATGCTTATTCTTCTTCCACTAAAATACAATTAGGAGTTTTGACTAGTTTTACCTCTTCTTTAGCTTCTTGCTGTTGTCTGTTGTCTTTTTTTTTGTTAACTGTCTCAGCTGAGCTAGTACGTTTAGTTGTGTCTAAATTAGGCTGTACTCCACTTCCATAGTGATGCTGATTTTTCTTGTCTTCCCACAAGTAGAACATCTGCCCTCAATTTGAAGTTCTTAATAAATGAAATGTGTTAAGTCTCATCAAATTGCTGTTCTGTTGCTTTTTAGAATAACTCTGTTTCTTTTTATTTCTAATACGTTTTCAACCTTTGAATTCTTTCTTGAATACTGTTTGGTGAACAGTGCACAGAGAATAGCTTCATACTTACCTTTTTTTTTGCCTTCCATATTAGACCTATTTTCTTGTTTGCTCCTTTGTACTTATTGAACAGTACAAAAACTATATCTTAGTAGGTTTTTTTTTAACCTGTACTCAAAACTGAAACCATCTAGTCAGTTATATAATCTCCCTCAAAATTGTTGGTCATACAGGAGGTATCTAAGATAAGATTCTTTGAACAAAAAAGCTTTTTTCCTCATTGTTCATCAAAAACCAGTGACTAATTCCATGACTGAATTAAAAATCAGTGAAGATGAAAAGATTCAAATGGGCACTAAGAATGGAAGCATCAAAAACTTTGAATATTTGAAATCAAATCTCAAGATACTAGAGTTTGGGGGCTGGGATTTTCTGTAACACTATTCCATGACCCATTCCATGTGTCTTAGATGCATCTCTAAGATGGAAACATGGCACTGAATTTTTCATTCCAGTCTTGAAAAGTGTAATGATAATTCTTAATACCTGTTATCTGAACTAAAAAGGATTTCAGTGGTGAGTTAACACAGATGTAATATTTGATATAAAATAATTATTTGCACCTTTGTTTAGGAGTGACGGTAGGCTATTTAAAATGTGGAGTTTCTCTGTTGGTTTCTTTGTTCTGCAGCGAATCAAGGGTTAGCATAATCTCCTTAGGAGGAAGGCACGTGACTGTCAGTCTAAGGGAATTTCACTTGTGGTACCATAAAGAACTGTTCTTTGCTTTTAATTAAAATTTAAAAAAACAACAACAGTGAGGGTAAACTGCATGACATTGAAGATTACTGAAATGTACATGCTGGAAATTAAAATATAGGAATAGTGCTTGACATACTTGGGCATATTTCTGCTAAATTTTGAGAAGATCTTGTTTTTTCAATTGTAAGACTAGATATTTTTGTGAAGTCTTTAATTATTCTTCACATTTATTGCAGTGAATGTAGATTTTGTATTGTGCTTGCAAAACAAAATGTATGAATATCTGCAAATTAGACTGTCATCTATTTGAAGTCCTATGAGGCAGTTTAAAGAGCTACTGTAGTTTTTAAAGTATTAACAGAACTGTCTAAACACACAGTACCAAATGTTCAGTCTGGCATATTTTATTTTGACTCCCCAAAAGACCTTGTATTGTGGGCCAAAGGGGAAGGGAGGAGGAGAACTGCTGAGGCTTCTAAAATATTGCAGGTGTCTGATATTCTTCTAAAATTAAACTTTCTTGCATAAGCTGAAGCAGGATAGCTTCACCTATAAGGTCAATTAAATCAGTTGCACTGTTAGGTTTATTTAGTGAATCCTATAGAATAAAACTGAACCTTTTCTTGGCTCACTGAAGAATGGGATGCCCAAATCTTTCAGATTGACCATTTAGGCTGCAGGGAGATTAACTTCGGACAGATGCAGTCTTTCTACATAATAGCTCTGGGAAAGTTTTAAATTATTCTTAGTTACTAGTTTTTGGGGGGTGGGGTGGGAGATCACTGTTTTCGTACCACCCATAATGCAAACTTTTGTACTAAAGTTCACTTAAACCCAAGGTCCTGAATTAACAGAAAGGCACAACACATCAAAAAGGACTCCATTCCAAAGGAACTTGTTTAAAGCTGATGATAACTCTGTAGTAATATTTTGAAATTGCTTGCAAGTGTCCGGTTCTCATTCATTAGTTAACTGAAGCAAGAGAAAGTTGCATGCTAAATTAATTTTGAAGCACATCAGTGTTTAATGAGAGCAAGCCAGGGACAGGAAGGCTCCTGACTGTTATTTCAGTATTCTAACAATTTGTTCATACTTCTAAGCTTCAAGAAAGCAAGCATGTTGCACAACCAGTTCCAATTTCAAAACACCCTTTATCATAAAGGTGGTGCAGTGAATAGGAAACTAGGAGACTGATCTCAAGAGTCTGACAGGTTAATGTATTTTCAACTTATTTCTCAAGTCTTAAACCCTTGTATTGAAAGGTGGGCATCGGTGAGAGATAACCGAGATGCAGGAAAGGCTAGTGGACAGAAAAGAGCTTTGCCTTCTATCTGATGTAACCAGGTTACAGAACTAAAGAAACCTGTAGTACAACAGACCTCATAGGATCCTTTGGTGACTCACTCTCCTCATAGAGCACAAAGATATCCCAAGGTGCAAGCAAGGCAAGTATCAGTCAGGGGTGTAAACACAAGGCATAGTTGAACAGATGGAGGTTGGTGCAAGCTATTATTATTATTATTATTATTATTATTATTATTATTATTATTATTATTATTATTATTATTATTATTATTTCTTCCCCTAATCTTGTGGGAGTTCTGCAGTTTTCACTGGACTTGAGTTTTACTGTATTTTTGTAGCTCTGCTGCACCCCAAATATAGACACCTCTTATCTGTGGTATAGAATTTCATGGTCACTCAGTTGTAGAGAATGACTGTGACAAGTCTTTACTTAGCTGTGGTGGTTGTAACCAGAGCATCATGTCCCATTCCAGAGCTAACACTGAAGTCCAGAACTCCCGACTCCTTTATCCTGCTCCTTGTTAGCAAATATGCATGTACCTGCTGAAATATGTTCCATATATACAAACAGATACTGATTCTGAGAAGATGATAGTGTACCGTGGTTTCACAACACACCATATCTCTCATGCAAGCCCCTTTGTTGGGTACGTGATGATCAAAAAACCCATTTCTTCCAGGAAGACAAATGCACTGTATAACTTCAGTAAGGCCAGCAAGTCCTGTAGAGATTCTCTTACCCTGTTTTGAAAACAGAACTTCTTTTCTGTTGCTTTTTTGTTGCTTTTCCACAGAAATCAGGAGAGGACCTTGAAGTGAGAAAAATAAATGGCAAATAATTGTTGCAGGTTTTTTAAATGTATCTGAATGGTTTTTCATATTTGTATGTCATTATGTTATTTCTATAAATAGCTCTTCTGCTATGTCTATTTTAGGTTGAGAATAACTATCCTTTTACCTAATATTTGAATCCCTTTCACTTTTCTAATTTTATGCTTCATGAAACCTTACAGCCTGAGAACCCTTTGAGGGTAGTCATCATAGATCTAACAGAATACTTTTGATTTTTATCACAGCATGAAGGCAAAATGAAGAAATGCTGAAATTCAATGATGTTTTTCTTCAGAGTAGCCACTTAAAAATACCAATGGAAAAAATGTTCATCTGTGTTAGGTCCAAATATTGACTAGAAAGGAAGTATTTTGATTACATTGTGATAGTATGAAATATAGCCTAGATAATGAAAGGCAAAAGGATATGGCCTCTTACTATATAATCTCTTTGGCCATCAGCCAGAGCAGGAAATTTTCTCTGGGAGAATGAAGGTATCGAGTAACTTGAAAAGTAATATATTTTTAGAGACACTAGCTTCATTTCACACTGCTTTCTAGAATTAGATTGTCACCTTAGAGAACAGACTTCTTGTTTGAAAAGCAGTCTGCAGTCTAACTTTTTCTGTATTCATTTAAAATATGCTTTAATTGGACAGGGAGAGAGGGGAAAAAACTACAGAATACCATTGTTTTAGGAAGGAATTTTATTACTAGTGAACAATAGTATACTGTAATATATACTAGAGAACAGCATATGCTACTCATGATTCTATAGTACAAATGTGTCACTATAAAGGCAACACTAAAATAACATATTTGCAGTATTCCACTTAACAGAAATGACTCTTGGCACAGTCAATGTCAGTAGTAAATCCTGAAAAGTGGAGTGATGGGTCCTGCAATTATGTTCTGCTTCTCCTGTTGTACTAAGGAGTTGTTTGGTGTTTTTTTTTTTTTTAAGTCTTTGTGGAGAGACCGTTGTATGCATCTATATAGCACTGGGGGGCAGGGGAAGGAAGGGGAAGGCCCTAGATGGTTGGAGAGATTTCAGATCCCTTCAGCCTTGAAAGGATTTTGGTTACTTACGGACCTTTAAAAGAACTGTTATTCATTGTACAGGAGAAGGTATGCTGCTGCATTTTGAACAGTGAAATATGTTTTTGCTCAAGACTATTGCAAATGGTTGACCACCATTCTATTTAGTGGGGCAAAGCTATCACAGTATGTTATGTACTAAATAACTTCTATTTCAGAAAGTGCACTTTGGTTTATAATGCTTTTGAAATGTTGCTACCTGTATTACATTTGCCGTATGAATGGTGATAGTGATACTTGTCTAAATGAACAATTCAACAATCTCAATATTCACGTAACTTAAAAAGGTACCAGTAGGATCCAACGGGTTGGAGGAATTAATACTCGGACCCACAACCATTGTCTTCCATCAAGGCAGTCTGATCCCATCTCTTGCTGAAGTAGGATGGATATTGCAACAGAAGGTGTTACTGGGAGGGAATGTGGGATTCCTTCTTTCTGCCAGTCCCATGTAGGAATTCTACCACGGATAGCATGGGAGAATCAGCATCAGTCATGTTGGTACTGTGTGCATTCTGATTCATGATGCCAGGTACTGTAATGACATCATATCATAAATTATTTCTTTAGGGGCATCCACACCTCCCTTAATTGTTTCTATCCTTTGAAGACCTGCTGACTATGGCTACATTATCCCTTAATTTCAAAAGCCCCAACACATTAAAAGGTTCTGGGAAGGATTTTGTGACAGCTAAGGGTGTGGGATTTTTTTTTTTTCTTTTTAAGAGAGGAATGAGCAGAAAATTAGGTGTTTAGTTTGCCTGAATTAAAAGAAAATGCTGCCCAGTAATATATATATTATCCTGCCAGTTCTTAAGGGCATATTTTGAAATTTGATACAGGGCAACCTTTGTGTTAGAGATGTGCCTTTTACCACTCCTATGAAAATCCATCCAGAGCTGGCCAAGTTGCAACCTGCCGCTCTTCCTGGGTTTATACGTGGTTCCATGATTGAGGAATTTTGCCCTAAAGCGAAGATTATGTTTGCACTGGCTATGTTCATCTCTAAAACAGAGTCCAAGCAGCCTGAAGCCTTTGCAGGCTGGTGGACTTCTATGCTGTCCAATAGGCCAAAGAGACTGAGACAGGGCAGAGAGAAGCTTTGGTCAGGAGTGTAGGATAGAACTGATTGGCCAAAGAGGCCACTACTGGGAGCTGTGAACAAACTGGGAGCTGATCAGACAAAAGCCCTTGAGAAGCGGGGGAGAAGAGACGGATGCAGTGCCTGAATAAGGAGGCTGAAACTGCAATCCAGTAGAGACAGATGGAAGGAGGTGGAATACAAAGAAAACTAAATGAGAGATCAGGGTAACACTGGGCCTGTGGCAAGAAATCTGAAGAACATGGATTAGGGCTGCCTAGACAAAAAGCTATAGATGTAGAAGGGATGGGACCAGGATGGGTGAGGAAAATAATGTTCAACTGTCTCTCTGGATATTTAGTAAGTCAGAAGTTCTCATGGTAGACTAAAAGGTTCTGATGGGATTCTGTATCTTTCAGTGATGCTGTATGATAGAACTTACTTTGTCAGCTTGTTATAAGAAATGTAAAAATACTTTCAATTATAAAGAATTATTGAAGTTGTAAAGTCAAGGACTCAAAATGTAGAAAACAAAGTTGCACTTAAACAGTACACTACGGTACGTAATTATGTAATCACATAATCATATTCCCCCCATCTTATTCAAGAGATGAGGGGTACAATCAAGAAAGGATTTTTGTAGGATTCTTAGCTTATTTTTGCTGAAGCTTGGAATCATAATATTGAATGAATACTAAAAATTAAGCATGTTATTTGACATACTGAAGTCAGTATTTCCAGATACAGCTGAAAGTAATATAAATGCTGCTTTATGTATTCTCTGAAAAAGCAGCTCCTAAATATTTCAAATTGTATTTTGCAATCCCATTTGCAAAGCAATGATAACATCTCTTATCTCACAGTGTTAATTGTGAAAAGAAGTTGCTTATGAAATATTTATGTAGAAGGAAATAAAACAGGCTGTATGGTATTAATAACTGTCTTAAAAGTAGGTAGGCATTGTGTACTAAAAAAGTCTGAATGTTGTTCAATGAAGCCAAGGTTATGGAAGAGAAGGAACAGGAATGGGCATGGATATATCAAGTTGAGGACAAATGGAGGGAGAATGGGTCCCTCTCAGACTCTCAGATCTTTATACTTGCTCTTCCTGTGGCATTAGCAAATGTTGGTGAAACCTGGTAACAAACAGTCTCATCCTTTCTTCTCCCAAATGTCATTATCTGCTCAGTGAATTCTCTCAAGAGTAGGTGTTTGCTATTTGGCATTTCCTAATATCTGAGTGTTTAACTTCTTAGCAATGCTTTTTAACGTATTAGGCTTGTCTGTAACATCTTTTCTTTCCAAATATAATACTGAAAGGTCAGAACTCTCAATCGTTATTCATGAAATGCATAAAGTCAGCTCATCAAACATACAGCTGCTCCAGCTGACTTTTACAATTTATGATTTTTTTTTAACTATTTGATTATTGAACCTGTGGGTTGAAATGAATAAAATACTCAATGAATGCTTTGTACCCTTTGGAAAACATGAGGAATCATTCTTCCAAATCTGCTGAAAAGCAAGACTAACAAAGATGATATGCACATAAAAAATTTCTGTTAAATAAGTGGTTGCAAGGCATGAGTTTGATGTTCTTCAAGCACATAAAAGCTATGGGTTTTACCTGTGGGGAGTATTTTATCAGCACATTTTATTCAAACAATAGCCATTCTTATCAACCAGAACCAGGTTCAGTCTTGTTAATGGGATGAATTGGCAATGACTTCTGTCTACATAGCAACCAGCAAATATTGTTCCAGTGGTCTGGAGTGGCCAATGAGAGGCAGGGCACACTGGGGCAGCTTTCTCACAGCAATAGCACTGTACTGCAATTCCTTCCCTGACAACCCACTCCCCATTTCACTGAAGTGGACGTTTTTAGAGCATGATCTCATCTGCAAATTGTAAATACTTGGCACTTTTATGACAGGAAAGTATTACAAAGTGCTGAGGCTTGCTTCATGAAGAATTTAGGTAGGAAGGATTTTTAATTTTCTGTTATTAATGACTTACACATTTACAGAAAAAATTGTGCTCAATTATGCTAACTTACTTGTAATTTCAGTAAGAATTCTTGTGTGCAGTATTTAGCATTTTATTTAAAGTCCTCACTGTCTTTAGGGCCTCTTAGTGGATGTGCACTCAGCTGTCTTTTATTGTTTATAAATAAGCAGAGACTGGAGGGGAAAAAAAAAAAAAAAAAAAAAACCAAAACCAAAAAACCACACCAAAAAACCCAAAACCTCTTCACTACCCTTGTTTATAAGCTTTTAACATCTGCCACCTAATAGCACCTCTTTTAATTCTTCATTTGGTTGCTAAAGTGTCTTTGCTTCACTCTGGATAGAAGAATAAACTGTCTGCTTTTCGTTTTACATTTTTGTAATATTGAATATACTTCTTAATATAGAATATACTCAGAGCATCCAAAGAGATAAGCCATAAAAATGTAAGTCAGAAAGTATTTGCAATAATAAACATGGAGGTTTTTTCATGGGTGTCTTTATTGTTTAATGGTGTTTTCTATGTAAATACAATTTCTACTATGGAAACTTCCCTCTTCATTTCAGTTTAAAAACAGTATAATATATTTTGAATAAGTCTTGTAATATGTGTATATTCCATTAGTGGATAGGATAAAGAAGAATATCTTACGATTTTTGCTTATATATTAAGGAATCTAGGCTTTAACTGCTCATTAATCATAAACATTACATGAAAATGCTTCTATAGCAATGCAAAGAAAAGAGAGAGAGGGCTTTGAGGCCAACAGGGAAAATGCTACCTTTTAATTTAATTTTGCTCTTAGGAATAAGGTCATCTTATGTTTTAAAGATAGTGTTTCTGACTTACAGAGATAGGAGAGATGACAGTATAAGTGTCAACAGTAGTAACAAATGTCCAAAAATACCAAATGTCCAAAAATAGTGTTTCTTCCTACATCTAAACTGCATCTGTGGGTCCTGAGGAAACTGGTGGATGAAGTTGCTAAGCCACTAACCATCATATCTGAGAAGTTGTGGCAGTCTGGGGAAGTTCCCACTGACTGGAAAAGGGGAAACATAATCCCCATTTTTAAAAAGGGAAAGAAGGAAGACTTGGGGAACTTACAGGCCATTCAGTCTTACCTCTGTGCCCGGCAAGATCAGGGAGCAGATCCTCCTGGAATCTATGCTAAGGCACATGGAAAATAAGGAGATGACTGGTGACAGCCAACATGGCTTCACTAAGGGCAAATTGTGCCTGACAAATTTAGTGGCCTTCTACAATGGGGTTACAGCATTGGAGGATAAGGAAAGAGTAACTGATGTAATCTACTGGACTTGTGCAAAGCGTTTGACACTGTCCTGCATGACATCCTTGTCTGTAAAATGGAGAGACGTGGATTTGATGAATGGACCACTCCGTGGATAAGGAATTGGCTGGATGGTCACACTCAAAGAGTTGTGGTCAATGGCTTGATGTCCAAGTGGAGAGCAGTGATGAGTATCATTCCTCAGGGGCTGGTATTAGGACCGGTGCTGTTTAACATCTTTGTTGATGACATGGACAGCGGGATCGAGTGCACCTGCAGCAAGTTTGCCGATGCCACCAAGCTC
>JAVKLA010000053.1:2923212-2960273 GCA_034782735.1 Sagittarius serpentarius | reverse complement strand
CCTGGAAGTGTTCTAGGCCAGGTTGGATGGGGCTTTGAGCAACCTGGTCTAGTGGAAGGTGTCCCTGCCCATGGCAGAGAGGCTGGAACTAGATGATCTTTAAGGTCCTTTCCAACCCTAACCATTCTATGATAAACTCAGATTTTAAGTAGAGGTATTTTGGATCTAAATAGCTATTTACAGGTTAAATTTTTCAGCATTCAGTGTAGCTGTCTGATTAAATTCATTAAAACACATGATGCCACTTGTCATATGTAGATCAAAACCAGTATGACCGTCTTTTGAAAAGTTGTAGACTGTCGATCACTTTGAAACAGTACTGTAGAGGTATATTTTATCAGATCTAGTATCTTCAAGTCAGAAAGAAGAGTTGTTTAAATGTGCAATGTTCATACAGAAATTGTTTATAAAAATTGTTGATACAAAAAAAATGTTGATACACAATCGTTTGTTATGCCATAAACTGCTGCACTGTATATAGAGTATGTTCTTGTTCTGATTCCTGCTGATTGTGCAGATTTCATAATAATTTCAGTAGGTCACTTAAAATAATCTGCCAACTTCATCTAAAGACCAGAAAGATCAGTGATGTAATGGTTTCTGCACGTGGTCCTTAAAGGTGAGCTGCAAAGTTAAATTTAAAATTGGATGGGATCCAAAAGTCTAAAACTCCAATGCCCATGCTATCCTGCTGACAAAGAATTGTAAACAGATTTTTCAGCAGAACTTAAATGTTTGTAAGTGTGGGAATATATACATTGATTTTACTTGAATCTCTTGCTTCAGATGAATACTTTCCTTAAGTTTTATCTTTGTCTGCATTGTGGTTTTTGCCTCTGTTGGTTCTATTCCTGAATTTAAAGTGACTTTATGTTTACCCTATACAGAAGCCCTTTTGTTTCAGGACTTGCCAATATTATTACGTGTTCTACGTACGAGGAGTTATATAGATTGAAGCATTTTTGGATGCTTGTACAGAGCACAGAAGTGGCATAAAATTTAGGGTGTTTAATTTCTAATATGTATGCTTGCTATTTATGACAATTCAGTCATTAGACATTAATTCTCTTTCATAAGTTTCTGCATAATGATCTTGGCTATGTAGAGACAAATGAGTGAAATGAGTGTTTAAAGACAAGAAGAATTAAGAATATGTAGAAAATGAGTCAGTAAGCTTCCTTGCAGGTAGAATAAAAGCACTCATCACAAAACACTTTGTTCTTTCATATTCTTTCCTGGAGTACTCCTGTGAGGATCATCATGCTGCAGGTTATTTGTACCAAATTTGCATAAATATGGTCCCTGTAAAATGGATGTTTGGAATAGCTCAAATTAAGTGACAAAACAGATTTAGTCTGTGTAGTAGTAAGATACCAAGTGCTTCCTTTCATACGAAACGTATGTCATCTTACAGCAGTAATTCTCCACCACTTCACTATGGCTACACAAAAATGATATCATTGTATATTGCATTTATACATGTTTGATCTTGACCTTTCCATAGAACACTTACAGAAATTTAAGCCCTGAACTTCATGGCTTCCTTTGGATCCAAACTGAATTGTGTCATTTTAATTAACATTTGTAGCCTCTGATTTCCACATCTTGATGACAGATTAGCATACCAGCAGAGTGATAAAATGAGATTAAAAGGTAGACAAACTTTTGTTTTTATTAAGCCTGGATGTTACAGAAGAAGAAAGGAATTTGGTCATGGAATGTTCCTACATTAAGGATCTTAATAACAAACTTACATGGTATTTCTTTTAACTTATTCATTGTTTACCTCTGTATTTGGTTGTATTAGGAACTTAGATTATTGACTTGTTATGAACCATTATAGTTTCATAGCTACAGAAAACTCCAGTGCCATTGAAACCAAAAAAGGCAAGTGTCATTGCATACTTAAACATTTCTACTACAGCCTTTTCCTTCTTTTTTTTTTTTTTTTTTAGTGAAAACATTCTCATTTGCTTTTTTTAAGCTCCAAAGGTATAGATAAGGCTTGAAGGATGGCATCGTTAAAACTGAGAGTTGATTCAGCTATTAATGGGTAGTTATCTATTATAAATGAACATCTCCCCTAAGTTCAGTAGAAACTACTAACAACTTCAGTCTTGGAAAAGACGTACAAAAGGAAAATTCCATAGTGGGTTGTTAGGTCTTTGGTTTTTAATGTAATTTTTTACTTTCTGATTAAAACTATTTGTATTACATGCAATAGCATCTCAGATTAAATGTTTATAATCTTATAAACTAATTCAGCCAAACTAATTGCAGTGAATAACCTCAGCATACTTGAAGTAAACCTGTCTTTTGGAGCTGTGGGCGTTTTGATGATTTGAACATATATCACACTGCCATATTTGAAAATACAGGGGAAGAAGTGTTTGAGCTTGAAAGAGAACTGGCAGATAGCTATTATTATTGCTGGATATCCCCTCTAAGTAATGGTAGTAGCAGGTGCTAGTGACCTCCAATGATCTTATTCCTAGAAGGGCCTACATTCATTGGGAAGAGATAAAATACAATCTCAGTGCTTTTGTTGGCCAGAAGCAGCCAAACACTACTGTTTAATATTGTGATCTAGGTATTTCTTGCCTCAGATTTAGAAACAAGCAAACAAAAGCCTTCCTGTGGGGAGAAGAATAGGTAAACTTAGAAAATAACCTGAAATCCAAGTGAATATTAGCTATTATGTGGAATAGACATCGCTGCTTGTGAAAATTTTCACTACTTTAAATTCACTATTTTTTAATTAGGAACCAATTTTTAATTCTTTTCCCATTGAAAGGAGAGCAACAGAGATTCTAGTGGTACTTTATAGGATGAAGCCCATGACCCAAGAGGGGCCTAAGACCTCAACTGGAAGGAGGTTACTGAGCGTTTTGTGTGTGTGTGAGTGAGTGAAAGAGATATTTTTAAGACCAAGGTGTGTTATCTCTAATGAATACGTGAGAATCTATTTCCTAGTTAGCTTTTTCAAAGTAATAATGTGCACTCCATAAATCAATTCTCTCTGGAAAAAAAGAGGGATGTGAAGTCCCACTGCATAGCCTTGAGGGACTGTTTAAAGCTTTGCCTTTGGAGAGCCATCAAGGAGGAAAGGTCACGTCAGGTTCAGTGGGAGTAAAGGGAGCAAGGGAGAGCGTTGATTTGGTAAGCAGGTATTAGCCAGGAGCTTCTTACTTTGGCACAATGTATTAATTGTAAACTGGATGTTCCTTTGTACAGATATGCATGTAGTTTTGTCTGGGGAGTACTTTTATAGTACAGTAGGTTGTTTGTCGGATTGAATGGCTGTTACCTGCCCTGGTAATATAGGCTGGAAGTGTTTTCCAAACAGACTGCGCAGACTGGTTGGGAAATATCAGTCAGCAGTAGCCATACCAATAGGATTTTGAAAGAAGGTTTTGGTTTTATTTTTGTTTTTCACCAGTCCTACTAAACAAAGGTCTAAGCAGTACAGGACTGGGGTCTGCTCGAGGGGTAAGAGGTGGCAGGGAAGCAGAATTACCAGCTATGGAAATAACTCTTGTAGAGACTCATATCAAATTTTAAGATTGCTATGAATGAAGCATGAATAGAAATGTGTGGGTTAGCACCAGAAGAAACAGCAGAATAAGTGTTAAAAGAATGGCCTGAAATGATAGCGAAGAACGTCATTCCCAGTCGGTAAGTGTAAAGGTTGTGTGGCTTCTATCAAACCCAACAGGCCTGCACTTCAGTAGGACCACGGCATCTTGTTAGTGGAACACTATGCATTCTGACAACAGAAGAGTGGGAACAAGGTTGTAGTATATGCCACTTTGTTTTCTGTTAGCCTAAAAGGAAGAAATCTTACAGCAAAAGACTTCTCATAGCACCTGTTAACTCTTAAAAAATATAAAAATCTGTCATTATTCCTAATCAAAAAAAAAAAAAAAAAACTAGAGAAAACACAAGGACTTGATAGCCAGCATCCCTTGTTTTCCACATTGCATACAGGTGGTCTTGGCCAGACCATTAAACATGTGTCTTGATGCTTGTAAATACATGGGTGTAAGAGTGTATGTTAAAGTCAAGAGTGGATGAAATCTACAAGGGAATGAGTGAGTAGGTAAAATCAAATTGCCTGGAGATACTGCAAATGCTATTTCATCTTCTGTAAGGTTTTGTTATACTAATTTCCTGCACACCTAAAAATTATGAGGGAAACATTTAATTTTAAGCGTGCACAGCTGAGAAAAACATACTGAAATTTAATCTTGGGAACAAATGGAAAGCTGAAAAAGAGTGTTAATTTGATGCACTTCCTTTTGCAGGCATGCTCTTAAAGAAAAAAAAAAAACAAAAACCAAACTGTACCACCAGCTCCATGTTGCACACCAAAATCACTGCAGCCAGGGAGGGCAAATACTATTCAGTTTTTAGAATGGACATTTTTCCAAACTTTTGAGGTAAAATACATGAATAAATACAATTAATATTGCAAATCTTAGCCAAGCAAATCTTGTGATCGTAAAACAGGATACATGACCTTGTCTCTCACCCAACTTTTCTGGTATGGCGACATAGCTAATATTTCATTGAAGCATCTCACAGGCTACAGCAAGTCACTGCAGGAATAAACTGACTTGCATATTCTGTGGATTAGTGAAGAACGCGTCTTACACTGATAAACGTGAATACTCGTGAAGAATAGGAAAGACAATGAATTGACAAGAATGTAAAATAGAGTTCTGCTGGGCAGGCTGTATAAAAAAGCTACACTGATGTAGCTGACCAGTCCAGGCCAGGCAAAGTGCATTTGAAATACTGGTTTGTATTTTATTTGACTGCTTTCTTGATTGTCACTTCTGACACTTCTCACATGAGTATATGAAGGTATTTCTAAATCACTCACAAATTTTTGTTTTAAGATAAATTTCCTTTTACATGAGAATATTTTAAGTTTAATAATTTCAGGTGGAATTTTACTCTAATAAATTTAGGAGGATTCTTTCTCTTGCCTCCTTGAGTGAGCCAGGAAATGACATGTTTTGAATATTTGCAGTTAAACATTGAAATAATTTACAGGTCATAGCTTACCAAGCAAGTACACATTTGTGAGTAACTTTTGTTGTCAAATTCTCCAATTAGTTTGCTGACAGAAGAGAATAAAACTTTTGTTTTAACAACTGCTGTTAAAAAATTGAGGTTAAATATAGGATGCTTGTTGCATCTTTATGCACAATTTATTTTGTTCTCGGGATAAACAAGAGCATCTATCCAAAGTGACACCAGCAGAAATGAAATATATTTGATTATATTACTGTAGTAACTTCTTAATGACTATGGAGTTGCTTATTGTGAATATCATGGAGTCAAGCTTAACTGTCGAGGTTACAATTTTGTAACCACTTCTTAGCCTCTTCTTAGCTAGAACTGTCATGTGTGCTCATCATTCAAGCAAAATGAGCCTGTGTGGACGGCTCCTTTGTGGGAGCTGAAGACGCAGTTCCCATTTCTCTTGTGGAAGTAGCTTACAGCTGGAGAAGGTGCCATTAGTCCTTCATCCTCTATTTATTTCCCAAGGGTTTAGATTTGTCTTTTTTTTTTTTCAGGTATTTTTGAAGGTAGTATCTTAGAGTCTCATTTTATGAAGACAGTTTACATCAGGGACAAATCAGCTTGTTGTGGAGTTAGCATTTATGGTGTAAGAACAGCAGATAACTTATGCAGCATTCTGATTTAGTGCCAAATAAATTGTTAGCCATGTCTTTCTCAACGGTGTCATCTTTGGTTGATTGTATGTTAACATTAGCAAGCCCAAAATTGCTACTCATTCCTAAACATGAGAGCGCCCATTTCAAGGAGTACTTCAAGGATGCTAAAGGAAACTGTTGGTGTTTAGTCCACCTGTTAAAATGAAACTAGCACAATTTACTAATTAATACATGTAGGTTCCACCACCTTGTATTAGGAAAAAAAGTCATTATGTATTGTCATATTTCATGTGATTATCCTTCTAGCTGATGTGGTGTCAGGCTGTTTCCTCTCCAGTGATGACTGGAAAATGATAGTCCAATCTCTAGAATTATCATTGCTGTTAGCTCATGTTATGAGAAATACACATACTAGATGACACCTTTTATAAAGGAAAGCTGCAAGGAGGTATACTGAGTTTAGTTCAGTATTTAGTTTCATCCCCCTGTGTGTGTTAGTTTGTATTCATGACTAAACTTGTGGGGATAACTTTCATTTAAAAAAGAAAGGAAAATGGAAAATGTCAGACTAGATTCTTTTGGTCAATTGTAAAAAGCCTCATCTTGGATGCTTATAGAAGAATATCTTTAGCAGGAAGTTTCTCAGCCGTTTGTAGTTCGATTATGCTTATTATAGCCTTGATTTTGTGTTCTGCATAATGTATCTGTAGACATACTGATGTTTATACCTACCCCCTTTTTTTAAGTTCACTTAACTTTCAGAGACTTCTTGATACCATTTTGCCAGGTTGAAGGAACTGAGGCGTAACACCTTCGTACCATACTGTCCTTGTTCAGTAGGACAGACACTACCTCAGGCGCCTCTGTGCTGCACTCTAGTGTATGGTCTGGGTATTTCCCCCACCCTATGTAAAGTCCTCCCAAAATTCTGATGATTTTTGGATGGCCATAGTCTCCCCCCCGCCTTGGTTTTTGGTACAAAATGACAAATATTAAAGCAAAATGTAATATTCTGTGTTTTGCTTCCTCCTTTGAGAGTTGCCGTACATTGAAAGGAGGTTTTAGTGACATCTATGTTAAATGGAACTTCAAACTACTTGTTTTCAGTTGTATGCTGATGCTTTCAGGAATCTAAAGTAGTTATTCAGAATTAGTCACCTGGAAGAGTTCTATATTTACCTGCTTATCTTTGGGCTAATGTTTGCCTGTACTTAGGTGCTTAGCAGGATCTGACATTTGGGTAGCTTATCTTTGTATTTCTCTGACTAGTGAATGGTGCCAATTGTACTAGCATATGCTTTGCAGTGACGTTGAGCTGGGTTATCCAGAATGTTTCATGAGAATCCATGTTACAAAAGGGGTGCAAAATTTAATAGAAGAGTGTAACTTGTGATGGAGATAACTTTATGTGTGCCCGCAGTCTGTGTCAATTAATGAGGCTCCTGGGTATGTTATCACACTGTCTAGAATGTGAATAGCTGTTCGAAAAGGAAACTAAATCCAAATTAATCCTGTCTTTTCTCTAGTGGACACCTCAGAACATACATTTCTGTGTTGTAGCTAAATTTTTTTTTCAGGTAACAAAATTGGGATTGCAAAAGAAAAATGCTGAAGTTCTGTATAAGCAGAAAAAGTCTTTATGGCGCTGTTCCTGATAAGCAATGTGAAGAGAAAGCCAATAACTCTGATTCCATATAAACATTTCAATCTCGTGTGCAATTTTACAAATTTTATGCATATTTAAAGGAAAAGTCTTGTCCTCCTTTTAAAAAGGAATGCAGCATTAACTATGAGCTGCTACCAAGAATTTGCTATAGAGATACCCATTTTGCAGTTCCATTTCAGTAGTTGCCGTTTGCAGAACTAATGTCAATTGTAGCTGTAACGTAAAACAAGTTCTTGAACTTCTGACTTCATGATACAAGTTTAATAATGGATGTGAACTATCTGTCTTACCTATTAGTTGGTATCTGTTCTTCTTTTTCCATTCTCTCTTTTCTGTTTTGAAGAACATGGAAAGGAAACCAGAAATGTTTCTCTGGTTTCAAATGTATATTTACAGGGAAGGCCTGCAACATCTTAGTACACAGATAATATAATGCCTGCAAAACTGAGACACTGCAATTTGAGATGCTTTACATGGATCATATCATGAGCTCTAAGTAGTTCAAAGACTTTTTAGTCTTTTGTCCAGTACTTCAATTGTACAGGTAGCTACTCTGATCATTTTTATTAAGCCAATGTTGTATGTTGAAATGCATGAATTTTAATATAAATATGCTTTTTAGTATGTACTAGCAACCTTTATAAAAAATATTGCTCTTCATGCTCGTGTGTATTGACCTGCTTGCTCCTTAAATTAGGGTACTATTTCACGTCCCCAGTAACTTGTATTTGTAGCATCTTTCAGTTGACTCTCCTTGTCATTCAGCAGCTTGCTGCTCTTCTAAAGAGAGGTAAAATAAGAGGAAATACAAAGTGGTTGTCTATGAACCATCTAGGTCTGGCCAGGCTCATCCCCCTCCTTCCCAGACTAGAAGGGTGAATGCAGTTCAGCAAGCTACATGCTTGACAGATTGCAGTTCTCTTTAAAATGGCCAGGTTTCCTTCCACAGACACTTCTATTGAAAGGTAGTTACTATGCAAGTTCTCCTACAGATAACCCATAAAGCAAGACAGATAATGTTTGCAAAATCCTGCCCTTGGAACAGAGAAGCTGTTGACGGAACCATGGTGGCACAGGCAGACTTGACTTAGCTTACATGTGCTTTTGGCTACTTTGCAAAGTAGGTGAACTGCCTATAGAAAATGGAGCACTATGACCTAACGAGCTTTAATTTCTTTGTAAGGCTGGAGCATAACAATATCTTTCTGCCTCCATCAAGTCAAAAGCCCCAGTGTTTGGAATTATATAAGTATATAATAAGCAAGTAAGTGTAAATTTATTTCTATTCCCCAAATGCATGGATCACTGCAACAAGTAGTAAGAAATCAATATTAATAATATCTATTATAGGAGTAGGCAGGGGCGAAGGGAAGGGAAAGCAATGATAAGTTTTGCCTCAGTTTACTACATGCTTAAAATAAAATGTCTTCCATTTTAAATGGGGAGTTGGCATTTTCAGCGATATCCAAAGGGGAGGCTGTGAACGAACTTCGGCAAACACAGATGCTCTGTCTGTGTCCTGAGACCTCTTACTGGCATGTGGCAATGGGATGTTACTTCTGGCACTGTGTGGGCTTGATGATCTGCTGAGTCCCTGGCATATACTGATCTGTGTAGCAAAGAACTGTGAAGACATCAAGGACTTGGCAGCATTGTATGTATCTTAGCAATATAACAAGCCTCGATTTGCCAACAGGTATTGCTGCATGAGTTCATTCACAGAATGCAGAAGCAAAAGCCAGCTTTTCAGTGAGTGAGAGGGGAAAGAGAGCTTCTTGCCAGCTGCATTACTCATTAGTCCTCTTAACCTAGCTTAACCCTTTTGTGCACAGTGAAGCTGTGAAGGAGCAAGGAGTGTTCGAATACTTTGTGGATGTTTTCTGCATTTGTTCATCAGCTGCTATAGAGCAGCTGGCCATGCTGCAAGAGTGAAACTTCAAGAATGTGTTTCCAGATCTGCTTGGGCAGTTTGCCCTCCAGTTTGTGAGGCTATTGTTGAAGGTATGCAAAGATCACAGATGCTGTGCTGGAGAGCAGTAGGATATCTGCTTAAGACATTTGGGATAGTGTATCCATGGACTATCCATTTTTCACCATAAATCCCATTTGCCATGCAATTATCTCAGAGCTTGCATTGCAGAATGACGTGAAATGTGATCAGGTTCTACCATGAAACACATGTGCAGTCTCTCTGCTTTTATTTTTGTGTACTGGTTACTGGTGCTCATACCGTAATGAGGTATTTTTGCATATGGACAGGGTGCAACTACCCTGTTAAATAACATTGGACTGAAGGAAGACAACATGTTGATAGCACTTCATCTGCAAATGCAAGCTGAAAGCATATTAAGTATGTAGGACAGTTAAAGAGCAGACTGCAGCCTCCAGGGGGGCGCCTGCATTCTTCCTGCACAGTTCTCGGGCTTTCTGCCCTGGCTGCCAGTAGTGCTGTAACTCGCTCCTGGCTATCTACCAGGGCTGAGGAGCAATCTTTAGGTAGACAGCCTTACCTAGGCTTTACTTAAGACCACTGGAGTGGGGAAGCGCCTTGGTGGGGGGCGGATGTGAGCAGGGAAGTAGGGCTCTGGCCTCTGTTTTAAAGGGCCATACCCTCTCTTAGGAAGAGGGCGCGGGGGGGGGGGTAAGACACATGGTTTAGGCACAGCGCACTAGAGGTAAAACATCTCAGCTTCTCCCATTTAATGATCTCCTGCTTAGCCCTTGCTATGTCTATGACTGATCTATAATGAATTCCCTTCTGTGGAGAAAACTACTCATTTAAAAGCTTCAGTTCAAAAAAACTCCTCTGATATGCTGTGTTTATTAATTGCTCAGACACATGTACATTACAATTTCACCTAATCTTTTCTAGGTATCCTGAGACTTCCTTCTGTGTAAAACTTTGCAAATTCAGCTTTACCATAGAGACACTTTACATGGAATGAAGTTAGGAAAGCTTATCTCTTAAAAATGTAAAGCGTATAACAAAGACATGGCACCGTTCCTGTTTCACTGATTTTGTTTGTGGCACTGTTCCTGCTTTGCTGATTTTGTTTGTTGTTCTTTCATCTTGCCACCACCAAATACAAACAGAAAACTCAAGTGAAAAGCCTCAATGAGAAGAGCATGGGATTTCAAAGGACTGGTAGAAAAAAACACCCCCATGTATGCTAGCTCACTGCAAGAAAAGCACTGGAAGTGTGTTAGCAGCAGAGGGTTATACAGCCTTTTTCTGTAGAAGCCATGATCTTAGAGAATCCCAACTGTTCATGAAAGCTTGCCTTCTGGATGTAGGTCCACAGCACTTGCAAATGATCTCCTTGGTGTGGCCACACTCCAATCCTACTTGCCCTTCAGCGAATATTTCTGCCTTTTTCTGGCATAATAATTGTTGAACTGGAGGCTGGTTTCAAACAGAATTTATCATAAGTAGAGATTTCAAAGTGAACTACTTAAAGGTTCTGTTAAAATAAGAAATGAAACTTAATAAACTTAGTGAGCTTAAGGTTTCTTTGTTGGTGCAAATCGTTATGCAAAATTATTATTTTGTTTGCCCAGATGCCTGTTGAGTCAGCTTGTACATACCAGAGTAGAAATATCGATGTCAACATGGCATATAATGTTTGGTAGCTAGGGGGCATAAAAGGGATTGCAAGGTGCAGATTTGAGGGTTGACACAGAGGCTTTTATGGGGAAGAGAAAGTGATTTGTTTAACACAGCTTTGTAACGTATTAAGGTGCAGAAAACATAAATCGTGCATATCTGTAAGAAATCATCCCTGAAGAATAGCCTGAGTTTTATTGCTTGTAAAATTAAAAAGTTGTATGTATTAGGTTGATTGGATAGAGGTAAGAAATCACTCCTTGGATTGGCCCAAATGAGCTGGTAATATTTATTGGCCCAAATGAGCTGGTAATATTTATTGGCCCAAATGAGCTGGTAATATTTAAAAGGGAACATTTATAAAATAGTGCTCTGTGCCACTGCAAGCAAAGTGAGCCTGAAGGAAAATTATATGCAGAATTTGGGATAATTTAGTTTTGCAAAGGGGCACAAACTTCATATGTGGGAGGTCTGAAAAGAAAAATCTCCAACCATTAGTACCTTAGGGGAAGAGGTAATACTTTATAAGCATAAACGTGGTTACAGTTACTGCTAACTGTATGCTGATGTTCCTTGGGAAAGGCAATATGCACTTGAAAAAGAGGCAGTTCAGATACATGTGTCTTAATCTGCAAACCAGTAATTCTTTGAGATAGTGGATTGGAAACCAGGTGTAACTTTTAAATGGCAAAAATGATCTTCTATTAAAAAAACATAACTGTTTTGCAAGTTATATGTAGGAAGTAGTTAGGTTCCCTAATACTCCCAGTCAAAGGTGGGAAGATCAGTAATTAAAGGAAAAAAAGCTGAGGCATGAGGTAACAATGAATAGCCTGTATGTTGGAATATATATTTTTTAAGAAAAAACAAACACAAGAATACTGCATATTGCTTCTTAAATTGTTTGTTACATGTTTTAATAAATGGCCTGATATTAAATAAGTAGCCTGACTTTTCCAAAACAGCTGAATATTTTAAATATTTAAAAAATACCTGCTGGGTGCTTGGTAACATAAAACATCTGAGGGTCTACAGAAAAACGTTAATTTTTAAAATCCCATTAAAGACAGCAAAAAAAAAAAAAAAAATCTTGAGTACAGCTTTGGTTACTATTGGCTAGAAATACTACCAAATCTGTGTATCAGCATTCACATACACCCCCCGTTCTTCAAGGTTTCAGCAATGCATTAGAAGGGGAATAGCATTGTGTGTTAAGCATGACTTTTTCTGTTTTATTTTATTTTTTAATCTACCTATGAGCTCATTTCCTGAACTGATTTTCCTCCATACTCAGGAATAGAAATATGTGGTTTACCTCAAGTTACTTTTGAAGAATTACTGCTGCACAGTTAATCCGCCTGAATAGCATTTTTAAGATTTTTTTCAAATCATGAAAGGGGATTTGTCCCAGAAGTAGGTGAAGCAGGCAGCCTGGTAAAACTCAGCCTTCACTCCACAGCTATCCAAACAGCCAAAGCAAGCTTGATTCCATATATAAAGCATTGATTGATGTTCAAGGGGGGCCCATTCCAGGCGATGCATGAGTTGAGACCCCCTTATGGTCCAGTCAGCAATCTGCTAGGTGATCTATTGGGAAGTTTTCCCCCACCTGACCTAATCTTCAGTGTTTGTGCCAAAATATCGTTTCTGGAAATCATTCTTAGAGACATTGAATAGTTTATTTTAAAAAATTTTCTGTGTTGACTCCAAAATGAAAGAATGTGTAAAGAATATGTAAATGAATGACATTACATTATAAAAAATTCAAGAATTAGATATAATTTTGACAGATTATTTAAAAGTCCTTTTAATTTCATTTTCTGCTGATAACAATACTTCCCTTATAACAAATGTTAATTCATAAGTTATTTCTAGTCCTGACCTTCTGTATCCAAATGTAATTTCTTTTTTTCTGTTTCATTGATAAGGAAAATATTTTAACCTTCCAGAAAAATATAATTTTTTAATATATAGTACCTCTCAAAATTTAGTGTTACAAAAGTTTGAGAAGGAAAAATTGTGGCCACCTTTGTAACTAGCTTACAGAAGAAAACACCAATAGCGATAGAAAGAGAAGATCTCTTTTTAAATAAGTAGATACATATTGTTTACATCATCGCAGAAGGACATGGATTTTTGGCTTATTTAAATGCTACCCTTGGCTAACATAAAGCATTTTTGCAATTTACATTTTCTGTTAGTAGTAAACCAAAGAATCATAGGGATTTCTTTGAAAACAAAGTCTCAATATCATAGCTGTAAGAACCTCTCAAGCACTGACTAATTTAACATCAGAACCCAGTACAAAGGTTTGTTTCTTTAATTTAGCTGCTTTCTTTATGATAATTTATAAATGCTAGCTAATCATCAACTCTGCTGAATGCTTCTACTGCTTAGTAAATGCATCTTGAAAAAATGCAGCATTTTTCACTTGGCTTAAACTAATCACTGTGTTTCATTAAAAGGAGGTTGTTCTTCCCGTTTTAACACTTTGTGGTTGCTGGTTCTCAACCTGCTGTTCACTGAGAATAGAAGGATTTATTGTATGGTGAGAAGAGCAGGATGGTTATAGTTTTGCATAGTTTTGTTGTAAAAAATACAACTTTTTTTAATAACTGTTTTAAGATTTCAGGGGATGGCAGTTGCCTTGGTGTCAGCTAAAAACTTGATCGGAGTTCAAGAACTGAACCTTTAGGACATGAGAAAAAATAGGGGCTTTCCTTCCCAGCTTAGCTACACTTTATTTCATTCTATTTTTTGCAAAATACTTGTTGTTTCACTCTTAATATACTTTTATTTAAATAGAAATGCAGCAGTAGTTGGATTGTTTTATTTAATACTCCTTTCACAGGTAGAGGCTGTAGAAATGTACTTTTTAAAAGCTCTACTTGAATGGGATAAGGCAATGACTATACTTTTTAAAAGCACTGTGGTTTTAAAAATAAACCAGCAAACAAAAAACAAACCACCTTCAGCATATCTGTATGAGAAATGTGGTGGGTGGGAGGATTTGGGCCCCACAAACCTCTTGTAGCGCTACGTTTTATTATTAAGCTCCTGATAGTGATTAGATCATAACGTAAGGACTTTGGCATTGTTCATATTAAAAAAATATGTAAACTAAGCTAAGAATTAATATAAATAATTCTCCTTCACAGACTGTGCTCTTCACAGATTCTTAGAATTGCAAATGAAATAAGAAAAAAAAGTATATTGTACAAGATTTAGTGATTATTTTGTTACTTTATGGAAACCACCTTCTTTAAGTTTAAACTGAAAGAAAATTGTTTATGAACTTCTATCGTTACTCTTTGACTTCTTATTCCTTAGCTAAAATGGATATGGTGGTCAGGTGGTAGCAGCGTCATCTGCTGACATCCTGGACATCAGTTTACATAGAGAAGGATGTACGGGTAATGCCAGAAGCTCTGTTTTAAGAACTAATAGAATGTGCTCTGCTTTTTCAGAACACTAGAGTGTTCTGGAGTCTGGTCAGTTGTCCCAGCCTTTTGCCTTGTTTGCTTGGAAAGAAAGGCTGCTAAACATCTGTGGTTCCAGTTTCTTTAGTGATGTGACCACGGAAGTTTCATGCTGTGTTCGAGCTACACTTGTTTCTGGCATTCCTCATAGATTTGCTGTAGTAAATATTAGCAGATAATGGCATGAGATAAAATTAAGAGACAAAAAAAAAAAAAAGGGAGGGGGGAGAGAATAGGGGCAGAACTAGGGAGCATTCACACTGGAAATTATCTTACAAGAGTTGCAACAATTTTTAGGTGTAGTTTTTTATTTCTTACAACCAAAACTGACACCTTTCTCTAGCCCTGTACTGGATTTGTAATTTTCTATGAGAAGAGGAGTGTAATTTTCCTTAATAGCTTTCAAAGCATTCATTTATTTGTGAAAATCTTTTATTGTGACTGAGAATATGTACACTATCCAGAAATAAGTACTTAGCTTTTCACTTTCTGACAGCATGTAATGGAGAATCATTACCCATTTCTACACTCTAGGTCTGTATGTTCTCTCAACATGAGAATGAAGGTGAACTAAAACTGCAGATAAACAGATGCATCAGAGAAGGCATGAAATTCTCAGACTCACTGGCAATTAAGAAGCATAATTCCCATGAGCTATAGCCTCGAGTGTATGAATCATACGGACAATGCATGAATTAAACAAGTGGATGAGTTGAGTTTTAGAAATGTTTGGTTCCCCTCATCTCCACCCTACCATTATTCTAGTCCATGCATCCTTTTATGGTGCTTTTACATTTAATCACTCAGCAATTTTAATGGAACCTATTTCAGGGCTGATTATTATATCCTTATCCTGAGATTACAATGGATTCAATAAACAAACAAAAGAAGTAGATGATTCTTCAACTCTGTGAACAAATACTTCAGCTATTTACCTTGTTTGGGCTTGGGATGCCTGCATGTGTTCCCCCTAAAAGTAAACAAATTTTCATTGAAATCAGATGTAGCAACTGATTTTGAAAGTAATAGTTATTAAAATGGTTCTTGGGCTTTTTGGTCTTTGGGGAATTCATGTTGGCATCTAAATGAGAGATGCGTACTCTACTAGATTCCTATATTTTTCTAGTGCTGTGGAGTATCGTTCGTGTGGTTTGACTGACTTTCAGGCTTAAGTGCAGATGATGAGGATATTTATTTGTGTAATTGTAACAAATATGTATTTCTATCAGTTTCAGTTTATGTTATGATGCAGCTATAAAACATTTGGAAAACCAAACTTGTCTGAACGCATACTGTCAGTATGATGCAGATACTAATCTTGAGCTCATTCTACTTGAGGCTGTAGCTTGTAGGTACCGTTCATTTTAATAGATACTGGGTTTGAAAAGCTTGTGATTTCTTTGAAACTTCAGTTTAGCTATGCTATTAATTCTGACCTTGGGTTGCATGGAAGAGATCTCATTAATTAACTTATTCTGAGATACCTGAATGCATCCCTTAATATACACAGCCTATATGGCTCTTTCTGATACCTTGTTCTTCTTCTTGCATCTCTACTGCTTATAGATAAGTGAATTAATAATGTTTGTAAATAGAAAGACTAGAGACCCTAAAGACAGAATTATGTATATTCTTTTTTATTTTAAATAAGAAAGTTTTCATGCAAGGAAAGCATTATGAAAATTTTAATTTCCTCTGATTTAGATCATATTTTTCTGTAAAAGTTTTGGCGGGTTTTTTGGATTTTTTTTTTTTTTTTGGTGGTGGGGGAAGTTCTGTTTCTCCTAAATACGAACTTAGGGTATTCCTGTAAGAGACAGAGAAGACTTTGGAACTATACAGTAAGTTTCACTTTCAAAAATGTCTAAATGCTCTTTAGGCCCTTTTGACAATGAAATTTTGACATTAAATAATTTCAGAACATGCAAATACTTCACACATTATCTTTACAGAGAAAAAACTTCTTTCTAAACCTATGCTACAGAAACGATTCCACTTTTTAAAAGAACAAAGGTCTTTAGGAGCAGTGGAGAGGGCGAAGGAGTTAAGGAAAAAGCATGCTTTGAGTCAGTAGTCACAGAAACCATGGAGAGGCTATATGGATGGAAAAAGTGAAACCTTTAAATGTTTTCCTAATCAAAGATAAACTCAGCATGGGTCATCATTTGAACAATTAAGGTATGTAGATACTAAAAAGAAAATGTTTGAATTGGGAAAATGGATACCATCTGACCTCAGTGTTTTACCTTTTTGAATTTTTCACCAGTCGTTTCTTTTATTAGATTATAGCCCTTGTCTTGCAAGTGTTCCCTGCATCCAAACACTGTGTGACCTTTACTGCTGAATGCCAAATTTACATATGCTATATTGGGAACGCGTCTGTGTGTACAGACTACAAGATACTGAAGTTGTTAAATGGCCAAATTTACCAGAGCTTGTGTCTAATAAGTGTCAAAAGCAGCAAGTAAAATTTATTTTTTCCTCTTAATACATGTCTATTATTATATTATGCTATTATTCTGGGGAGGGAAAAAAAAAAAAAGAAATGCAATGGCTTCTTCATACAAACAGTCCAGGAGGGTCTGCCATAACCTCTCTGAATGGGCCTTTCTGTATTGTAATGTGAGAAAATCTTGCTTTTTAGAAGCTACTACCAGTAGTCAACTCTGACATTACTTAGAACACTTTGAGCATCCTTAAGGAATCTTTCAGATCAGTATTATTTTTTACTGATTATAATTTCTGATGCATTTATCTAATGTTTCAGAAATTATTGTAGCCGTCTGGTCTGAGCAGCAACCAATTTATGACGGCTATATCTTACCAGTCAAAACATTACTTCCACAAAGCGTCTCATTTTTGTGTATAATGCGAATTAATTTTCAGTGAAAGAAACTTTCTTTTCCTTCCTTCCTTGGCTAGAAATGAGAACAGTTGGAAAATAAACTGAATTCTGATAAATGTTCGTCAGGATTTGAAACTCGCAGCTGAATTGTTTCTAGGTAGAAAATAAGACATGTTACTTGGAGCAGACCAGCTGCAAATTAGCAGTTTCCTAAATGTGGTAAGGTTACGTTATATTTGAGTTAAATAACAATGATATTAGTATAGTAATCATTTATGCAACTGAGACCCCTGAAAAATTGAATCTTTTAGTCTACTAACTACCTGGAATTATTTGTTATTGTGTATTTTTTTTGTGCTGCAGGTCTTTGTCATCTGTGTAGACATCAGAAAATAACAAGAATTTATTAATTACTATCTGTGCTAGTAATGATTCGTTTGATGGATAAATGTTGTTCAGTAGCTACTGAACTACTCAACCTTACTTTATCATCTCTTATTTGAGTTTTTGGTTGTCTGGGTTTCAAATTCTCCTGAAATCAGTGTCATGGTTTTGGGTCTGGTTATGACAGCAGTGCTCAGACAGAGGAAAGCAGGTGACAGCTCCCCATTACTTTTTTGTTTGCTTGGTTTTTTTGTGTTTATGTTGTAATTTTATACTTTTGCTGAATTCGTATTCTTTCAGGCCTGTCCTTTCCCATAATAGCAAAACAAATTAAAAAATCTGGACTAAGACTACGTTTTGGACTAACCTCTTTCATCTGGAGACTCAATTGTAAATGAAACTAAATGTGGGCTTATTGTTGTCCACTCGAATGATATGTTTTTCAAGTTAGAACTGTAATTAGCTAATTCAGCAAATTCAGTGCAGCTGATGTTCTAGATGGGATGAGGTGTGGTATAAAAGCCCTCAGGTAATCTTATCTGTTATTGATCTTTTCTTGCATGTGAAATTTGTCAGATTAAATTTGGGCTGGCAAACCTCGAGACAGCAAAGGAAGCCAAGCTCTGTAATGCTACCAAGGATTAAAGTACCAGCAGAAAAGTGCATCACAGTAGGGCTCAGTGAACTTCCTGATACAGAACTTGGATTTACTGTATGGCCTTACAATATATTGAAATTCAGTCTCTCGTGAATATGCAGGAAGGCAAACTTAAATCATCATAACTTCCTTTCATTCCAGATGGTTTCTATAGGCTTCTGAGATTTACCTTCAACGTAGAGTGTATTTGTAGTTTTAAAATCTATCATAACAATTATTTTTGCTACTAGATTTGGAAAAGCACTGTATTTTCTTTAATGTAATGGGAATGTAGAGAAGTGTAGTATATTGGTTCTATAAAACCTGAGCTCCTATCCATAGCTCCATTAGTCTTACTAAAGGATAAAAAAAAAGTAGGTCCAGAAAAAGTATTGACCCTGGATATGGAAATTACTAGGTCTGATCTGCACTGTCTCCCATACTGAAGAACAGTCTTGTGTAAACAGGTGGCTGGTTTATGCTATCATTGTTGAAACTGGCACACTGGAGTCTAATTTCTAACTGTTTTCCCCCTTCTTTCCCGCTTTTATTTCTGTTGTGAGAATTGGTATTTCAGAACCATTAATTGTGGAAATTGACCAGTTTTGCTTTTCTAAACTACATAGTGCCATGTCAGATACCTCAAAATCTTGGGCTAAACTAATCTGCATGAGATGAAACGAAACACAAAATTGTTTTGACTTCTCTTTACATTGTCATGTTTTAATTAAACCTTTTAAAAACTAATACTACTCTCTGCAAAGTACTACTCTTTGCAGAAAGTAGTATGATAAAAGTATAAATTGTATTAGCTTGTAATATTTTGAGGGCACTTGCTTGAGATTGAAGCCCTACCGGACACAATAAAGATTCTCCAGAAATTTTAACTAATCACACAGACTGTTTCTGGGTCTGTAGATAGTTTTAGTAGTCCTTCAAATTTATTTGACAGAGTCCAGATTAAATACAAGTAATAAAAAAAAATACCAAGGCTATCACTAATGATTTGTTATTTGTCCTTAAATTTGTTGTTCACTTAGTAATGACCTTTTTTAAGATTTTTTTTTTTTAAAAGCCCATGATTATTGGAACCAATATTCTGAAGCTTTTTACAAAAAAGTGACAAGTTACATTAAAGCTTTCTGATTATCCAGGAAAGAAGCCTTAATTTTTTTTGTTCTGTAGATTTTTTTTGTTTGTGTTGTAGGTGTTGATTTTCTTTTTGAGGGAGTACGCTTCTGAATGTGGAATTTACGAAAATTTCTGAAAAAGCAGGGTGATATTAAACCATATAGAGATTTTTATATCCCTATTTCTGCATTATATTGTAAATTTGCAACATTTGCCATTTTAAAAATCAACATTAAGCAGTATCTAGAAATACCTAGGACTGGAATTCAGGAACTTCTGGAAAAGCAAATGTGATGCTATTTTTTCTGACATGTAGTAAACTTCAACAGTATTTTCTGTTTTTTACCTCCAGTTGCGAACAAATGCACACAGTGTGAAACACACTCTGGCTTCAGTATTATCAAATAGATTATCAAATCATGCGTTTCATGACGTGTCCTTGTAAGCATAGAGCTCCTCAGTTACAGTTTAATAGTGCAATCAAATGAACTGCAAGTCACACTGGGATTTTTTCTCTACCTACTCTTGAGATCAGAATCTTACGGTAGAGACGCTCTCAGTACATGCGATAAGAGGAGAGAAGGAGGAGAGACGGATCACTACATTACTTCCTTCATGTTATTTTTGGATATGACTAGCATTCCTCCCCTTACACACACCCTCTTTTTTCCCCAGCCCCCATCTCTTACATGCATTACAAGCTCATACAAACACTCTCACGTACTCTGAAGAAAAAGCAAGAGCAACAGCTGGACTGAAGCCAGAAGACTTAAACTCTGCTTCCTCATTGCCAGCAGGCTTTGTTCTTTGGAATCAGTCAGAACTAGGGAGAACGTCTTCATTGCCGATCGTGAGTGGTTGGAATTTGGCAGCTCGGCTGTCTATTAATTTTTTTCTGTGATCTTCTGCAAACTAGGCTGAATTTAGAGCAGCAAAGCTAAGAGCCGGGCATAGTCAAGAAATAAAGGATCCAGAGACCATCAGCTATCAGCTTCTTTGTGGGGGGTGGGTGTCCATCTGTTCCACAACGGTAAGTGCTAGCATTAAATGTGTATAAAGATGCAAGAAACAATAAGGTGCTTTAGCTGTTTTACTACAATAGGGGAGGGGAAAAAAAGTATGTGAGTGAATCATACAGTGTCTGCTCAGTTATAGTGGTCTAGGAACAGTGCCTAGCAGTAAAATGTTCCTCATTTCTCCCTTTCCAAAAAGCACTATAAGAATGCGTATATTTTAGCAAAATTCCTAAGTACCTGTACAATTCCAGAAAGCTTTCCAAATAGGTTTTCTGCAAATCTGTTTTGTTTTGAACCGTGTGTAGTATAGAGTAACTTTAACTAGCAGACTAACCCATTTGTTTTAAGTGCAAGAGCTGAATCTGGGAAGTAAAGATCTTCCATCACAAAGGACACAAACAGAACTAAAGTTCAGGAGGATGGGGGAGTGAAAAGGGGTGAGATACTTCCCTAAGACTGTTTAGGTTATAGGAACCCAAAATAAACTTGTTTTAAATGATTGGCATTCATTCAGAGCACACACACCCCTCCTCCCCTCCTCAGTATTAGGAGCAAGTGAATCTGTTTTTAAAGACAGAAAGCTTTGAGGGTCTTCTGTTCTAAGGCATGCAAGTGAAAGCCAGTGTACAGTGTAAAAGAGTGTATGCTTGGGTAAATGACTCTCACAGAGAGGACAGGAATTGCAAAAAGAAACTTGGTTTTCTTCCAATAAGCAAAATTATTTAGCTGTTCTTGCTTTATAAAAGCATTAACTCTGCTGTCTTTTAAGTTTACTAGCAGAATGGATTGCTTTGTTACAAGGATCATTTTTTTTCATCTCTGTGTCTTGTCTTTAGGAAAAGTTTTATAATGATCAGCACAGCGGCAGGTTAATCCAAATGCCTTGCTTTCAGAAATGCCATCTAGCTGTCAAAGGAAACTCACTGTAGGGACCCATTTGTTTTAAAGCTACTGATAAGCACTGCTATCAGCATGCTACTAAGTCTTGCTACGTGAGTTATCTTAATAAAGTGATAAATAAGAAATCCTTGAAATCCAAAAGTTCAACTGTGTAATAAATTTGACAAAGGGGGAAAGACCAGGTGATTGGATGTACTTTAAAAAAAAAAAGATATTGGGACAATAAACCCAAAAAGAGGAAAGCTTTTCTTTCCCTTCCTTTGACTCTGGCTCCGTCAGCTACTTCAAGTAGTTATTGCAATATTTTCTGTTGACAAGGTGAGCAGTCCTTCCCCCTACCCCCTTATTAATTGCTGGTTATCAGGAATTTGTGAAGGTGAATCTACTCACATGAAAAATATGCTGAATGAGCAAATGGGTGATTGTGCAAAGTACAGCAGGCAGTCAATTAACTATTTGAGGTCTGTAAGTTTGTTTTTTTCTCATTCAGAAACTTGTAACAAAAGCTCTCCCATTCTGACTTTCACCCTTCATTTGGAAAAATACTCTGCTTGGTGTGGTAATTGGTAAAATGATCCGCTAAATTCCATTACTATGCAATGACTGCAAAACAGTGGTCAGCAGGATAGCGTGCAGTATGTTAGGATGTTGAGCATATTTAGTGCACATTTTGTTTGCCATGTACTAAAGCACTTCTTTCTATAGTAGTTCCTAGCTCTATTTATGGCAAGTTATTCACTGAACTGGAATTGCACACTAGAACTAGCAAAGATTCTTTTTCAGAGCTAAAAATGGAATAGTGTTTTCCTGAGTTGGGCTCCCCCCTGCCGATGGCACCATGTCAGGTTGCCTCAGCAGCTGCTTTCAGTTTCACAATTTACATGGGTGCTATAATGACATTTTTTTCTCATTGATGTGGTGGAAAAATCTGACATCTTTATGCGATTTTTCCTGCTTTGATATGTTAAAGCATATTTTCTACTGACTGTGAGGTTTGGCAATGAGTGTTGAGTTCAGAGATGGGCCTGTACCAAAACCCCTGGATTCCAGTATCTGTGAAGTATGAGGAGGTTAATAACAGAATCCAAACGGCTTGGTTCTGGCCTATTCCTGTTTTAAATGCACATCACTTTGGCCACATGTTTAAATTTTTTTTTGAGGTGATTAAGACTGAAAGAAATCTTTCAGGCTGTGGACAGACTTTTAAAGAGGAAGTAGCATTTAAGAATCTTACAGTTAGTTAAGCAAGCTTGCTCATTTGCTGCTTAAACTTGACTTTTAGGAGCCCCCAAGGAATTACATTCCCCTTCCTCTGTTATAACTTTAGATGTAAGTAATATTTGGAACTCCTTCTGAGATGTGCTGAGAAAGCTAAGGTGCTTTGTGGCTGTTGTTCCTACTTGCTCGAGTGGAGCAGTGGAGAAGGCTAGCAGCATTCATCCAGGTAATGCAGGTATCTCAAAGGGGTTTTTTGATCCTAAGTGATCTGCCTATAAGCTTTTAATAAAGTGCCACATACATACTCATCTGTGCAAAAGAATTGTGGTAGCCCATGTTAAGAAATACTGTAGCACAGTGTAAGGTAATGCACAGATTGTTACTGAAATCATGGTTATTCTGCTTTTTTAGTTGATCAACTTCTCTAAGCCTGGCTGGCTCAATGGATTCAATGGCTCTCTGTGAACACAATTACACATGCATCTGCCAGCTCCTTGTGGTATCTGTGTTTGCTTCAGCAAGAAAAGCTGTTCTTTGGCTGTGTTGGCTCACTGTGGTTTGTGGCACACAACATTGATTTATTAGGCAGTAATGCATTTTTTCCTTTTTTCCTTGAATGACTGAACTGTGATGTCACTTTTTTTCTTGGCCTTAACCTTTTAAAGAACTTTTTTTTTTTTGCTGCAGACTGTTCTAACACTAGGGAAGTGGGAAATGTCCCAGTGTTCATTGCAGAGCAACTCTGTCTACCCCAGCACATTCCAGGGCCACCAAATCATTTGTGGTGAGAGTCATTCAGATCTGGTTAAGATGATTTAAAAGAGAGGTTATGGGCATACTGCAGTTGTGCATTTAAGAAAATACAGTGAGTTTTTTACTGCCTGATTGAGACCACATGGCTCCAACTTAGACTTTTTTTTAACGTGGAAATTGTTGGCTGCATGTACTCAAACGATTTTATTTTTTTTTTAATTGCCTAGAGGCTAAGAGTTGGGATCATAGCATTTAATGGTAAGGTCAGGGTTAAACCAAACACTTTTTAATGCTCCTCTGAATAAAAGGAGAAGTGGCTTCTTTGAATATTTTGCATAGAGTACAAATATGCCTTCTTAAATGAGAGCAAATGTATCTCAGGAATTCTTTTGGTCATTACAGGGTAATTGGTGACCTGATTTAAGAGAGAGAGAGGAGGACAGAGATAAGGGAAGATCTCCCTGTCGTAAATCACAGTAAATATGTTCCATTCCAAATACATTATGGAAAGTATGAAACATAAAAAGGAAGGACAATGACCTTTTTGATTGTATGCAGTTTAATTGCTTGCTCTCAAAGTTAGCATTTTGGACTGATCTTAAGAGGAGTGAAAAGTTTATATTATTAAACACTTTAATAAAGTGTTGTAATTATCTAGAGCAAAGTATATGCCTAATCCAAAGGATGAGATTGTAATAATCTATATTGTAGGCACTTTGTACTATTGTATTCTTTTCATGCATGTTGTTTATTCTGAAATAGTTACTCTTAACCAAATTTTGTTCTTCCCTCAGTACTCTCATAGTCCTTCCTTCTCAATTATATCCTTTCTCCCATAAATTTGGTATAAGACTTTCATCCAGATCTCCTTCAGATGTGAGTATTAGATGGTGAATGTTTTTTATACAGATACTTTCTAAATGGGAAAAGAAGTCCATGGAGTTTAAAATTTAGAAAACAGATCAAAAGTTATAGCATTGAAAAACACTGTTTGTTCTTGCCTCTGGTTGGAAGATGAAGCAAAGATGAAGAACAATTCCTACAATAGTTCTGCATACACAGTAATTTATCTAGAAATAATATGTAAGCGTTATTCTACGACAGCAAATCCAATAAACAACAATTATAAGCTTTTTCTGTCTTTAAGTATTGGGGTAGTAAATTTAGCTAGCTGAAACTGGAGAAAAAAATAAAAGAGAGAATAATCAGTCAAATAGCTGTGTACATCCTTTTGAACTAGTTTCTTGCTTAACTTTACTTCTCTCTCTAATTACCAGGACACACGTGGCCTTTGTTCTGAACTTAAAAAAAGGATAAAACAAAAAAAACCCCTGCAACCTTTAGCCAGGGTTCACAAATCACTTAGTTAATTTCTGCCTCACATAAACTACAATGTTATCGTTTAAAAGTTATTTGGAGGTTTTTGTAACTTTGAAGTGCACAATGCAGATGGGAAAGCTATTAGTATTTCTGAATAACTGCTGTGAGAATTAATCAGAGGTCAAAATGTATACTAAAGCACTTTGATATTCCTGCCTCTGATATGTTAATGTGTTGCGTCAATGTTCAGTTTTACTGTGTTAAAGCATATGAAATATGTAGAACCAACCTGGTTTTATACTAGACAATCTTAATTGTAGTACGGATAAAAACAGTACAGTTTTTCTACCAAAAAGACAGAAATCATGGCCTTTATGGTGCCCAGTCTTAGAAAGCACATCTTGTGCCTGAAGGCTGACAAATTCCAGAGCCCCTCAGTGCTTTACAGATCAAGTGAAGCAGAGACAGTAAGATTCTGCTGCATAGTATAGGTGGGAGTATCCCAGTGTCTTCATATAAAGACCAAAATATTCTGTTCTTAGACACATCTCTGGGCCAGCTTTGACAGGACTGCTGAGGGTGTGCAGGTATTAATCTGTAACTAGATTGACATTTGTCATTCTTCCCAAACTTAATGACTACCTACATGGCTTTTCTGACTGTAATGCTGGTGCAATCTGCATTGCACTGCTTATATGTAAAATAGACCCCCTCTCTTTAGTCATTTTTTCAAAGAATGGAGAGAGACAAGATGGAAAAAGCCTGGAAATAAGGATCAAGGAATTCCAGGATTTATATGGGCAAACATATATAACTTCTAGTCATCGCAAAAAGGAGTAGACCTTAAAGCACTCTTGAGTGTTGACCCTCAACCTGTTGGATTCCTATGGAATTTTTTATTTTCCAGTAAACCCTGTTTTTGGTACTGCTTTATATTTCAGTTTTCATAATGGTTGTAAAAAGTACACATGGTATGCTTTGAGGCATGGCTGGCTAGGCCAATGTATGTTGGTAGGTGGGAAGAATCTTGGAAGTGATGAATGTCTGGAGCAAGCAGGCACTGGCCACAGCTACGCAGATAGTGACCAAAGCACTTGCATGGTTTTGGATCATACCATATTGACGGGTGGCAATCACGGATATAAACTTGCCTGATAAGGCTGAAACCGAAGTCTCAGGTGAGAGCCATGCTGTGTCTTGCAGCTAGTGAGAGCATGTAAAGGTGCTTTAACTGAAAGCTGAACAGATAGCATCAGTTAATCATTATTAATTAGGTGAACATGATGTATAGTCCTTAGGACTGGCTTAGGTGGTGAATGTAGTCCTCCTCTAATGAGAGTCCTTGTGAATTTTGAAATGCACAGTAATGCAGCAGTTAACCCTAATGACAGGTACTATTTGCATAAACTGGGTAAGTCAGAGTTTGCCTGTGCTATATAATTTCTGTAAAGGGATGCTGTGTATAAGGATACAGAGGAAATGGTGGTATAAGTTTTGTTGCCTTGGGAGAACTGAGGCTCCAAAGACAGGCACTTTTCCTTCCCCACCCTTTCCTTCCTCTTATCTGCTGTTTCAGCTAGACCCTTTCACATAGCACACTCTAAATCTGTCCTAGGACATCACAGATCCTATCTGGGAGTCCAAAGTCTTGACTCTTATTTTAGCTCTTTTGCTACGTCTGTTACTGTACTTACCTCTGAGGTAGGATATAAGGAAATAGCATGCCAAAGAAAAGTACAGTTACTTGTAAAGATGACAGCTGTTACATAGAGATCAAGCCTCATTTTTCCACCAGCAACTGTGAAAAATATCTTTGATAATATTACATTATGAATCAGAACAGGTATAATCAGTATTCCTGATGTATTGTTTTGCTAGTTGATGTTGGAAATTAATTCAGAAAGCTTCCAGTTTCAGTCCAGACCAGTAGACTTAGAAACTATTTGAAGTGCTACAAATGTGGGTTGGCAAAGTGTCTGAAGTTCTCTGGCTTTTCTGGATATTAAACTGTTATTGAAAGAAAGTTAATTTTTAGATTGATTGCTGTATTTCAATGATTATACAGGTGACCTCAGATCTAGCTTTAATAATTTCCTTTCCTGAATTTCTTCTTAGAGAGTTTTCTCAATTTTCCAGTTGTCCTTACATAAAGTAGTCAATGTTGCTGAGTCTGAATTACAAATTAAAGAATGCACGCAAGATAACAAGAATTAGCTGTATGGATGAAGGAGGCTTCATGTTTGGCAAAGACTGCATCCATAAGTTAAGAACAAAATTTGACAAAAAATTTAGCCATTTAAAAATAGTGCACATTAGCTGCATTATTGCTGGGACTTGATTATTTAACTCCTGTTGGCTTCTGGGATGTCAAAAAAATGTGAAAAATAAAGAAAAAATTCAAAATAAATAAAACTTAAAGCTGTATAGAAAGATAAATATTTTAGATTAAAATTGAACTGGAATGAACAGAATTTCTGCTTTTGCTCACTGTTTCAGGCATTACTAAAGAAAAACATTCAAACCACAAAATTGTCAAGACCCCACAACAGCAGAATAGTCTCTATTTCAGTATGTTTTCAGTATGAATTAGACTACACTCCCTGGATGGAGGTTTCTTTGTGTTATTGTTGATTTTCAACTTATTAAGGTTTCATGATTGAATGCCGGGGTTTTTTTCTGTGAACTGGAGTGACTGGTCTAAAATATTTCTCAGCTTCTTCCCCTTTTTAGTTATTAGTGTTTTGAGAAGTTTTACTGCTTCTTCCGAGATGTGTGTTGCCAGACATAAACTTGCCACACCACAATCATATTAAATGCAGTCTACCTTATGTATAGAATTTAAACTGCATAAATGCAATTTTATCCTTATAACTTTCCATCTTTTTCTTTACTTTTAATTCTTTACAGTCCTTTCCTCAAAGTTCAAAACATTACTCCACTGGAAGATTACATTTGGCAGTTCTGTAAGATGTTCCCCTCCACATGTAGGCAAAATAATGACAGCATGCTAGTTCAAAATCTGTTTCTGGTCAAAGGAGTATACAGTTACAATGGATAGCTACTGTAACTGTAACTCTGTTCTCATATGCTTCCTCCACTACCGACTCTCAGTACTGGGCTGGTTGCATTTGAAGACTACTTCATTTACATAAATATTTGAGGATGCTCAATAAAAAATAAACCAAGCAGAATTTCCTGGATTATCTTTAGAATCCGTTTTGGAGAGAAAATTTGCATGTATGCATTCCTGTGCGTGGCAAAAGGTTTCTTTAGCCACAAGGTGCAAATTATGGAGCAGCATCTCTACTTTGGAAATCTAATATTCTGATTTTTTGGGGAAGGGGTGATAATCTTCACATGAAACAAAATAGCAAATAAATCAGTTTCTGTGGGCACAACTACAGATACAAGCAGAAAGGGTCTGCTTGACTTACTGACAAATGAATTAGTGGGAACAATCTGAAATGCAGATAACGTCTACCACACTTTGACTTCAGGGTAAGAAGTTCCAGGCCCAAGAAGGAAGTTGTACAAAACCAGTCAATTTAATTACCTGTCAGAAAGAAAGAAATTATTGCTCACTGTCTGGCATTTCATGCCCTAAAACTATAGGGCTAAGTAGCTAAATGCAAAAAAGTACATGTTTCAGATGCTGGGCTTTTTCTTGTGTTCAGTGCTGAATTCTGCATGAAGTGTTTCACATTTCTGTGACAATCCTCTGAGAGCATAAAACTCTAAAAATGTGGAAAAGGAATCCTTATACCTGGTAATCATTTAAACCTGAATTATATTAAAAAATATTAATGAAACAATCTACAATAATATTAGGGACAGAACTGCAGAGTCAGCTATTGTCAAGCTTTTTATGACTGCAGGTCATCATTCTTCACATTTATAAACTGTTCCGTCTTTGTGCTTTGATACATGGAAGCAGCTTCCATGTTTGCTGGCATTGGAGGCAAGCTGTTGTCTATATTGCAGTGGAGATTGAAATGTATAAGATATTCCCAAAAAAAAATAAAAACAGGCTTCCAGCACAATATGAAACCTAAAAAGACAAAAGAAGAAAATTGCATGGAATGTTAAGGAATGAAATGAATGTACATTAGCTGTACATACTCTGCCTGCTTAATTTGAACTTGTACTTTGCTTCATTCTTCTTCTCACTGCTCATAGCACCTACTGATTTTAGCATAAAATCTTCTGAAATACAGGTAAATGTACCACAAAACTAATGTATGAACGTTTTTTTTTTTCTGTATCTACTGTCCTGCTTCTTGGCTTTTGTTTTGTTTTTACTAACCCATTATGGAGAACTGCATTTTTAGATATGTCAGAAGGCCAAAGAATTTTCCTTGCTAATGCATTTTAAATAATTTTGCAAATTGCAGACCAGATTATGATCCATTAGTATTCACAGGTTTTGGTTTGTGATTTTTTTTAAAGTCTGAAACCCAGAGAGGTTACAGATGGCTTTACTACTCTATTTATGAAACAAACAACCATTTTCCAAACCTAAGCAGTATAATTTGGGGGCTAAGAACAAGTGGGAATGTGCAGCTCTTCAATTATTTTGCCATATCTCGTATTTAATGATACTGAGAAAACATATATATATATATATATAATATGTATACAAAAAAATACATTAATAACTGTTGGGTTATTGCAGCTTTCTGCTGTTTCCAATCCAATGTCTCTTTCTTTCCCCTGGTATTTTCAGGCTTTCATAATTAAATTTTGGGGTCTTATATCTGAGGAAAATAATTTTAAGTGAAAGGAAGAGATTTTTCACTCTTGAGCTTTAACAGCTTATCCTCCTGAAGCTAAAGGCATTTTGTTGAGAGGCAGTATTGGCTTTGTTCTGAAGGAAATTTACTTCTGTTTCAACGCATAACAAGAGCTTGAAAAAATGATGTATTGTCAAGCGCAGCCATGCAAGTTGTTAAGTGATTGCTTTCATTACTGAAATGCAGAACTGTAGCTGTAGTGGAGGAAAGAGTTCTTTTGACTCTTCAGTTGTGCGAGTAGGTGCCTTTTCTGATTTTTTGAGGAGAGTAGTAGTTTTCCCTTTGATTCCAATTTATCCTTCCTCAGTCCGGCTAACCTGTGAAGCAGCAGAGTTACTTCTTAGGTACCTGCAAAGAAGCTCTAGCCATCTTTGCACAGAGTGCACTTCATCTCAAAAGCCACTTTAGGAGATATATCTCAGATGTATGGTTGAGTTGTAAGTGGTGGTAGTACCATATGTGCCAGGAACCCAAGCTTAGTCAAAGAGGAGATTATATAAACCATCTTCCTATAGACTTGAAGATGTCAGGTACAAAATAATGCTCCAGAAAATAGTAGAGTGTGAAGAAGCTGTCCAAGAAGAGAGGATGTAGGGAAACTGTTACACTGAAAATTGTTAATCATTTGTTCTGCAATAAGATTTCCGAATTTTCTGAAGAAAATGACTGCTATGAAGAATCTCATTAAATTAACCTGCAGTTATCTAAGGAGTCCAACAGCCCTTAAAAATGTCTTACAGATAAAAGTATGGAAACCTTAGTATCTTAAATTGCATATAAATTATTCTTGGTTTTTTATTCATGCTTTTTATTTACATAATTTGTAAATTCATGTGTGTCCAAATTCACTAGTTATAGAAGTTTCTCAATGTAATGAGAAAGCATTGTTAATTTTAAATAATTAGCTGTATGTGTGGCAAAAAATCAACATGCTTGTTGTGAAAGGTGTTTAGCAGTTTGCACTACATAATTGGTCCTTAAATTGCACAGTATTTTTTCTCTTTCTTGATCTGATGGTTACCCAAATCTAGAATGAACTGAATTATCTATCCACATCTATTTGTCAGTTAAATTGCTGCTTCAGAAAGTGACACATTTATAGCATGGGCTTGTGCCCAAATACAGAAAAGTTCTGTGTAAGGTTTCTGACACTGTTTGTGAAACCTATGGATTACACCTATACGTGGTCAGTGCTTTTGTCTTCAGAAAACATGGAGTTAGGATCAAGAGTAATAAGATACTTTGTGTTTTGGTGATGGACAAACATAAAAAAAAAAAAATCTTCTGGGGCAAAGGGCAAAGATAAATAAAATAGGATATGAGGTAGGATTTAAACCTTGGACAGCATACTGTTCAGCAGTCTGTTATTTCATATATGAAGGTTGACTCTAACATAAGCAATTTTTTTTTAGAAGAAATTGCTTTATAGGCATAAGATATTTGTCATTCTGGTTAGAGAAAAAAACATACAGGTTTGTTTTCCTTTAATACTGACTGGGTTTTTTGCCAGTTAAAGAAATATGGGCTCCTTGCTGTTCTTACTGAATAAATACAGCTGCAAAGATGTCTTTGTTCTGCATGATGAAACAGGATTATCTGAAATGTGGTATCTCATTTGGATACCATTGCATGCATTTGTGAAATATCATTGGCCCCAATACCCCAGTACTGTCAACAACAAGAGTCACTTCCCTGGTTTCTTTGCCTTATGTCATCAATGTACCTATGAGGCTTTGAAGGCAGGTCAACAAGAAAGGTGTTGGATGTTTTTCATTGTTCTTCTATTAAATATTTAGATACTTTTCTTAGAATCACAGAGTTCTTAAAAAAAAAAAATAGTGAACATACCCAGTTTTAAAAAAAAGTTACTTCTGCAAGAAGTGAGTAGCCAGTAGTGAACATTACCTTAACTTCCTGCACAGCCTGTTATGACAGAGATGTTTACTAATCACAAATTAAAACAGCTTTGGATTACATATCCAAATAAGTCATGCAGCAGGTACATCTTTGCTATATGATACTCTATCTCTGGTTTCTATAAAGAAAAAATTGGCATTAAACTTCTTCATTATAGGCATGAAATGTAATTCAGTTTTGTTCTTTAAATTACTCAATTTTTCCCTTTAGATCCAGATATTTCATTACTGCATCACATCATGCATATCTTCTAGACTTTTATAAGAATGCCGGATTAACGCAGAGATGTGCAATTTATAACAATGAAATTTTACTGAATTAGAATAGTTTTGCTGTATTAACTCATTCTTCTCTATAAATAGTCAAATTATGATAAATTTAAACAAAAAAAATTTAAGTTACTGTTTATACTGCTCCCACACCAAGGTCTCATCTTTTTAAAAAAAAAAGGGGGGGGGAAATTAAGGATTTGTATTTCAGGAGAAATTTGTGCTGAACCTTTAATTCAATGGAGAATTACCAAGAGATTTAGTCACTACTGCAAATATCTTTACTCATTTAGTGCATATTATAATGCACACAATTGTTTTGACTATGGTTCTCCATTAAAAATAGCTTGTAACAAAAAGCTGAGGTAAAGAAGAAGGGCCTTAGGAAATGGGAGGTTGTTGCCTCAGGAGTAAATTTGTAGTAGGAGTAAATTTCACTAAGTTCAGTAACTTAAGAAAAACACGTTTTGTGGCAAAAATTCTTATTGTGCCTAAGTATAATTTAGCAATAACAGACTTGAAATCCGTGGCATGTATTATGCCACTGCCGAAGAAATGCAAAATAAGCGAAGGTAACTCAAGCAAATTATTTAAAATTCTCTTAATCTAAAAAGCAAGAAGAGTGTTCTCTAAAAGATTTGGTGTATGGCATGTTAGATAATTATAAATCTTTGCTTTGCTCAGTGATATGTTCAATTTTCACACTTCCTAGCATACACTGTGTTTTCCTGTGTGAATATCTCTGTCATTCAGGTAATTAAAACCTTCCTTCATAAACGTATCTTTTAAAAGCTTCTATACTTAAAAGCTATAAAGTGAGGCAAAAAATTGCAAAGACAGAGTCAAGATACAATCTTAAAAGAATTTTAAGAACTTTTAAGCTAAACCTGTGATTTTAAGACAGAACAATTAATTTTTAATAGTTTGGCAATACTGTTTTTCTTTTGTAATTAACTGTACACAGCTATGTAAGGCTGCTGAACATTGCAGTACTTGGAGAGAATGATATGAGCTACAGGCAGGATATCTGCTGTAACTCTGAATATCTTGTCTGGAGCTGTCAAAAGCTCAAGCTAATTTTAGGTTTATTTCCCCAGCCAAAACGCTGAAGCAGAGCAGAATTGTTGTCCCACAGGTAAAGTGAACAGAGACTTGGAAAAACCTACACAAGAATGTAGGGAAGGAATTTTCCTAATGACAGGAATAAGCTAAAAAAATTATCTTTGGAGTCACTGCAACATGCAAACAGCATCAGAGGCCATTGCTCACTGTTCTTAGAAGCTTTGTAGCCCGTGGCTCAGCTGGTCACATCTGCTACCTTCTGTACTGCCTCCTCTTTGTGCCCTTGCACAGAGCGTTATACAGAGCTTAACTTCGGAGGGAACAGAATTGACTTGTAGGAAATGTTGATGAGTGTCTTGAAAATACAGCCATTTTGGTATTCTCTTGCCATTTTTTTTACACTTTGAGAGGGCAGGTTTGGTCCCCAAGTACCTAACCATGCAATTTACTCAGCTGGATGTGAAGTCCTCACAGAAATTTGTGAGAGCTTGGAGAATGCTGTGCAACACCTGAAGAATCAGTTAAATTCTGAATAAATATATAATGCACACTGTTTATAATGTAACACACTATTTATCATAAAATTGGCTTCGGTGATTTTCAGTATATAGAGGCATTTTTTTAATTGTTTAATTGGAGGTTCAGGCAAAGCATCAGTGTCTATATTCAGATCTTCATTTTCTTTTAAGATTACAAAATATAAATATTTAAAGTATGTATGTTATTGGTAATTTTTTTATGAATTGCCTATACAAATAATGAAATTGTATATTGAACGAAAATTGAGCAGTGTGCAAAGAACATAAGCATCTGAATAATCTGATTACTGCAGTGTACTCCAAATCGTATACAGCAAACTTGATTTCTTTTAAAAATCAAGTTAAATTCTTTAAGTAGTAATGTTTTACAGTATGGAAGTGTTGGACTGCTTAACTTCAATGGAGAAAAAACAAAATGGAAGTTACACAGTATTGTGATGGAAACGCTGACTCTGCCAGTACAGGAATGTCGGAGTATTTCATTTTAACTTTTCTTGCTGGACATTCTTAACACCACTAAGGATAAAATTACTTTTTAATTTACAGCTTATCTCTCTGCACTTTTTGTAGTGGTCAGAGTTCCCTATTATAATTCTTCCCTAAGGCTATATCTTAAAGTTTCACTTCAGCTGCCATTTTAAATTAACTTTTAAGAGTGTGCAGAAAGGAAAACCTCTCTATTCCTCAGTGACTCTCAAAAAACACAAGTTCCAGCAGGATTATGCATTAGAGAGAACCTTGAACTGTTTTTCTTAAGGCCCTGGTGCTTACTCAGTCGGTGTACTGTTCAACTCTGTTTATATTTTGTTCACAGTCATTAAAATCCCAGACACACGTGCTTGTATGTTTTGAGGGGTGTGAGGGCATAAAGAAAAGAGGGAAAAAGAAAGACATATTGTGTGAATTGCTACTTGATGTCAGTGTGCATGAACTGCTGATCACCTGGCATCGGACTGTCCTTTTTTGTTTGCTGTTCTAGTTTTGCCATCATACAATAATGTGGCCAGTGGAAAAGCAAAGCAGGCTTTGAAGCATGAAAAGCAAGTATCTTAATCATTGTTCCCCTGCTACCAAAATACCTCTGGTTTGCTTCGTTGGAGTATTGACTTTCCAGTCTAGTGATTGTGTTTCAGTGTCTGCATTAAATACTTAATTGCTATCATTTTAACATACAGTAGATACAATGTAGGTGAAAAGTAAGTATAGTTGGAGAAAAGGCAGGGCAAAAGAGTGGTACAGTAGAAATGCAAGTAGGAAGAGAAATGGAGGGAAGAGAATGAAGAAGAAAGTAGGAAAGATCAAGGAAATTCAGTGTAATTTGAAATTTGGCAAGATACTTAATGACTAATGAAATGAATTCCAGTTACATAAAAATGTATATTCCTTTTATTTGGTTTTTTTGCCAGCCTTTATCTGACATCTTACAGTAGTTTCCATTCTCTTTCAAGGGGACAGTTCTCCACAAATTTGCATGAACGCTAGCACGGCCTGCAGGAATGCACCCAGGATGCAAGCTTGAGTCCTTATTCTGTAGACTGATATGTACACACCTATGCAAAACTTTTTGTTGGTCTCTCTGCCTGTTTTGTTTCTATCTGCACACTTTATACAATATTGAGGACCTACAACAAAGGGATAGGGAAATGAATAGATAATTTTTGTACTTGGTATCTAGAACCTGTCACATAGGTGTCTTTTTAAACCAGTGTTCTCTATACCGAGAATTCTCTTTTTCGCAAAGCATTTGCAGTGCATTTGTTCCTTTGTGGTACTTTCAGTGTCTTTTGGGTTTGGGTTTGGTTTGAGGTATTTTGGCTCTCCAGAAGCATTATTGCCTTCTCACAGCAAGGTAGTAATCCTCTTATCCCCAAGAGGATCAGTCGGCTGGAATAGATTGGACATGAGTTAATGCTGCCCTAGTTAGCATAAAGCTGGAATTTTCTCGTAAGACTTGCTTTGTGGCTGTTTTTCTGTGTCTAGCCATGAGTCCTCCTGGTTTCTTTGGCTCGGTCTCCCTTTGATAGTGATTTGTTGCTTGCTTTGGTGATCCTTCTGCAGAAAGAGACAATGCTTCAAAGATTGGTCTTTGAATCTTTTTCAGTCCTTAGGAGCAGAAAATCCTCTTACCATGACTATTCCAAGTGTAATGGCAGTAAGACTGATGAGGCTGTTTTGTGCTCTATAATAGCCCATACTATATAAAAGCTGGAAAACTAAAATTCAGTCTGTGTTTGGGCAAAAAATACTTATTTACTTCTATTAACTGACCCTTTTTTTTAACTCACAAACTCTCTTGAACTGAACTGGCAATTAGCAAGTTATTGCAGGGTAAGTATTTCAGTTGAATATTTTCTCATTCACTTAATTTTTAAATTCACATTAATTAATTCTCTCCTTTTATCAACATGTAGATAGAAAAGAAAAAAAATACAATTAGAAAAGGAAAGAGAATATAGCTAAGTTTATTCCAGTATTCTTCATTTCAAAGAACTCTGCTCTTGCCTATTGTGAAGGTGAATTCTTTCCACAATAAACAGTGCAGCCCCACACCAGGCCTGTTTCCCATTCATCAAACATCACCTTAATGATGGCTGAGGTAATTTTGTATTGAATTGCTTACTTACGTGTTTTCCTCTGTGGCAGACAGTGTCTGATGTAGCAGGTCAGGACTCATTTTCAGTGGTATGTCACTGATATGATGCAATGAGTCGCAGTCCCAACCAGCGTTGTGGAATAACTCCCACTATTTGAGGCTGTGTCTATGCATGAATCAAGGGACAGTGTAGAACTTGTCCTCCTAAGGAAACTGTTTGCTTATTAAATGTCATCTGACAAAAAAATATAAATGGATTTTTTTAGTTTAGGCTCATATGCTTATCACAGTTTCTTAAACATTTTCTGAGCATGGACTTTGGAAGACAGTAGAAAGCCATACAATTTGCATGAAACTAAACCGGGCTCTATCTGAGAAAATAATTAGGCTTGGAGGAGAGGTTTTCCTTTGCAGGATGTTTCTGGAAAGGAAAGAAAAATAGAACTAATGGTTAAGTAGAGCCTCATATTACAGGCTCTTGTCTGTGATTGTCTAGAAATTGAATTAACCTCTCTCTTGTGCATATCCTTTAAAATGTAACTTAGGAAAGGCTGCACAGAGGTTAGGACTCTGAAGGTCTAATAAGCAAAAATAGTAGCAGAGGTCCTCACACAGGGAAAAGGGAGGACTTCTGACAAGAGAGGAAAGGAGGGGAAGAGGGGGAAGAGAAATGTTAATTTTGGCAGTCGAGCTGACAGAATAGATTTGTCTCCAAGCCCAATAGTTGTAAAATTAGGCCAAAGGGGTCTACTGAGTAAACAAATGGAAGTTTGTTAGTTCCTTCCAAAAATGATACTTTCTATGTGCACTCTCTGGGCACAACAGAAGACAGAAAAGGAACTTGTTAGTCTTTTAATTACAGAAGACAATTACATATGGTTTTAATGCTACTATCAACATTTTTTTGCCTTCAGGAATGAAGATCTATTGTTCATAAACACAGAGGACTTGCCCACACTTCTGGGTGTTATTAAGGGGAATTGTCTTATGTGTAAATCTGTTAGGTTCTGTAACTCTGCATTCTGAAATAAGCATGAAATTTCAAGTTCTACAATCTAATGTTTTCAGAAGAAAGTTTTGTAACAAATTTTTTATTTCTGTTAATTACATGTAGTTTACTGGTAAGAAAAAAGAGCAATAAGAGTAAGGCAGTTTATTTCTAGAGAGGCCTCACTGATTGTTACTGTGTGGTATCTGTCATCCTGTAGTGTTGCATGCTTTTCCTAAATAAGTAGGGGGGTTCTGTAACTC
>JAVKLA010000053.1:2865533-2918314 GCA_034782735.1 Sagittarius serpentarius | reverse complement strand
TATTAGGAAGAATTTCTTCACTGAAAGGGTCATTAGGCATTGGAACGGGTTGCCCAGGGCAGTGGTGGAGGCCCCATGCCTGGATGTTTTTAAAAGTCGTGTAGATGTAGTGCTTAGGGACATGGTTTACTGGGGGACTTGTCAGTGCTAGGTTAATGATTGGACTAGATGATCTTATATTGGTCTTCTCCAATCTAGGCAATTATGATTTTATAAGAAGAACCAGTGCTATGCAAATGTTCTTAATAAGGGGCACTGGAAAATCTTCAGTAATTTTAGATCTGAATAGGCATTTGGGGTATATTTGTGCATGTCTTGTGTTTTCTCCTTCTCTCATGTGGTATAAACATGTAGTATTATAACTGTCAGTTGTATTAATGCACTTGTTCTGTCAGAGAAGTCTGGCCCTACCCTGACAACTCTTTTGTTGATATGAACTTTACATATTCAGGAGTAAATTTAAGTTAACCAAGCCTTCATTTGTAATCACCCAGCCGTGTGCCTCCAAAAAAAACTTGCAGAGGCCTACAAGTAAAGAAACAAAATAATACATTTTAGTTTGTATCTTAAATCAGTACTTTTTATTGGGTGTGAAAGTGTGATTAGCCAAAGATTGTGTTCTACTCAAGCTTCCGCCAATGTTGATCTTTTCAGCTGATAATGACATCTTTAAAGGTGTAGAAAATACAAGGTGGCATGTTGGTTACAAACTGACTTATTCTGATTTTGCTTGCTGTTCTTTTTCTTTGTTTTCAGGGCCCAAAAGAAAACCACCTCTGTTTCCCTGACAATAGGATCTTCTACTCCAAAGTCTGGAGTCACCACAGCTGTAATTCAACCTATCTCTGTGCCCAGTCAACAGGTATTTTAGACACCAATTTTTAAAGTAGTAAAAGTATTTAAAATTTGATTTCAAAATTTCTAAGTCCTGAAAAACTCCATCATTTTAAGGAATTATATTCTTGAACTATGGACTTACGTTATTATATTAAGAATGATGATTTTTAAAAATTAAGTATATAGTGAATGGGGCATAAAAGTAAATATACATACGGATTCTTACACAGTGTGTACCAACACAGCATGTGAGCAGCTGACAGATCTGGTGATGATGAAGATTACAGAGTATATCACTTAATACTGATTCAGTCCCATTCCAGAAGAATGTAATACAAAAGAATGCCTACAGTATTTTTTAGCAAACATTTTAAATTTTGTTATTAAATTAAATATTGCTGTAATTTCTCTGGGCCTTTTAGAGAAAATTAAATTTGATTATCTAGAAGTTAAATGTAGAAAATTAATGTTAATTAGTTTACACTAAGTTTTAATGCCACTGTGGATGACTTAAAGTTTGCATATAAATCATAAAATACAAATACAATAAAAATCTCTGTGAGACTGTACATGGTAAATTCTTTTCCCTTCCTTTGGCTAACCGTGATAAGCTTTTAGGTACCTGGATTTATTTATTACTACATCAGTCAAGGGATGTAATAACAGGAGAGGCAAAAATGCTTCAGTGCAAAGGACTTACTTGAATGATATTAACAGGAGTCAAACTCTCAAAATACTTCAAGGCAAAGACAGTTGGATACCAAATTCTCATGGGAAGTATAGAAGCTTCGAAAGCTTGCATTTTGATTTCAGAAGTATAACAGATGTGAAAAAGTGATGTCACTCAAGAAGCGTGCTAGAACGTGAGCACTATAATAAGACTGTGCATTTGAGACTTTGCATTATTACATAGGTATATGTAGGCCACATTACTGAAAACAATATTCTTTCCATTTTATAGCATTGTTGCATTGCGTTGCAGGTTCAAAGCCCTACTTCATACCTGCACCGTGTGGATGGAACTAAGCCTGTCTATTCTGCACCCGTTTTTACAAAGGTATGTTTTATCCATCATGATTTTTATATCATACTCCTATAGTCCAGAAGGAAATATCAAAATGATATATCCTAATGCAGGCATGTTTGATCATGTTAAAACTTTTGCAGTTTTCATTATCCTTTTCAGTATTAATGACTTCATTGTTGCAGTGGAAAAGTATTTTCTCAGGAAGTTCTTATGTCTTCTACCCTGTTAAAATCACTAGTGGAATTACATGAATATTCTGTATGTGTTTGTCTTATGCCCATGACTCTCCTCTATTGAGGAATCTTTGTAAAATAAAACAAGGTAGGCACCAATTACACATCATAGTCATGATAAAGCCTCATTCACAATAGTTTATCTACTGACAAGAACAAATAACACAAGCTTTTTTACGTTGTTTTAGGAAAAAAGTCCATGCGGGTATGTTAGTAAAAAAGCAGTTCAGGTATACTTCTTTGGGATGTCTTGTAAAATGTAAGGCATGGACTTGCTAGAAAGAAACTTTTATTCACTGATTATTTAGGTCAATATTTATCTTCCCATTAACCCCAAATCAAACTTTAGAACTGGGAATTAGGTAACAGCAAAAAGGAGGACAGCATATTTCCCTTATCTCTAAAATACAACTTTAATCGAAAATATTATTTTCGTTTTGCCTGCTTAGCATTTCCATAGCAGTAACTATTATTTAGTCAGCATTTGTTGAAGTCAAACTGAAGAAAAGAAGGTTTCTGGTTATTCCTTCAGAAAAACAGTTGACTAAAAGCTAATATGGAACAGCAAGTAGTTTTGCCTAGAGATAAGTAAGACTAAGCCCTGTTCTCCACAACTGTCTAGCCTGGCTCCATCATATCCCTTTCTCATGACAGGAAATGTCTGATTCTATCCCTCATAATTCTGCACTGATACTGCAGGTACCACAGGAGAGTGAACGGTGGAGGTGCAAGGGGTCAGAGAATGTGCTTACTGCACGGTAGGGAGGCAGGCAACTTCCTAGTAAGAGTGGGAAGCAGAAATCCAGCCCTCATTCAGAAACTACCAAAGCAATCAAAACTCCACTGTTCCTCCCAAATCCTTGTATCTCTTGTCCCTGAAATCCACTATTAACTGGCTTAAGCCAGTTGGGACATACCAAACCAAAACAACTCTAATTACAGAAGAAGTGAACTGGGTATAACAACAAAAAATATATATATCCAGCTTCCTGACACAAACTTCTTTCTATACAAACTTCAGGGAATAACCCAAAGGTTTTTAGGTTTCCATGTAACAGAATTCTAGTGTATTTGATTAACTAGAGAGCTATGAATAGTAACTAGGGATAACTGATCTTAGACCCATCTTCAAGTGCTTTGCTGCATCAAGGCCTAAAACTCTGTTAATAAACTGGAAAAGGAATGAGACAGACAGTACAGTTAAAAAGACTTTGTTATTCATTTTAAGATTATAAATCAAAGGCAAAAATAGTGGCTGTCTCCTGTCAATTCTGTTACTTAAAGCACTGTGCTTATCCTCTCTCACTGTAGTTCTTTATCAAAGGTTTCGACTCTTCCTGAATTTTTTCAGATGTATATAAAAATCTATTACAGCGATAATACTGTCTCAGAAGCTATCCATACACAAGCTAATATATCCTAATCATATTTGTGTCATCTAATTTTGGTTGGTTATAAATGGCTCAGAGGAAAAGCAACTCCACATTCTGGAGGTTGACCTGAAAGCAGCACAGCTACTCTCTCGGGACCAAGTCAGTGTGTAGCTAGTTGCAGAATTTTCATTTCACTTTGTGGAAAAAGGATGAAAAATGAAAGGTCAGACTGCAACTATCTGCTTGTGATGGTCTGAGGAATTAAATATTTCCACATCTTTTTCCATCTTCGGTCATGTTAAGAATGTATTTGAAAGTAACCTATTCAGACATTTTTAACTATATAGCTGATACATTAAATTTAATCAGAGTGAAAATACAGCTCACAAAAAATGTCTATCGCAAAAATGTAATGACACAATAAAATAAAGTTGAAATACAAAGGGAAGAAAAGACTATTTTTAACATTGTAAAATGCTTCCAGTTCATTTGAATTGTGGTTGTTACACTTCAGGAGCTACAAAACTCCACAGCGTCTGAAGGACAAGTTGTGGTATTGGAATGCAGGGTCAGAGGACCCCCTCCCATTCATGTTAAGTGGTTTCGACAGGGCGTTGAAATTCAAGATTCTCCAGACTTCAGAATTCTCCAAAAAAGTAAGGCAGTAATCTGAAGTGGCTACTTTTGATAAGGGGTGGGGAAAGATCATGAAATTAGTCTGTCAGGATTGAGTTTTGGATAGAGTCCTCTCCTCCTCACATTTCAGTGATTATAATGGCTAGAAGTAATAATTGAACTACTGCTACCAATAGACAACTTAAGTCTTCCTTATTTTGTAATGTCTGCACAGATTCTGTGCTTGTTTACAGTATGTCAGTATAGTATGTTCATTCAGTACACTGTTGTTTCTTAACGGAATTTCTAATAACATTTTTCTTATTTGTTTCCCCTCATGATGTGATATGCAGAGCCACGATCTGCAACTGAACCTGGTAAGAATCATGTGAAAAAATAATCTCTTGATTCACTAGCTCTTTGAGTTTGTACTGAAGCCATAAATAGAAAAGTGTTTCTGCTGAGCACTGGTAATATGAAACCCCCTTAAAGACAATGTTTCTTTATCACACCTTACATACTCTACACTGTCATTTACATCAATTCCTTTATTAGTTAAACAGTAAATTCCATTTAGACCAGCAAGGAGAGTCTTACAGTTTAAACTTTGAAGTAAACTTCATTCTCAGAAAACAAGCAATTTGCATGCTACTGAGGAAAAAGAACAAATCCCACAAAATTCCATTACCCAAATTGTACTTATGATGAGTTTCATAACACTCAACCACTAAACGCTAGTTTTGCCAGTCTAGCTTGGCAGATGTGAAGTGTCTTAAATGCAAATAAAAGCTGATCCTCAAAAACAAGGGCACATTGAATTTTTCTAGCCTTTCACAAGATAGGAGTCCTAGATTTCAGCAAGCAGAAAGTGTTCTTCCGTCTACAGGTTTTCTGGCTGCTTCATTTTCCAATTATACATCATTATATGCTGGGGTAGTTCCTTGAATAGTAAGGGGATGCTAAAAGACTGAGAATGTTTGTTCTTTTCCTTAATGTTTCTAAGTACAACATGTAAAAAAGAAGACAGTGGTATGGTCTGAGCCTTGCTTTAAAAGGGTGGCTGGTTTTGCTTGAATATGCTTGAATTTGGAGAGAGTTTTAATTATGGAGCAGAAAGATAAAACAGAAGTTTTCTGTCTAAGACCCGGGTATTCCCAAAGAGTGTCTCTGAACTGAAGTACCTTAGCAATGGGGGGATATTTTAAACTTTGAGGGGTCGCACTGGCAGTCTTTCAATGCAGGGCAAACAGACTTAGCAGCTGAATGATGTTTGTAAAGTAGCAGTGTAGCTATGAGGATATGAACTAGGAAAAAGCAGTGAAGGGTTAATCCTAGGAGAAACGCAGCTTTCTCTTAGCTTTCATGGAAAGGAGAGGAGGTGAAGAGGGAAGAAGCCTCTGCTTTTCTTTGTCAGTTATTCACTAATTTTCTTACTGCTTCACAAAATTTTTATATACCTATTTTACTTCATGACCATCATACATGTGCACACACACATGCATGCTCTGTCCTGACAGTTATTATTAATTGCGGTGTGCAGCATCATCACCTCTAGTAACAGCTCATGCCCAGAATACATGTAACTGAATAGATATGGTTTATGGAGGCTTGAAACGTGAGCCATGTGAAGGAAAGAAGAGTGCCGGAAAAACAAATTAACCTCTAATGAGGACTTAAAACATGTCCAAGTGCTAATAATGGGCTATTGGTAGTTTATAATCATAACCCAAACTTTAAGGTTTAAAAATTGTAAGTTACAGTACAAAATAGTTTGAGGAGAGTTTCAATATCATATCAAGCCTTTGGAGATGAAAAGAAATAAAGGAGAATAGATTTGTGTTGAAATATGTTCAATTCTGTATCTGTCTTGGAACATTCAGCTGGAATATCTGTTGCAAAGTAAGTCTCCCAACTTAGCTGGTTTCTTGATATCTTTAAAAAAAATAAATCAGATTAATGAGTTGACTTTTTTCCCCTTCCCAGAGAAACTTATTTCCTGTCCAAGTGGTAACACCTTTTCTAGATTTAATCTACCAACGCTATGAGAATAGTACCTAGTATATCTAGCTCACCATTACTAGGAGCTTTTTTCCTACAAAATCACTTGAACTGCATTCACTCTCTCCTTTAACATGATAGAAAGTATCTGAAAGGGCTGAAACTTTATGCAAAAGTTTCTATGAAATTTAAAATTCCTAGCATGTCTTAAGGTTTTTCTTTTTAATATCTAATTTGACACTATTTTGTCAAAACTCACAATCATGAATAATGTTTGCTTATTTTTGGTAATCTTTTTTTACTCCTTCACCCTCTTGAGGCAACATAATGTGTATAAAGCTAGACAAACAAAATATTTTAGAGTAGGAATGTAGTGTTATCTTGTAGAAAGGAGAAGCACTTGTTTGCTTGAGACAAAATGCTCAAATTCCACGGTGTGAATAGTTAAGTACAAAGGAAATCGTATATTATGCCTCTTGCTAGAAGATTTTTTTTTTTTTTTTCCCCATGGACAGCTAAGTAATTTTCATTATTGTTAGTTGCAAGTTTCTTATAGCCTATCTGACAGATTTTGCTGTGGAATAATAACTACTACCTGAGATGGGAAATAGAAGGTGGGATTCTGAGTCCAAAAAGATCATCACTTTGCCAGCCCTCTCACATACCTGCACCATCATGTTGGTGGTTCTGAATGCTGTCCTTTCCATACCTGGTTAGCTTGCAGACCCTGAGAGAAGACACCTGAAGCCTTCCAAAGAGTACTAGGGAGTGGATCCTTACATGAAAGATGCATTTCTTGAGTTTTCACAGGTACAGGAAAGTTATATAATATCAAGGTATCTCATACCACTTTCAAGGTAGGTGGCAAGGCAAGAGAAGGAAGGCATCTCAAAATACTAATTTGTTACCTGTATTGTTGCGGTTTAATAGACATAACAGTAGTGAATGCCTGACAGCAATCTGTCTTTTTTTAATGCTTGTAATTCTGTTGTAATATATATTTATAAGCACCTTCCTGCTACCCAAAAACTATGAATGAGTTTGGTATTTTGTTCTCCATGGATTCATTGAGCTAAGTACTATCCCTGTAAGAATTGTGCATGCATCAGTTCCTACTAAGCCCTAGTAAATCACATGCAGTGTCTTCCTCTCCACTAAAATTAATGACAGTACTCTTACTGGCTTATTTGTGTAGGAATTGACTCTGTGCATGCAAAGGGAATGTAAATAAAGTCTGGGCAAAATGTATTTCCTTTTGGCATAAATGATGAGCAGTGTTTTGTGTATTAGTAGTAATACTGGTAATAAGTAAGACTGGTTTTTAGGATGTCATGAAGGATCTTAAAATTTCTACAACAGGAAGCTGGGTGGGTACCAGAAACATAATAGGTACAGCACTGGTTTGTGATGCAATTCATACTCTTAAGAAGTCAGACAAAACAGTACCTGCAGAGGAAATTGTTCATAAGCAAACACACAACTGCTATTCAGTGCAGATGGCGAATGTGTGCAAGACTGATAAGGAAACCAACATGCCTATAGTAGATAAGTATTCAGAATTTTGAAAGATGGATGTGATTTCTAAAGATTTTTCCAAATGTACAACTTCCATAGAATTTTACATCAATTCTAACAAGTGGTAGTGTGACTTTAATTGCTGGTTGTCAACCAAAGCCCAAGCATCAATAAACACTTTATAGTGCTCAAAAACATTGGTTATCCTTTGCTAGGCTGGGACTAATGATTTAAAAAAAAAACGTTCCATGAGCTCACACAGGTAAGAAATTAAGCAGCAAGGGGTTTTTTTTGGCTACTTTTTTGGGGGTACATTCTATCTACCCTAATGTGTTTTGCACTCCTTTTTCTGTCTAGACAGAAATCAGTTTACATCACAAATCTCTCCAGACTGCTTTGTGAATTAATAGCTAGTCAGATTACTTAAAGCCAACATCACAGTTTGTCAAATTACCTGCTCTGTACTTCTTTCTTGGGTGTTTTGACTTTATACTGATTGAATCCTTCAAAGAACAGGCTGCCTGAGAATGAAAAATCTCATGGAATCATTTGCCAGCTGTTGATATTTTGACCATTACTCAGCTGTCTGGAGGCAGCCACAAACTGTATTGAATTACATTAAAACAATTGTCTGTGGCATGTAAGAAGAAAGCTATATGAAGTAATTTTTCTTAAATTGCCAGGGAATTGCCACATATACATGCTTTTTTTTTCCTAAGCACAATACTGTGTATGTTCACCAAAAATGTCTCAAAAGATAGTCATCACTTCTCTGCGATTGTGCTTTCTTGTTCCCTGTTTGGCTGCTGTGTTCCAGAGTTTCAACTCTAGTAAGTAACTGCCTTAGAAATCCCCCCTTATTTCTGTGTGATGTTTGAAACTGAAAATACATGGCAGATGTTACAGAAATCCTTACTGCTTCCCCACACCAAGAAAATCAGCTTTCTGGTAGCTGATGAAATTCAAAACACAGAAACTTCAGAAGGTCAGCGTGCATGTTGGATCCTTGCTTTTTTTTAAATGAAAACAAAAGAATTATGACTAAGAGTCTGGCTCCCTCTTTCACTGCTGAGCAGCAAAGAAGTGCTCAGAGAGCAATCTCCGATGAACTATAGCTCAAGATGCCAAATGAAGAGGAAAAACGGAAAATAAGCTAAAATTATCCTTCATTAAAGGTGGTCTGGTCAACCTATGTGCTATTGCTTGTCGATTACATTTTCAATTGTACTCTGTGCTCCCAAGGTACCTACAGAATTCTGGTCCTGTCAGTGACCCCATCTTAAATCTGACTAGTACAACTGTCCTTGCTTGCTGATGCTTCCAAATTCAAAGTAAACCTCTGATCTTTTTTGTACTGTGTGATTTTAAAAAAAACCTGCTGCAATTCCTTTTCAATTGTAAATATTTAAAGCTTATTGGGGTACATTAATCATCACAGTTACATTGCTAAATATGTTGGTTTCAGCTTCAGTATATATAACTGACTTAACTTCAACCTAGCTGGCTTAGATATCTACAGCATCATAACTGCCTTAGTGCAAGCTTTAGCATAAACTTTTCCTTGACCCTGACAAATGGCTTAATTTCTCCTCAAATCTGAACACTGCTTTAGGGACTAAAGTCCATGCTGCCATAGTAGTATTCCTATTTATTGTACCCGAACTGGCTAGATAGCAGCTGTCTTGGGTGTTGATTACATATGCTGTAACCTAGGTTCTGTACCCTAAAACTGCATTGTATTGCCCACAATCACATTTGCTGCTGTTCAGTTTTCTTCTCAGTATTTTGCAAGTGCTGTTTGAGATATCTTCAAGCATAGTCAGTTCTGTATACCTTTTAAAAACTTGTCTCTTCATTTCTTGAGTGGCATAAAGCCTATTAAATAAGACAGAACTACTGCCTGACTGGGTAAATGTTTATACAATAATGATCATCAGAAACAGGTAAATTAAATACTTTTTTCATTGTGTTATTGCAAGTTAAGGCATCTACAGGTCTGCAATACTACCATCTGTTATGCTGCTCTGCATATTTGGTTCTTCTCTATTTTGACACTTCCTCATTCTCTTTTTTATAAAAGAAGATGCACAGATACCTAAATGAGAAGTTACCTGATGGGTATATTGCTTTGTTGTTAAACTGTAGTTAAACATCTGACGGCTAGGGGAAACGTGAGGGAGAATAAGAGCCAAGTTGTCTACAAGACGGCAGGGTTGCATTTAGTTGGATTTTTACCAGGAAACCACCACTGTGAGTACCCACTGTCTCTGTGTGGCAGAAAACCTACGGCTTTGAACCTACATCTATAGAAAGAGCTTTGTTCATTGCATCATAATGAACAACTACTAATAAAAGACTGTACTTATTTCCCAGGACTGTATGTGCATTACAGTGCAGGAAGCTAATGATCACGTTTGGAGATGAAGATGCAGATATAAGAACTACTCTACCTTTAATATAATATATAGAAATGTTCTGAAGTAAACACATTGCCCGTAATGAAATTTGTTAAAATGCAACAGTTTTCTGTCTTACCAAAGATTATTCTTCCTAATGGACTCATGAACCATACAGGGAAAGGATTACTCTGTAAAATGTAATCTTTCTTTCTAAATAGCTGGCAAAATAGTCAAGTACTTGCATGCCTAAGCATTTTACATGTTTCAGTGAACAGAATGCTTTTGTATTCATCTAGTCAAGTGTTAAATATGTTTTAAGGCCCTGAGAACAGCATTTCAGAGCTGCTTTCTGGAACACATTTTTGTGATGAAATTATTTGTCAGCTGATGATTGCCGGGAAGTAGAACAGACATTATTTACTTCAAATCATCAGATTCTACTTAGCACAGTAACTGAAAGGAAAATAATTACATAAGTCGGGATGTAAAGCTAGAAAAATGCTCAGAGCGCTATGCGCCCAGAGTGTGTTATGGAAATCTTTAAAGAACATCTCTTTTGTCAAATTTGTATTTTATTTCTATGCTTTTCACAGTAGTAAGCCTTTTAGCAAGGAGCTGGAGGTCAGTGATTCTTGGTTTGTGGGGAGCAAAATGAATAAAGACAATGGCAATGTGTTGCTTGCACATGCTTTTTTCCCAAACTGCTTTTTGGTTAGTTCTTAGGTTTTTTTATGTTTTCAGTTTAGCCAGTTTTCTCATGATTGATCACAAGTATGTTGTAGGTTGCTCATCTGGCTGAGAAGATGAGTTTTAAACTGATTATTTTCATCACTAATTTACTTTCAATTTCTTTTACAAGGATTACTCCAATTTACCATGTATAATTTTCAAATATACTGCTTCAGTAAACAAACCACATCATGGTAGAATCCATTAGAATTTTTTCATCACTGAAGAGTGAAGATCAGCTCTTGAAAAACTGAAGGAACGTTATGCATTAATTAGCTCTGCTGTTTGGAAAACAGGAATTCTGCTGGTCGTTATATTTTGTAGTAACTTTGCCCTCATTCAAACAGCAGTTCCCAGCATGGCTGGCGTGACTTTTTCTTTTGCAGTCCTGAAATACCCAGCTTTCAGAATTCTGCTGTTAAATGAACAGGAAACTAGTGTGCTGCATGTATCAGATTACATCCCCAGAGTCAGTTCAATCCAGGAGTATGCACGTGTGGCTAACAATATAGCTTCAACTGCTTACGACACACCAAGACTCTAAAAAAAGCTGATCTCAGTAGTTCAAAAACTAGCTTGTGTTACCCATTACTTTCCTGATAAGACCTTTCATGAGTCATTAATCTTCATCTGGGTCAGATAAGATCCAACGTGGTACAGTATTACCAGACATGCCTCTTGCAGCTACACAGAATGACTGGTTTGTGTTGCCAAAAAAATAAGCACGTTCTGCTGTCTGAAAAACAATTCTGTGCCAAGTATTTAGTCAGTCATTCATTTTTAGCCCATTTCCAGTACAGGAAGTTTTTGGATACATTGTCATTTATAACTGGAAAAATTCCATAACTCTTTTGTTAACTGTTTAAATGAGACAGTGGTCTGCCATTCCACAATCAAAATTAAGAAAGAAAAAAAAAAAGAACTACTAGAAAATGTTTTCCTTCTTTGAACTAAAAGAAGTGAAGCTTACCTTACTGAACCTCTTCTACAGAATAATTTTCATGTGAAAGTTATTGGAGTCTGAAATATTTTTCCTCACTTTTCAGTTTGTTTTTATTAGCTATATTCCATTGATTTTGTGATGATATGTGGGATTCCATGTAAATGTCCAAAATGCCCTTTTTTTTTTTTTTTTTAATGAAAATGAATTCTATAAAACTTCCCTGCTTTGGTTTTGAGACTAGAAAATTAACATAAGCAAAAGAAATTCCTAATTAATTAAGGAAACCCACGAAGTAACATGGTCCAGGTCTAAAATTATCTAGGTATGTTGTGTAAATACTAGGATTATTTAGATTAGCTATACTGTGAATTTTTAAAAAGATTAGAATACGATTTATAAGTAGAGATAAAGTGACTTCTGTGAAGAATCTGAAAAAATATGCCTAGATAATTAAATGTGCCCATTACAAATGGATGGAATCGATTTTAGAAAACATTACTATGAGACCCAACCTGAAATATGAACAGTCCAGCCTTCATACAAGTTTTCTGACTGAGGCCCTGGTATAATCAAAGCATATACTATGGCTATTAAAGTAGAATGAACAGATTTCAAACAGCCACAGAATACGTCTGTGTTACAGCATTCTGAAGAGTTTCTAGGGATGCTGTTTTGTCCTATAGTTTCAATTTATCCATTCTCACCACTGTGCAGACAGAGACAGAAATTATCTTCCCAAAATCTGCATAAGGGGAATATTTGTGCATCCAGAGTTTTTAATTCTGGTCAGTTTATACAGAAAAGTTAATTTGAATTGATGACAAAATACTTTCTGGTTTTACTGGGAATGGGATTTGATCTGAAATGTTGCATTAAATGCAGGAAACTTCAGGGAAAGAAGGAATGATGTGACATTTGTATTGGTGGTGTTATTTAGAGACCCAAACAGAGCTTCAAATATTAACTGTATATGGAAACCATTATATTGATTTGAATGAATTAGTACTATCCTGCATAAAATGACTGCACAGAATTGTGACTGCAAAATTACTTTTCACGACAGGCCCCTTTTGAAAACAGCTTGGTGAATTTACTTGTTTTAGATACAAAGTGATTTTCATTAAAGCCTTTTACGTTGGAAGTTCTTCTGCAGTTCTCTCAGCATTTCTTTATATAAGGAGCGCTCTTGTGTCGTTCTAATATATACAATGCAAAAACATTACATGGTACTTTAAATAGTTTATGATGCAGTTTATTTTTCTGTTTATTTCCAGAAGAGATATGTACCCTTGTAATTGCAGAAACTTTTCCTGAAGATTCAGGACTTTTCACATGCACAGCAACGAATGAACATGGTTCAGTAACAAGCAGTGCGCAGCTATCTGTCTGCTCAGGTATGTGATGAAGCAAAAGAGGAATTTGTAATCATAGATCTTAGATAATTAATTTATCTGTGAAGTTATCAGTCTGCTTCCCTTGTAGAAAAGGCCTGCTGTAAGACAGGGGTTTTGTCAACATTGGAACATTCATGCAACATAAACTGTTTTTATTGGCTCATTTCCTAGTTTAATATTTTTATTCATGTAAAATACATTTTGAAAGTGTCTGCCACAAGCCTGGCATATTTTTAAGCATTAGGGTTCTGAGACTAGATGGCAGCAGAGACAAAATGAAAGCAGATGAAATTATGGTACCAAAGGCGGCATATGCCTTTTGTAAAATAAAAAACTGTGACATGGCACGTTTAGTTTTGTAAAATGTTTATACACATATTGTTGTGGAGTGCGCTAGCCCAGCTGCCATTGCAAACATGCCATGTATACATACATCCTTCAGAATTTTTAAATTATTTTTTCTTAAATGATGCTAAGGGTCCAGGAAGAGGAAATGCTGTTTCAGCTGTTGTTGTCCGTACTTGCCAGTCTCAGTTAGTGGCTGGATTCCTGAAATAGATTTAGAGGGATCCATAAGGTACCTTATTGTGCCTTTTGCATGGGGCAAAGTCAGAAAATGAGTAGCCAGTCATGTATCTAATTCAGCATAAATTATCAACAGGAGGTCTTGAATAAATATCTGCACAGAACCAAAGAGATCTCACCTTTAACAAACTGAAAATACAGCATGTATGTACCATGTACTTTGTCTATGACTTGTCAAAGAGTCATTCTTTTTGATTTCTTTTAGCCAACTCAGAAAGCTTTAGTCAAGAATCACTGAAAAGAGAATCCAACAGTGATGATTTCCATAGTCTCCCGCCACTTCCTCCAGTTGAAATTAGCTCTCTTGAGCTTCCTCCTAAGAAACATACAGAGACCCACCAAGCAAACAACACTGCGTTGAGATCTGGTGTGACAGCCATTCAACTACAGCTCGATTTGTCTGAGGAAAAAACAAATGGCATCCATCCTATTCATGAAGTAAATGGCATGATTAACAGCAAGCCAAATGGTGATAAATCCATCCCACCTCCAGCTGTCTTGCTTTCACCCACAAAGGAGCCACCACCTGTGCTTGCCAAACCAAAGCTGTGAGTATTTTTTTGTTTGTTTTTCTGTTTCCTATAAATTCGGTATTTGTTGAAAGCAAATTTTTGCCTAGAGCAACTTAGTGTTAGACCAGTAACGGACAATGACTGTGCCTGTCCCTTGAACAATCTTCTTACTGCTGTGATTTATGTATGTCCCAAAGAGCTCAATACAAGAGAGAACTGTGTTCTTTGTCATAGTGCTACGTCAAAGGGAAGTATATTATATATACCAAATTCTATAGAAATATTTAAGATAAAGTTACAAAAAAAGAAAAAATAGGTAGTGGCTGTTGCTCTGCTTTTAATTCTTAGTCACCATACCTAAAGGTCATAGTGGCCTGAGGTTCTTGCATGCTATTCCTGTTTCAACACTGGTTAGCTATCTTTATTCTGAATGTTCTTGGTTTTGTGTAGACAGTGGATGTTCGGATGTGTAATATTTGTATTATTTCTTACATTATGTTTACATACAACATGTAACTCATTCTGCTGTCAGCCAGATTACAATGGCTCTTCTATAACTAAAAATTGGAAAATGAAAAGCTCAAGGAGAGAAGAGAGAAATAAGAGGAAAAAAACATAGTGACATTTTTGCCTTATGTTAGTGATGATAACTTACTTATGCGAGAGTGATCTTATACTGACTGTTAACTTATAGCTTGATTTTAGCATTGCACAGGCTCCTCTTTTCCATCTTCCTCAAGAATTTTTGGAGTATGACAAAGGAAATAAAATGCTATTTTATTTCATTTGCATCAATAATCAGAAGGGATTATTAATTATAAAAATGTGATGTGTTTAAGAAGCAGCATGAAATATGGTCTTCAAGCCTAGCAAGGTTATTTGCTTAATTACATGTTTTCACAGGATAACTTGCAAAATATAAAAATAATGTTCTTTTAGCAATCGTGCTGATTTTAAACACACAAAAACATGCTTGAGGCAGCAAGCCAACAGGGTTCCCTTTATGCACTCACCACTTCTTTCTTTCTGTTGCTCTCTGTCATTCTAAGCAGTCTCTGACAACTGTAGAAGAGAAGGAAGAGTGGAAGAAGTAGAAAGACAGTGGTGGAATAACAATATATAGTGGTGATTGCATGTATGGGAGGGAGGTTGCTGAGGATGGCAACTCGCAGATGATAGGTGATGTGGAGTGAGCCAGGTGGTCCTGTACCCAGCACATCTGTTGCAAGACCCATTTGCGAAGAAAGGAGATACCTACTCCAGCACAGCAGTAAAAAGCAAATTTCACCCCAGAGCTTTCTTTCCCAGAAGTGAGGTTGCCCTAGATAAAGAAGGTTGTGTAATAGACTTCCCCTTGTATAATGTTCACTGCTACTTGTGCAAATTTTGTTTTGTTTTTAAACATATAGTCAACACCTAAACAGAGGTGAACATTGTATACAGTGGTATGAGAGGGATGTTATTACAAGAATCCTTTCAGTTGCTGATGTTCAAATTGGAGACTTGCACTTGAGTTCTATATTTTGCCATTAACACTTGATGTGCAAGAGACTGATCTTGATTGCAGTCAAGATACATGTTTTGCTTGGCCAAAGCCACTGTAAGCCTATGCTGCTGTCAGAAATGGAAATCTTGCCTTCCCCTCAGCCAAGCACAGTGAGAACATAAGAAAGGAAAAGGGTGCTAACAGGAGGAGGAAAAGGAATGACTGGCTGCAGAGACTTGAAATCAGCTTTCAGCATTTGGGAAACTGCATCCCGAGTTAAAGCTCCCAAAATAATTGCCTTAAAATTAGCTGAGTAGTAAAGTAACTATCTCAACCGTGAGAGTGATCCCTCTTGAAGAGAACTCATCTATGGAGTTGTATCTGTCCATAGAGTATTAGTATTTGATGACAGAAGCAGCATATATTAGCAATGATATAACAGTACACGTTTATTAGAAGTTTTTAAAATTATTTAAATATTTAAAGTAATGTTGGCTATGTAGAAAGCTTGAAGCTTCTGAATAGAGTTAGTGAGTTTTAATTTTGATGAAGACTGGGTCTGATTTAAAATTTCCTAAAAACCTTTTCTTTTCAAGCTTATCTTAACTCAAAAATTACTTAACAGGTTTATCTGTGAACTCTCTGAATAGTTTGTTCAGCCAGCGCTGAAAGTAATTGCAAAGAGTTTGGGAATGATGGGCCGGCTTGAGGAGTGGTGGTGGTGGTTGTTATATTATTATTTTAATAATAAGGAGAGACTGAGTACCTTCTTGAAGTATGAAATACATTTGCACCTTGGCAGTGAAGCTGTAACCAACACCTATAAATAATGATTTACCACAATTCTGTCCCAGTGCAAGAGCTGGCATGCTACAGAGAGGTACTGTAGTTGTTTTCAGGCTTGAAAAATGTTTTTAAAGTCCTACGAAATGCTCAGTTTGTGGTTACAGACACTTAAGTAATCCTTAAGCAGTAATATTAGTTGTTGCCTCAGTCTGGTGCTGAGAATATTTAAAACAGAGTTTAATGTGATAATATACAGAATTTTCTGAGAAAAGCATGTATAGAATTAATTGGGAAAGCAGTCAATACCAGATATTTTGCTACCATGGAATTTAAAAGACAATAATGCTAAATGTGGTTAAAAGGCACAATATTTTATTGTGCCTTGTTAACAACATGAGTTTTGACAAGACAGGAAGAGCTGTTGAACCGAGACCAAAAGACTCCATATTTCTGCAATTCTGTTCTCTGACGCTGTGACCTATTTGAGGAAGTTGAGCTGTTAGTGTGCATTGGACTTTTCCAGGCAATCTTGGTGTAATGCACAGATAAGCTTTCAGAAGCGTTCCCATAAATGTATCATATCTTCAGATACTTTGTATCTCTCAAATTGGGCAAATAAGTGTTAATATTAATTCCAGTATGTAGCCCGTGTGTGAAAGTGCTGCCTTAAACCCTTCATAATCCTCAGTCTGAATGTCTGCAAAAAAGGCAGGACACAGTTCTGTAGAACTGTATATAACATGTCCATGGTTTCAAACTAAGAACTTCTGTTCAACTGGCTTTGTATTACTATTATTTTTCCATGTGTCTGTAAGCAGTAACAGAAAAGTAGATGGTGTCCACGTGGTTACTGGATGTACCTACTTACATGGTGTTAGTCGGCTTTGTAACAAGCTGTCAGTTCAAGGTTCAGAGACTCAATGTGACTACAGTGTAGCACCAGAATTTCCTGACCAGAGAGCTTTTCTTCAATTGGCTAGCATTTCACCCTCTTTGTGTTGGAGTGTTATTCCAGTCAGCCATATACAATGATCAGAAAGAGTATTAGCTTAGTGGGAGTTGTTCTTTTCCATGCTTCTCCCTTGCAGATGAGGAGAGCAACTGTAGGTATTGATATCCTTCTTTCTGTAGTTAATGCATTAACATAAACTCAGAAGAAGCCACCAAGTAGTGACGTGTTTGACACCTTTAAAATTAGCACAGCAATACCTGACCCTGTAGAATGATGAACATTTTTTTCATTGCGTTATTGTGAGAAGTAGTATTCTGCATGGGCATGCATCATGTGTGCTGTGAAGAAGACAAATGGACAGAATTCCTGAATTCCATCTCGCCCAGTTCTCTTTGACAATGTCTTTTTGCAGTGAAAATGAAAGGCAGGTATTAATTTTGTAAAAAGAATACCTGTTAAATATGAAAAGCAGTAAGATATAATTTCTTGCAGTTCATGAAGTTGTTGATAATCAGTATTTCCTTCAACAGCCATGGCTATATTTTTTCTTGGTTTTTTTTCTGAGATTTTGGGGGGTATTGGATTTGGATCCTTATCTTGCTAATAAAGTCTACCCACAATAAAACTTGAATCTACACATACTTTCTACTGTAGTAGAAGTAACGAATGCTAACAAAAATTGTAAAATGTAAAGCAGAATAACTGCACACAGGGTTAATCACTTGATTATAGTACAAGTCCTGAGCGTTTTCTACATCTGTTTTCACAATTAATACACGAATGGTTCATTTGTAGTGCTTTTATTTCTCTCTTATTTCATACCAGTATTTTTTTAACAGGATTAGAGATAAACCAAAGAAAACTTCTGTGAAGAATTTCCATTCCAGTGGCTACTAGTAAACAGGCACTCCTTTTACTAGGACTAGAGTTTATGATTTACTAATAAGAAATAATATATAAAAATAGAGGAGGCTTTATGAGAGAATATACTAAGAAATAGGGGTTTGTCTCCATTTTCTCAGGCTATTTTCTTAAGCAAAAGCTGCAAATCCTAAGAAGGAACAAAAAGTATTATAATGCCTCACAGCACACCTGTGGACTGAATGCAGTAGATTGGGTTAGTTTAAACCAAGGTATTAGCTGACTTCCTTAGTGATCTTAGATGATTGTGAAAAACTGAGAGACCACTGGGAGACGGAATAGAGGAAATAGAAAGTGTTATGAAATATAGGTTGAAAGTCGCATTTATTTATCATGCTCTGTATCTCACTGTTTTAAAGAATGAAGGGAGTGTTGTTTAGTTTTTACCAAAAAAAGATAGATCAGTGGAACAAAGTTTCTGAGCATTTTGTGGTATATTAGATTGATATTTGCAGGTAGGAGAGATGAAAAATCACAGAAGTGATAGGATGTTGCAGCTGTAGAGACAGCTATCTGTTAAAAAAGTATGGAAGGAGACCCAGTGAGAGGACTAGAATCAAAAATATCATTCTCTTTTCTTCAAGTTCTAATGATGCTAAATCCTAAATCTTCCTATAAATCATTAAGCTGTTCTAACTTTACATCATTATGACTAAACGAACACTTCTAAAAGCTCTTTCCTAGAGAACTGCAAACAATTTAGGCACCGTTTTTCCTATGAGAAAGACAACCCAATTTTACTGAGAAAAATAGATTTTCTGTACTTGGTATGTTAAAAAAATATAAGTATAAATATATAATACCTATGTGAAAATACCACAATTGAATTGTACCAAGATGTATCTCTAATGGAACTACATGACCTTGAAGAGTTAAAACTATTGCTGTTCCACCTCAAAATTCTGTAACTACTGATCAGACAGATCTGATGCTGCATAATGATCCATTTGTTCATGTTATCCTAAATTCAGTTTTATGAGACAGTTCTAATCCCAGTGACTTTCATGATTCCTCATTTAGACACTTAAAGTCACATAAAAATGTTTCAACAATTTCTTTCATATTCCTCAAAACAGTCACAAATAACTTGAATATTGAAATGATGGGCTGGTCAGTCTGCTGTTAAAGGCAGCCTGCTCAGGCAGTAGAATGTCACTTTTTTTCCCAGTTCCTAAGGTGGCTTTAATGAAAACCTAAGAACAGACAGAAATTTGAAATTGTAAATAAAAATAATTAATCGGGTTTTTGTGTGTGTTGTGCTTTCAGTGACTTTAATTGCCTATTTCAGACCAAGGAATAGCATGATCCAAAACCAGTAGCAGTTATTGCTGAGAAATTTCCTTTTTTTACCAATGCCTTTGTTAACACAGTGTTAAAGGGTAATCATAAATGAACTTTAAGCCTTTTAAAATCTGCAGCAATAGAAGTCTGAATCTCTTTGTAACAGTGGATATCAACAAGAAAGTTTAAAGGCAGGTGAGAAATGTATTTTTTGGGTTTTTTTCTTTCTTCTTTTGGCACTGATGTTTTCTGACCTTTAGTAGGTGGAGACAACTAACTGTACATCCTGCCTACATAGAAGCTAATCAGTATTTTAACAGGAAAAGTTGAACATGCTTGAATCTGTTATAAAATATGTGTAGTGTGTGTGCCGCCAGCATGATATGCATACGGGACTTCTGTGTTTTTTCAGGTTTTTATTTTAACACTGAAAGTAATCCAGGTTATAGGATAAGCAGGGAAATGGAGGAAAATGAACAAAGGTTCAGCCACTTAAACAGGTGGCTGTGCATTTTAAGTTTTCAGTTAAACACATACTGTAAGCTTGTAGAAATCTTTAGTTCCTCCAAGAGTGCTCTCCTCTTTTCTGCCCAGCTGTTGCTTTATAGCTCTGCTGCCTCTCTCATACATCTGTTGGCAACTGTTACCCCCAGTTCATATCAAGGTACCAAGAGCAGGCTTTTTTCTAAGAAGCAAATAGAAACTAGAAGCTCAGCGTAAGTGCTAAGGACCTTCTTCATTTTCAGTGGGTACTGGAAGTATATGGAATCATGCAGATGCATAAGTAAACAGACAGTGTTACAGAATAAAGACAGCAAAGGTTGGGGGAGTGTGGGGCAGATCATGCGTTTGGGGTGGTTTGGTTTTTTTCTGCAACAAGGTTGAGTAGATCAGTATGCCAGCAGTTTATGATGCACCTTTGAACCAGAAAATACAGGAGGAAATGTTGTACCATCCATCTGCAAAAAGTTTATGGTAGTCTTATGATAATTGTGAACTAAAAGCATTGAGGTGAAACGTTTTGATGTTTGAAACACTTCTGCTGTTTTTTTTCTTTCCTTCTCACTGAAATAACTGGATAGATTTAATACCTGGAAATGATCAAGGAAAGCAAATCCAAGTGTTCAGTTCTTCTAATATGCAGCATTTTCTGAGAGGTTCTCACTGTGGTTTTTTGGGTAGGGAGTTCCTGTGGAAATGTTCAAGGATTCTCTTGGTATCATAGGACAGAGTTCTCAAACCAACTGATTAACTGCTTCTCTGCATTCTAATCCTTGCAGCCTAATCATCATATGTACTTGCTCCATCTTTACATGGCTTTGAAAATGGCATGTAACCACATTTGCCTTGTATTGTTTCATCCCTGACCTCATGATTATCCAATCTACACATAATTTTGAAAATGTAAAAATACCATCTTTTACTAGGTAGAAGGAGGAAGGGAGGTGAGAAGGCATATAGTTTTTGTTTTGCACTACTTTTGTTTTGTTCTGCTTCAATGCAGACAAATCTGTTTTCCAGGACTGCTCACTTTGGCTGTAACAGGTAGATGCTGCAGCTTCAAAACTGAGACAGATGGTGTTCATAATTTTGCTTTTGGTTTGCAGGAAAGAAGAAAAGAGGGACACTAAATTTTAAAGTACCTATAATAGTATGTCTGTCATCTTTGCCTTCGAGTGACTTCCTAGACTAAGGTTCAGGCTAAGAGCTTTTAACTAATAGGACAGAAGATTGCACTGCCACTTCCTTTGGCACCCAGGTCTGTCGAGAAGTGGAAAAAAACCTCTGCATACAGCATTTAGTATTCTAATCCAAAATGAGAAACTGGAAATCCTTACTCAACCAAGACATGACATGGAAGTTGATTAATATTAGAAAATACAACTTGCTTTATAGAAAATCTGCTTGTACCTTTTGCACAGGTTTTGACAGTACTTTTTATCATGTTCTTTGCTGAGTATAAAATTGACCAAGAAATTGAAATGAAAGATCAGCTAATATCAGTTTGAGAGACTGAGATAGGTACTTGTCAAAGCTAGTTCTGCCAGTACTCATTTTGTTTGGAAAATGCGTTCAGTAGAGTCAGGGTAGATAAATATACTGGCATAAAGTTCCTTTTGATAATATGAACTTTGAAGTATTATGGACACTTCAGTAGTCCATGATAGGCATAAACATAATTATGTGAATGGTAGTTGGGCTAAACAGCAGGTATTCTGTTTGAATGGAATTCAGAAGCTACCTGACTTTGGCTTGAAATCTGCAACAATATGAGGACTGATTAATAATTGCTTTATCACGCTTTCCTTCAAGAAATATAAAAAAGAAGGTAATCTGAGGATTCATTTAACAAGGGTAATTTCTGAATAGGTGATTACTGCATAGTTTTTTGTGTAATATATGTGCAAAAAAGTAGCTAAGCTGATCACAAGTTCAAGTGCTGGCTGCTCTCAGACTCCCAGTACCTACTGTTAGGGTGTCCTCTTTGTTTAATAAACTCGTTGCTGGAACTTGCCTTATCGCAGAAACATCTAACTGCCTGCAATTAGTCCTGCCCATCTACCTACAGCTGGTCATGCCCATGCTTTAAAAAAATGCTCTGCACAAGTAGAAACTCACACTTGGATAAGGACAGTTGCTGGACAGGATGCTGCAGCTTATGAAGTTGAATCATAAACTCACATAGTTACAGAGCTACTTGTTTTTATTATTCTTCTGTTCCCTCTTGACATATGCCATTTTCTGATGGTTTCTGTGCTTCTTCCAACTGCAATTATACTACCAACCTTTCCTTGTATGTCATTTCAAGTTTTCTTCCTTGTCCTCAGGTTTGTCTTCCATTATTTTTTGCATTTACTTACATTAACTCTGTCTTCATTTTCTGCCCCATGTTAAGAAATATTTTCTGGTGACGAAAACAAGCGATTGGAACTCAGTGGCATTCATTTCTGTCTGGTTCATTATGCGTGCTATAAAACTTTGGATAAAGAATGTCCTTGTGCTAATATTTTGTCACGTACAGAATCAACAGAGGTGCCAGGGTTTAAAGATACTAATATGTCAGTCAATTAAAGCCATATTCCTAGTTTATGTAGTCAAGCAAATGCCCAAACTAGATAGACTGGAGAAAGCCTAAGAACTGAGGAAGTGCTGCAGGTCCTGGTCTGTCAGCCTTATTAATGCTATTAAATATTTCTTGTCATAAGAAGCCTTATTGCTCTCACAGAAGCTTTTATGGAGGTAAGAACAGGAAAGGCTTATCCAGTGGAGGGAGCTGTGTTGCTCGGGTAGATGTCTGTAAAGGAGACAGCTTAATTCTTTCCAGACTACTGGAAAAAGAATGTGATAAAGAGCCAGGGAGATGGACCACTTTCAGAGACCTTGTACATGCCTTAGCAGGAATACCAAGTGGGAAGCATGAGTCTAGAATTTGGCTAAAGAAGGAAAGTTGGGTATTCAGTTCAAAACTAGTAGCAGTGAAGGCAGAAAACATCCCAGTGCTTAGGACAAGACGCTAGCAGTGTTTACACAGAACAGTTCAAAGACTAATATATAAAATGTCTTCAGGGGATGACAAAGGGTTGACCTTGTATCATGTAGAACAGTTGTTTACTAGAGATATAATCATCTTTTTATCTTCTGGTAGACTTGATAATGTATTTTATATATATATATATATATATATAGCATGTGTGTGTATAAAAAAAAAAATACTCGGGAGAACCTAACATGGTTGAGATCTGTGATGTTCTAAAACTCCCACCTGTTACTTGTGTCTGGCCTTTAGGTAACACTGCAGCCTGCCAAAGACTGCAGTGTATTTAGACAGAAAAATAATTAGCATATATGAAGCTACGGAATCGGATCCCTAGCGAATGTCTCGAATTTTTTGCTTCCAGGATAAGATCTAGGCAACGCTCATATGACCTCTCAAAGGTGCTGCATTTTTGTTTCTTTTGACTAATTCCTTGTTATTGCTCATTACAGATTTATTAAAGCAGGTCTGCGTGATGCTTGGTAATATGCACAGTATAAAATATCTTCAGTTTTCAAGAGTGTGAAGCATCAACTCAGTACAGCTGGAAATCTGTCTATTTCTTTACTCCACATCCCTTTACACAGGCAAATTATTAGTTTCTTGCATGTTCTTTGAAATTTTTTTCTCTTATCTCCATTATCTTGATTCTGGAGTTCATCTGTATTGTACGGACTGATGCTTGAAAACATTTTTCCTGTTCTTCTGCATGTATTTGAAAGATGCAGTTGCAAATTTTCTGAGTTTTTTCCTTCCTTCTCCCTCTCCCTTTCCTTCTCCCTCTCCCTAACCATGTTGACCACTGCAGTGTTTCTGCTTGTAGTTTCTTTTTGTTTCTGTAAACTATTTAAGAAACATACATGGCCTGAGTTTTTTCATGTTTCACTCAAGTGCAAAATCTTGTCCATCAAGATTTCGGTCCCCATCGCCCCATCTCGACTTTCTCACCTCTCTGTGGTAAATCATATAAGTAATTGAAGTAGAACTGTCTTCCATTATGTTATAATACCTAAGCTTTTTTTTTTTTTTTTTAATTGCAGTTAGCGTCAGATAACTGGTGTGATATGTGACTTTAATTAAACAGTGAGTTTAGGACGAAGTGAGATTTCTGCACCTGTTTTTTTTTTTTTTAAAGTACTGTTCTATTTAAAATCTTTCCTGTGAGACCCATAGAGCTTTCCTTATGTGCTGTTCTTCAATAGCTCCAGCTTTTCCATCTGTAGTACATGTAAGGTTTTTAAAAAATTCTGTATGCCTATTTATCAAAGGCTGGTTATTGCTGTCTCCATCAGTGAGTTAATAAGTTGTTATGGTAGTAATGTATCTTTTGTAGCTTTTTACAGCTTGTTTTTTTAAGTCAGATTTAGATTATACTTTATATTTTCATCTTCTAAGATCAAAAACACTGGAGTTCAGATTCAGCAGTGATGAGTTGGATAGTACAGAAGGGTGGAAGATACAGGTTTTAGGTCCATGTTTAATTCTAATAAAGTTGTTGGTTCCATCACCAACTGTGCTTGTAAAGATCATCAGCTGCTCTCCTTCTTCTCCACCTCTATTTCTGGCACAGCTAGACAGAGCAACTTGCCTTGGGATGGTCTTTCAGGGCCACCAAAATAAGATTCACCCAAAAATTACACAATCCATTTCCCTTCAAGCCTTTTCAATATGATTGGTCCTTGGCTCTTAGTGATAAATGTATATGGACTCCTGACTTTTGCAAAAGAGACAGAGACTCGTGCTGTGTCAGGAACTATTCTAACTTTTGTTCTACTGTGCTTTCCATGCATCTTTGTTTTTTCATGCTATTTTCTGATAGCATGACAAAAGCCATTGGCTCATCATTTTCTTCACAAATATTCTTGGACTGCACTGTATTTGCTTTCCTGGTTCTCCTTAATTAGCTACATCACAGTATTCAACCATCACAAAATCCTTTCCTTCTATTTCCATAGATCTGCTCAGCTATTCCTTTTTCTTACTGCTGTGTGGATTACGAATTTAAGAAATTGTGGATTAGAAGTATCCGTCAATTGTTTTGTCTTTTATTATCACATGCATTTGCAAAACTTATTTTGAGAATTATTATAATTTCTTGGTAATTATTTTATATGTCTTCACTTTACTACAGATATGTGTCTGTTAGATTTCTTAAGCTGTCCTTTTGCAGTTATTCTTAAACACATTTATACTGTTTGATACTAATTCTTCAATGCATTAGTTTCTAAATACCGAGCGTTATTCTTTTTACTTTTCTATTTCTACTATTCCACTGCTTTCATCCGATCTTTCTCTACGTTTACCCCCCATTATCTTGTCTTCTCACAACTTTTCCTCCTTTCCTAGTGCCTTCCACATTCTTACTATTCCATACATTAAATCTTTTGTCAGCCTCATTAACAGCAAACAAAATATACTGGTTGTCATATATTAGTTCAAGTTGATCTTATGCCCTAGGTCTGATTTTCTGGCTCACTGTAATCTACATATAACCTTTGTTAATTTCCAACAGCTGTTGTTTGTGAGCTAAATACTACCAAAAAGCTGCATGTTTAGTTATTGGCCATGAAAAGGTCCAAAAATCATGCTCACTTTTCACCAAGAAAATATATTTTTTAGCAAAAATATCTGAAGCCAAATTGATCACATCTACAGGTTATCTGTTTCTCATGTGACTGTGAAAGTACTAAACTCATAGGAATATTTTGGAGGTCACAGGTCCCAGAATATGCAAAATATCTGTCAGATGCAATGACATGTCAGAAAACGGTTTTACATAAATTTATTTGGTGTTTTCACTAGCTGTCAGGATTAATCAGAATTTTGAAGATTGTCTGTAAGATCACAACCTAGGAAATAATGTGAAATGTAATAAGGAAAATAACTAAAGTCAGATGAGAAAAACGTGTTTGCAAATGAAAGTGTAATCAAAATAACCTTTGATTCATTGACTCTTTACTCCCCAGTTCTCTATGGGACTGAGTGTCGGCAATTTTGCCTATTTTATACAGTTGATAAATACCAATCCATTATAAGTATGCTGATTTGACATCCAGAGAACGATGGCAACAGCTGAAAAATTTATTCAGGAAAATAGGAAGAATGCCATTAAAATCTGTTTAACATTTTCAGTAACGTCTGTCTTCTGCTTATATTAGAGACTTTTACAAATTAGTTTCCAGAAAATAATTGAAGGATATAACCTATGTTTAAAAAAACAGAAATATTTAAGACTGAGTGAAGAAGTTTACTCAGTTAAAACTGCTGGGTGAAGTTCACAACAATTAAAGTTCTTAGTATTTTTAGTATATTAGTACTGAAAATTTACATGTATTTATTATTCTTTCTCTGTCATTCACTTCATTAAAGTCAATTCAGTACAAGGAATAGCAGTTTACTCAAATCTTGTTGCAGTTGTTGATATATTTCTGCAGTGAAAAATGGAGATGGGGAGATAGTAATAACAATCCAGAGGAAAAATTTCTCTTAGATTACTGCATGAAAAATCTTTGGCTTAAGAATTTTAAAAGTGCAGTTAAAGGAAAGAGTTTCTTTACATTTCTCTTTATAAAAGGCTTTTGTTAAAATAATTGTACTAGGAAAAAAAAAAAGCTGAAGTAACTAGAGCTTGAAGTAGCTTTCCTTCATTCCCTTTCCTCTCTCGCTCATGTGCTATCTCGCTCTCACTTGCTCTTGCCTTGTCTGTCTCCCTGCTTCTTTCATTCTGATGGAAAGCTTCCACAGTTCTGACAGATGAACCTTTATTAGCATAACATTCATCAGTTCAGGTTAACAGACTGTTTTGCATGAATTGTGCTGTCGTGTTTTCACGAGGCCTCAAAGGCTTCTCAGCAGAGTCAGAGGAAAAAAACTCATAGCATATTTTCCATTTCAAATACAATAATGTAAGAGTTGCTGTAGAAACTCCTTTTCTTGTCTGTGAGTTCTGGTTTATAATGTAGCTGTTGCATTCATTTTCCTGCTTGGATAAATAAGTATTTGGATGATCCTGACATGTATAAAATGCAGATTAAATTACTTAAATTCTCAGTGGGTGAAACCTTGAAGGGACAGGGTAGAAGTCCGAATCTTTAATTTAAAAATTCTTACTAAAGAGGTTTCATTAAAGACACTATGAAAAATGTTTCTAGTGACCTGATAAAGTTCTTTGTCATATTAAATGGTTATACTGGTCTGTTTTAATGCTACTGACATTACAATGCCATGTATTCAGAGTTTTCTAGAAATAATTGCGTTAAGAACATACTTAGAGTTTGAATAATTAAGACATTTTCTTGCTGATTTGAGTGGGAAATGTAATACGTTTGTCAATTAATCCCACCTATAGTGTTCTTCCATAATCACGTTCTGTTTTGTTGTTCTGATGTTCTCAGTTTGTGCAATTGCTTATAATTTCTCTGTATCTTAAGAGTACATTTTTAATATGTTGGCCTTCTAAAAAAAAAAAAAGCTGTACTTGCATCTTATTAATTCCTTATATTCTGTTACAATTCCCTAATATAAAAAAAAAAATCATATAGCACCTATAAACTCTACTGCCTTCTTGGAACTGCTATATAGTGATTAAGACTTTGGTAAATGCAGATCTTCCTCTACACTCCATGCAGAACTGGATATGATCTCGATGTACATGCACAAAAGTATACCAGCAATTCTTATTTCATTGAATACCAAGTGAGACATTCTCTTGCTGATAAACTGGCTGTTTCACCCAAGGATCTGCCATGCAAATGTTAAGCTGATGATAATTTGTGAATGTAGCAGATGCGAGTTTAACATACTAAACCTTGGTTCTAGTTTTAAATGTATGTAAATAGAGGTATAAAAATATTAGAAATGTATCTGAACCTGCAAGTTGTCTATGGGATAATATTTAAAATTTCTCATTGATTGCAGAAAGATACTTTCTCATGTAATTTTCTGCTTATTCTGTGTGCTAAAGACTGGCCTGGAATCTGGAAGAAAATACTCTTCTATAATCTCATATGTGTGCAGTATACGTGCCAAACATTAACAGGTAGTGATCTTACGGTAATTTGTCTGAGTTTATCTCATGGACTTTCATAAAGTACCTTGCCAATGAATGCATTGGGCAAGTCCTTTGGTATTTTTGACCCTTTCTATCTGTGCTTATTTCCTTTTTATATTTCTGTCTATAGCTGATTTCTAAAACTAAGGATTTTGGTTTTTATTTGTGTTGGCAACTACAGTCCAATGTTGTTATTTTTTTTAATTTGGAAGAGAATGAGGAAGTAAACAGGCTTTACTAAGCTTGAAGCCTCTAGAGTCCTAATGAGGATCTGCGTTCAGAGGACTTGAATGCCACCTCTTTCTAGTTCAGCTTCTATAATACTAACTGCGTAAGCAAATCTTGTATCTCTGCAGAATCTTCTCAGGTGTTCAGGAATAGCAATAGATATGTGAGTGGTGATCTGGTCAAAGAACTCAACCTTGTGGGTCAGTAGCTGTGTATTTCTCCCTGGTAGCTGAATAAATCAGAGCATCAACAGCACATGCAGTTCCAAAAGGCAAAGCAGAATGGCATGGAATGCTGCTGCTGTAGTTTGGGGAAAGTTTAATGAATGTCAGGTAGCACACTTACTTTGAGAAAGTGACCTATTAGTTAAATACTCACAGAGAGAAAGCTCAACCAGTCTCAGGTGACAACAGTTTTATTACAGCAGTTTGGTTCTGGTTTTACCTGAAGGATGGAGGTATTTTTATTTTCCACCTTTCTGAATTCAGTAGTAACATTTTCTGTTGTGGCACTTTCAAGAAAAATGCTTTTTATTTTATTATTAAATATTCAAAACCTACAATAATGAAATGGCAAACATTAGTGGAAAAGTCTGGTTTTATTTTCTGACAACTGATTGCTCCAAACACGCATATTAATTACATCTTTAACTGCTTCATAACTGCTTACAGGATAAAATTGTTACTGGTGATTACACAGAAGTGACAATTCCTCTTAAGTGCTTCATTTTATCATTTTTTTTATTAATTTCTGTGATATTTTAGATACTTCAGGAAATAGTTCTCATACTGGCTTAGATGATGTTGACTTGCTGAAATTGCTTAGAATTTTGAGTTGGATCAACTTCAACTTTTGTTTACTTTTATAATGCTCACTGGGAATTAAAGTCTTCCTCCCTAAAGTAATATAGGATAAACAGTGTTTCCTGTCAGAAACAGAAATTCACAACTACCCTTTTGGCCCCCTTGCTAATCATGTTTACTTGACTCTCAACACAGTCTAAAATGGACTTCAGTGACATTTGCAGACTCTGTTATCTAGTAAATGCTTGTCTGGGTGAAACTGCCAAGTCAGCCCCTGAAGTCAGAACCGTGTGCCTTCAGCTTCCGTTAAAACACATAAACATGGTGCTCATTATCAGCAAAACCCATAGAAATGTGCAGCATAAAATACTCAATAAGCATAAACATCCTATCAGCATCCATAGCCATTGGGATCATGTAATAAGCCTCATCCTGGCTTTACCAAAGTCACAGAAGATTTTGATGATGTGCCACAGCAGGGGACTGTATGTTCTGCATACAAAACACCTGACTCAAAACAAAATATTCTCGAGATGGGGGGGGGGGAGGGGGCAAAAAATGTCCAGAATGACATGTGTTCAGCCTGACTGTTGATGTAGTATAGGTAAATATATCTATAGATCTTTTTTTTTTTTTCCTAGTGCATGTGCTTGTGTAGATGGGAGACTAAGAACTGCAAACTTAATTAAAGACAGCCAAGATGTTTCAGTCACTGAGATAGGACTCGAGTTCTACTGCTGATGTGTGTACTTTTTGCTCTGTTCAATTTACTTTTCCTATGTGAATTCTTGTCCCTGGCAGTAGAAAGGCAAAAGAGAACTTGACTTTTTCTATCACTAATTCACAGGATTTCAGAACTGACTGTAGTTGCAGTAATGTGTTTTTGTGGAGAAAGCTACAGACATGACTTTTTCAATTTGATACTGTCCAAACATAATTTATAATTTCATTACATCATGAAGTGCTAAATACTATTCTTACAATATTCCCAGACTGAGGAAAATTGGAGGAAAAAAACCCCTCTGTTATTGGTAAGTGTATAAACAGATAAAACAGCTTATTAGAGATACTGCTGAATCATCAGCAGCTAATTAAGGTATTCCACAGTATTTTCATGGCTAAGGTAAATATTTAAATTCTAATGATTCTGTGTTTCAGTAAGGAAAAAACTGTAAAGCAATAGATAGTCCAGATTTTACTTGCACTCAGAATATTGAAGGGTTATCTACCATGGCTTTTATAAATAGGCATGTTGCTTGCTCAAGTTTCCACGTTGTTTACTATCACATTTGTTGTAGGCAGTGCCTGGCAGTGGATTCCATTTTTTGTCAGAATCCTCTTACAGTGGGGCTATTAACGTCTCATTTAAGGCTCTCTGCTGTAAGCTGTGGACAGAAGACAGTTAAGAAATGTAGGACCGTTATAGGAGAGTCATATTTTATCCTTGATACCATCTAATTTCTAACAAGTTATCAGCATACAAATGGTTCTACAGCAGGATGATTTCATGAGAGAAACTCAGCTGTGAATTTCAGGAAAGCATTTCAGTTTAACCTCAGTCAGGGATAGAAGTTACCCAACACAGGGTGATATTCTGTGCTGATTGGTAAGGAGATATTTTAAATATACCTGCCAATTCTCTGTTAGTATTGAAAAGAAGACACTGAAGGAGGCTCTAAATTCCCTTACCATGTATCATTCTGCTGCCAGAATGAAAAGTGTCAGTAACTTGCTAGTATTAACTCACAAAAATGTGAAAGACAGAATTAAGTCATCTTCATTTAGGGTATCTAGCTGCTTTTCATAAATTTGTCAAACTGGAACCCAGAAGGTTTGAAATTTTGGATTTAAGGCATGCTTTTGAAAATTAGCGTGGGAACTTAAAGAAAATACTGACACATAGGTGTTTTGCCTGGTTACTGCCTGTACAGTCTGCAAGAAATGTTATGGTACATAAAGTATAGTTCATCAAAAGTAGCCAAAGGACAAGGAAAAGGGTTCTTTAAAAAAAAAGTAAGCTAAATACATGAGTGGATGAACTTCCCAGGCTTTGATGTAGCCAGCTTTGTATATGAGGTTTGTTCTGCCACTTCTGAGCAGGACAGAGCATGCATGTCAAATCCTTTTCCAAACAAGCCTCTCTGATTTCTGCCAGAGAACCAAACTTACTAAAGCCAGGCAAAATTAACCCTTATTTAAGAAAAAAAATAGCCTTATGTAACTTGAATGAAGGAAAGATGTAGCTCACTGGAATGATGCTTCTAACAATACACATGGATTGAGGCCATTAAATAAATGATGCCATTGTTTCCAAAATGAGAGAAGGCCAAATCAGAACAAAGTTTCAAGTCACTAGAACAAATAGGAATTTCACAAATCATCATTTAACTTTTCTGAAAAAAATATTGAAAAAGTCAGTCAGCAATTAATGAAAGTTTATAGCTGAAGAACCGTCAAACTTACTGGTAAAATGTGAGGTAGATAAAAGTGATTTTTTATATTATTTTACTACTACCATACAATTAATACTGGTAAGTAATAGCATAAGCAGTAAAAGTTAGAAAATATCTACCTTTCTGTAACAAATATTGGTATAGTATGTTATGTCCTTTCTTTATGGCAAACAAGATTCAGAACAAAAGAACAGCTTTGAAAGATAAAATCTGATCCTCCTAAAAAGGCGTGCACATACTAAGAACCCCTGCTGAAGCCACATCTAAATCCCAGTTTATACTCAAAGAGTGAAAGAGCAAGCTCTGGACTGCCAAGCCCAATCAGCCAATACTTGGAGTGAAACATTTAGAACCAATGCTCTGGATAATGATATTCTGCAAAGTTTACGGCTAGAGGTTAAAATGTAGTAACAGATGAGTACTAATATGATTTTGGTGTCTCGTGAAACCAATGACTGGGGATTTGGACAACAGAAATGTAACTTGTTAAAGGAAATATTAAGGATAGGAAACGGCTGTTTGTATTCAACTTATTGCATACCACTTGTACATTTCATGTTTACGCATCCATGGAATGTTTCAGAAAAACACTGGGAAACTACATCAACTTCTTGCCAACGGAAAATGCACTACAGCATTATTTAAGGACAGAATAACATTTTTAAGAGTCCAGATTTGAGACAGTAACTTTATCAGCTTTGTATGTTGGCTGTTGGTTGTTGACCTTACTGAAAATATTTAGCAAATTCTTTGAGTTCTCTATACCCATTTGCTCTTGCTTGTATGGGAATCTATATGCTTTTAAACATTGTAACCAGTTCTAATTATTGCTTTTATACCACGTAGTATCCTCCATAAATCAGAATCTTTTTTTAGATATGGTCAAAGGATTTGTCATAAGCTGTCAGAAAACAGTTGGTTTACAGCCCAAGTATTTTAATTCTTTAGTTTGTGGCTAGAAGGAAGGTTATTCACTTAAACTTCAGAAAAAGTGAATGAGAGAGAAATATTCTCTCTAAAATGAGAAAGAAGTATTATAAACATAAAATATTTAGTATTCTACCTCTGATATAAATGCAGAAACAATTCTGAGAAGACAAAGGTATTTTTGTAAGTTTTGTTTAGTAATCAATGTCAAACTTTACAAATATCCAAAACATAAACTTTCAGATCCCCATTTTCATCTGCAATGACTTGACTCTAATTTTCTTTGGCTTTACTGGAATATCCACTTAATACCCTATGTGTATGCAGCTTCTTGGAAACAGATTTTAAAACCCAGTAATATTGTAGCTTATTTTAGCCAGAAATTCAAATGGATTTTGTTCTTGTATGGTACCACTAAATCCTTTTCTTTTTTGGCTGGAAAAGGATAGACTTTTATAAGATCCTTTGAAATGAGCTGTATACGTTAACATGAAAGTAAGGAGAAGGGGTTTTTCAGATACTAATCATTTCCTCTCTTTTTAATATCTGCAGACCATAGTAATTATCTTTCTGTAAGTTCCTGAAAGATACTTTAGTCTTGTGCTGGTGGGAGCAGAACCCAGCTACATTCCTTACCAGTCCTCAGAGCAATGATATTACACCACATCTTCTAGAATGTGGAAATAATAGGGTTATCGGATCCTTTCTTTTACGAACAAAAATTATCTAAATTGTAAGTTGGTTAGGTCTATGGTTATGATAGTGAGTGGGAGTGTATGCATACGTGTGTATGGATTCCTACGAAAATCCTTTTAAAAGATTCCTTCACTTAAAAATATTTTCTAGTACTCATGAGGAAACCTCAATCTTACCAGTTTAGAAATGACGTATGATAGTGCAGTAGGCATGTGATATGCTGAATGTGAGTTCACTTTCAATTTTGTGGTATTTACCTGGGAAAGACTTTCGCTGTCATTTTGGTTTGTTAAGGGTTTTTTTGCTGTTGCTCTTGTTTTTCCCTTATTTGGCAGTTGTGCTGAACATACATCCCTGAAGCTGGTTCCAGGTTTACTGATGGAATAAGTATAGCATACTGCTACTTCAAGAGCATTGGGATGTTATGTGCTGCTAATTCTTCACAGATTCAAAGTTATTAACACTTGACCTTTCTCTCTTGGCTTTGCCAAGAAGCGTGTTTACAACTACCTCCTCAACGTCACTGTCTTCCAGGAGGAAATCTGAAGAACCTGCTCTCTCGCCACTGGAATAGACACAGTATCAATTTGGCTATACAGCTGATGGATCAAGAGACCTACTAAGCTGAAGCCTAGCCAGATATGTTCCATTAATCTATCGAAAATGGGTATATTTTTTCTACTTTGCTCTAATACAGGAAAATCCTAGTTCCAGATTGAGAGACTGTTAGTTGCCTACATTAACTTCATGGGTTAGTTCCATGCTGTATGTAGGAGGAAACTCAGAAATCTGACACTTCTTTTAACGCTTCATGTGGGGTTTTCACAGCTCACTTCATTTGAACAGTTAAGCTTTGTCATCTGTTTATCTTCAGTATGTCTTGAGTGTGAGTCTGTCTGATGAGACTGGTTTCACACGGTCATTTAGAGGTCAGTCTTCACACAATCTGTTAGAAGTCAGTTTGTATTTGTCTAATCTAAACTTGCTGAACTGGAGTCAACTTTTTTTTTTGATAAACATTATTTATGACAAAATAAGGCTGCCAAAGCAACACAGAAAATGTAAAACTGTGATAGAGCGTTTGCAGTTTCTGCAGTGAGCCCACATTATGTTGAGGTTTTTGGCAGTGCATAGTTGCAAAGTCACTTTTGTATGAGAATATTCTTAAACAAAAGAAAACTCTATAGCTCTAAATGCAAACTACATTTGATACACTCTTGTATGACCAAACTGCCAAAAGTTTTTTCAGGTAAAGTAAAGCTGTCCCTTTAAAACTGGTTTGTTCAGCTCAGTCGGTTTGAGACAGCCTGCCAAAGCAAGGCAGGTTACTCCAAATCACTGTAAACATGCTCTGGGGAAGAAGACAGTAGTTGTTTCTTGACCAATTAATTACACACTTTCAGTTACTATTTTTAGTGGGTGGTTGTAATAACCTGATGACCCACAAATACTCTATGGAAAGCTTAGAAAAGTATTCTGTTTCAAGAATGTTTTTAGTGTGCACTGTACAGCTTTGTTCTTTCACAGAGTTCTTAACACTCTAGAATAATTTCAGAGCAAGAGATCCTGATCATAGCAAGTGAAGGAAGTGCTTTTAAACTAGCTGTAGCAAACCCACTTTTCTTAGATGGTTGGGAGCCTGAAAGGTCTCCAGCCCTTCTGTAGCTTATATTGCTTTTTTTATAGGCTTCTCAGTAGTAGATAATATTAGTGATACACACTCCAGGAGACCTCTTCTGCTCTGGCCTACTTTCAACATGCCAGTACTGAAAGATGTGAGAGGATTAGTTTAGGCTGTCATCTCACGTGTGCACTTTCAACAAGCAAAAGTCAAAGCTGTTGTCACACTGTTCTGGCCTCCCCCCTCAGCCAGCCTAGCTCCATGGCACATCTTCCCCCGGAGAGGGCGCAGAGTCAGCCCAGGGTGCCATGTCAGGTGAAAAGTAGTAAATGCAGCAGATGCTGGCATAAATGCTTGTGCTGGCGCTAGGGTGAGTGCAGTGAGCAGTAGGTTCTTAACAGCAATAATACCAACTTAAAACACATGTATGTGAAGCTGCGGCTTCAGAACTCCTGCTGTTCTGGTGATGGTGGCCTCCTGCTCAGTAACTCTACTGGGAGAAATATTTTTGTTGCTTTTGGGGTTTTCTTCATGGCAGTGCAGTATAAATGGGTTTTAGTTTAACAGAAAGGACTTTTGGCCCAAGATCTTTATCCATGAGTTCATTTGCTCCTTCTGTTGCTGTTTTTTATTTCTCATTGTGGGTTTACAGTCCCTTGAGGTCTGGTAACTGAAAAGACAAAGCCGCTCTAATGATTATCCTAGAAAATCAGACTCCAAAGAAGCACCTGCAACTGATTTTTACTTTGTTAGTGAGTTTCTCCCCATGCTTCATAAAAATATGAGGGAATGTTCACTCATTTGGAAATGAGAGTTGTAGAAACTTCCATAGGGACTTAGCAGTGTAATAGCACTGTTTCTTTCCACTTACTTTATTGTCCTGTTGTTCCTTTTCCTGCCCATCCCCTGTCCTGTATCCCTCCCCTCAGTTCTCGTTTCTTCAAACATAGTAGCCTCTCCTCAAATTCCTTCCATTTTTCCACTGTTTACTCAAAGTCAGACAAACCCCCTAATTATGAAAATTAGCAAATACAGTCTTTTTCAGGGTGAGTTTATCTTTCCTTCTGTTGTACAGTGATAGTGCTATTGGGAATCTTGCATTGTATGCTTTTAGTACCGGTTATAGATTTCAAAATTTCTCTAATGCAACTGTGAATTTTGCTTCATAGGTCAACTAGTAACTGATTTGGGGGAGAAGAATAAAAAATAAATTGTGTGTCTCTGAGGTGACAAAAATAAATAATTATCATTTAACAGAAATATTATTTCTGTCACCTGAGAGTCTTAATTGCACAAACAACTGTATTAGCAGAGAGGTGCAAAACTGTAGTAATGGTGCCTAGAGGGATGAAGAAGTGACTGAATGGGAGGCGGAAAGACAAATTCCTAAAATTACTGATGGAAAATATTTCTATTCCACTTACTTCAAATTTCCATTCTCTGTCCCCAGCCACATATTCGTCTCCATCAGGTTGTGCCAAGACCAGCTGTGTGTGTCTGAGACAGAGAAACCTCTTTACAATGTAATGAAAACATTATCATCTATGAACACAATATATGATAATAATTCATATAGAATTATGATGATTTCAGAGTCTCAGAGAACATGACAAAATTTGTCACTGTTTTCAATTAAGGCAAATCAATCTTATATAAGGCATCAGATTGTAAGACAAAAATTACATCTAACAGTAGATAGTTGAAGTAGTCAGAAAAATATGGAAAAAGTTGCTTTCCCCACAAGTTGATAATTTGTATTTTATACATATTATTTACTCCTGACGTTACAGTTCTTTTTCTACAACTTATATTTGCAGTTGAGTGTTTTTCTCAGAGAAAAATAAGCTAGGTCAAGTAAAACAAGCATGCAGTCATCTCAGCTCTTGATCAAAAGCCTCGTGCGTGTGCTTTTTTTTTTTATCAGCTGTCAAAATTCCATCACCAAGGGATTTTTTGGTTTTAATATCAGACACCAATATGCAGTATCCTGAGCTTTTGAGGCCTGTGTCACAAATGGGTCTGTATCTGTTTTTTCTGATCATAGCTCTGTTTTTGAAAACAAAGTACCAAATTTTTAAAAACTGTATCTGTACAGTTGCATGTATTCTTTATATTAGCACTTAGTCTGAACGTCCATAAAAATGGCTGTAGGGTATCTGTGTGTGGATATTTGTGGGTGGCTGCCGTATGGACCTATGTGCAATGATATGAACTGTATACTGCAGCTGGTTTTTCTCATTTGTAAGACACAACCCTAAAACTGTTTGTTTACACAAAGCAAAAAAAAATTACGACTCTAAATACGCTTCCACAATGGCTTTCTTTTACTGAAGTGGCAATGTAAAAAAGGATTTTCCTGGGCAGATGACAAACACTGAGTGCTCCAGACAGAATGATGGAGCATTTCAGAATGAATTATACTAACTTGTTGAACCAGACTCTTCTCCCTGTGGGCATGTATCTGTTTGCATATATTTATCAATCTGCTTGGAAACAGAAGGAGAAACACTCATGCATTGCCTTTTAGAGAGGAATCTGAACGGACCTTTTTTTTTTTTTTTTTTTTTTAATTGTATTAGGGGAAAAAAGCATCCTAGGGAAGATTGTAGCCACTTACTGTAAACTAGGAAGAGGTTCTAAAGGCTCTTCTTCCCACTGATTTTCACGCAGCATTAGTTGTTAGTTCATCTTTCCTTTAGATAATGCCAAGCTCTGTTTTAACAGTGAAGCATACTATAATTCTCTGTCTCCTAATTTAACCTCCCTAAGAGAGGTAATTCAGGAAGCCCATACTTTCTTGTAATTTCTTGATTGTCAGGCTATTTTACTTCTTTATTTTCCCTTATGACCACCCATGAAGCACTTTAAACATAATCTGATTGCTAGGGCTTTAACAACAAGTTCAAATGCTTCCAGATTAAAACAGTTCTTAAAATAATGGGTCACTTACTACATTTAATATTTTAGTAGCCAGGTTCTTACGAAAAAACTTCCTGGTTTGTTAAAGTTATGACCTCATGGCCTCAAAGTCAGGTACAGTCTGATATTAATAGTGGTACTTTGCAGAGTACAGGTCTAGCTAGCAAGCACCACACAGAGCAATTAGAGCTATTGACAATTGACTGGAATTCTTTTCCTTTGTGACAAACTCTTTGTCCAGCAAAAACTCTTCCAGCGTTTGACATAAAGCAAATTTTTACCAGTCACTGTGAAAGACATTGCTTGCAAAGAAGTGGTACCGGTTGTTCGTACTACTTAATGCACACAAGGAAAGCTATTTTAGGAGGCTGCTTGTGCATCATCTCCTAAATGCTTAGTAAGGCGGGGAGCTCTTATAGGGGTTGTTTCAGATTATTGGTCTGGAGAACCCAGGAGCACTTCAATGTCCAGGTGCCCCTTCAAATCATGTTATGATTTTATCTCATGGGAAGACTCAGGATTCACCATCCTCTCTACTCAAATTTTCTTTCCACATCAAGGAAGCCAGATTTTCTTGTTTTCTTTTTTCTTTTCATGTCCTTGCAAATCAATGCTATTGGTAATTTGCTAATTTCTAAGCTAGGTTGCTTATAGCTCCCACTCTTAGAACTCCGAAATGAAAACCAAAATACCAATACAAATAACTTCAGCATAGCTTGTATCTCTCCTTCAAATAGTAATCATGTCAAAAGCCAAAAAAAGGTGCTGAAAATAATGAATTTGTTGTCCACATTTTCCATAATGAGGAAAATGTCATACTGTATGTTCTTTCTAGAGTATTTTCAGGATCTAGGAATATACCCTCTTCATTTAAAGCTCCTTTTCTTTTTGTGCAAAATGTATTAAACAACTAAGATGGCACTTCCACTGTTTTTGCTTATTTATGCTTATTTTCTAATTAATCTGACATAACCTACGCATTCAAAATTAAGCTGGTGCCCATCTTGATTTATTGTGAATGTCTGCTTGTATCTTCAAAGCATAAAGATTTAAAGCAAGGCTGCTTGCTTTTTATGGCTATCAAAATATATTGGCAGGAGTCTGAAAGTCTTGGGAAGAATCTGACTAATCTGTACCAACCTCTTTTCAGTTAAAGGTCATTCACTTTCACCCACTATCTAGTAGATTATAAAAGCTGGTAGAACTTTTTAGTAAGGAACAATGCTAAACTACTAATTGGTGGAATTGGGTAGCTAGGGCATAAGACAGTTTTTAAAAACCTCCAGATTTTGATTTATTAACACTTTACAAACTAATGTGCAAATTTACATTACACAGAAATTGTAGATTTTCATTACAAATGGCAGTTGTAACCATAACATGCCATGACGATTTTCCTCTCTGTGCTGTTCATTTTCAGGGCCACAGCAGACTCACTACCATAACCTGTGTAGCATTTGATTTATTTTCATTTACTTCCCTTTAACTTTTTCCCCAGACTTGTTCTCTATGCTAGGGGTCAAGAAATGGTTCAGACTGAAAATTAGAAATCTGAGCTCCAGGGGAGTTCAGAGATGGGCTTTTGTTTCAGGCCCATCTTCAGCCATATATAATAATGGCTAAAATCTGCAGTTCTTTTTCATTGTTAAAAAAAAAAAAAGCCAAACATTTTGAAACAATGTAGCTCAACCACAAGGTGGGAGGAGAAGAGAGCTTCAGTTTACATCAGACAGACAACTGAAAGTTAAGAGCTGAAGCTCCCAAAGGAAGACTCTGAACAAGTGTTTGACAGTGTCCTGCATAGTATCAAGACCGACATCACATCAGTCTATGTTCTGGGCCGAGTATGAAGCAATATCCCTGAAATTTATTTGTGGTCAGAATTACTCTCATGAACTGGCCCAGCATCATAGTTTAGTCTTAGTATATCCTGGGAGGTTCTTTGCCAAGTAGTTGGAAAGGCTTGGGGAAGCTCTTGAAAGCCTTTCAAGATAGCTTCCCTTCCCCCCCTCCATTGCAGTGAGAAATAACCTGTCTCATGGAAATTTAGCCAGACAGACTGCTTCACAGATCTCTTGTTCCAGTGACTTGAAGCTGAGGTAACTGTGGTTTAGATTTAAGGCACACAAGTGAGCTTAGTTGCATGTCTGACTGGTATTTTTTGAGTAGAGTTGAGCACTTTCAAACACAATCGTATGTTTTAATTCATCGGTGTATTCAGTAAGGATGGATTATAGACAGAAGAGACTCAATAGTGACTCTTGCCAGACAAAGCTTCCTGTTGCCTTATGCAGCTGACATTCCCAGACCTTGAAATGGGATTGCAGAAGGGCAGAGCTGGCGGTGATGGGTGGGTAGAATGGCAAGTATGTATACTGGGAGGTTTCTCTTTGCCTGTATAGTTAGCAATACACTCCAAAGTGAAGGTCATTGCCAGCGAGGAAAGTTTGTTTGTTCAAGTTAACTGGGGTAGTGCAAATCACCTCTCCCTCCAGCAACAGAAATGCAGAAACCAGGCTGTTTTGCCAAGTCGGAATCTGCTGCTTCTCCTTGGACTGCTACTTGGAGGATTAAAGAGAGAATGGGACCTTTGTGCTGCCTACATTTCTAAAATCCTGTCTTGTAGAAAAGACAAAAAAAAAGTAGTATTTGTTAATATCATAGACTTTTTTTGGTATCCGTACAGAGAAGAATATGAAAGGTGCTGCTTATTGTTGTTGAAGAATGGCAGTCATCCGTATTAATTCATGTGAGAAACGGTTTATAGAAAACAGTATTGCTTAAATTCATATCTGTCTTCAAATGCTGTTCTTATCTGTCTCCCAAGTGTTATGTATGTGCTGTTGTAATCTTGACATGCTCTGTTGTTTTCACAAGTTCTTCTGAATTCTCATCAACATCAACATTCATGTAAGCATCTGAAAAAGATTATCTACCTCTCTGGTTTTGATTTGTGAATTCAGTATATGATTAGTAACCACTAATGTTTATTAAGTAAACCATTCTACACCATTTCAGGTGGGAATGCAAGAGCTAATGCAGCATGTGTGCCCTTGCTGTCAGAAGGGCTTTTTTTAACTTTGCAGAGTAGGAACAGAGAGAACTTGCATCAACAGAGAGAGAAAAAAGGGTAAGAGAAGCAGACTCTAATTCAGAAATGAGCTGGCTTTCTTAATTAATAATACCTGAAATACCTGTAACCTGCTACTCAGTCAACTTTGCTGTACATTGAGTTTCATAGTTTCTTCTAAAAAGCATTTCAGATATTTTCATTATGCATTGTTTGTCCAGTCTTTTTAAGTAAGAAAGTTTGATTTGTGACTATCTTCATCTACAGTCGCAGATACCACATGTGCTCTAAAGAGATATGCACCAGAATTTAGTATCTTCATATTGGTTTTAGTGTGTAGTTTGTTGACTGGCTCCTGCTGCACTGAGGGCCTTATTTTACTGCAAAAGCATAAACCTGTCTTTCCCAACCCCCATCTTATGACTTCTTCCCCTGTGAAGGCACCAGCAATCATGCAGCCACATGGCCAGCTGAATTAGGTAGCTGATATGGTTGAAAAGCCAAAAAAAAACAACCAAACAAACCAAACCCCAAACATTTCAGTTTTTCAGCCAGATTGCTACCCTTTCAGTGTTGGCCCAATTTTAGATCACCTTAAAATAACAGTGAAACTGCATACTTTGTGTGGAAGATAGCTTCAGTACACCTTTAATAAAAATCCTTTAAATGTTACTCTTGGTGCAGGCTATTTTAGAAAAGGGGTTGTTGAAATATAAACCTGTTTGAAATATGACTGTCCGGTGCAGTGGTACAGAAGGAAACTTACTTGTAGGAATGGCTCACTAGCAATACTTCATGGTAACATTTATTGTGTTGATTCTGACATGACTCCCTACAGAATAAAAATCTTGACATTGATGAATGGCTTGAAAGCTTTCCAGGAATTCTTCAAAACTTTGCACAGTACAAGAAACTGTACCTGAAAATTTAACCAAAATATATATTAGAAGAAAAGCAGTGGGGAACGAAACAGCTTATTTTGGGCAGTTGTTTTCTCCCCAATTCATGGATGTTGTCATGCATGTGTTACATTATTATGTGAAGGATTTATTGATCTTCATTAGCAAGTCTGTTTGGACTTCTTTGAAAGGTAATATTATCAAACCAATCAGAAATGTTATGCCAGACTTTCAGAGTAGTACGGTCTGTTTTCTGTGGTATGACTATGTCTAACTTCACTTCTTAAAGTTGTTTGTTTCGTAAACCACTTTCATACTTGGAGAATATTTTTCAAAGTTACACCATCGGTATAGATCCACAGAATTCTTTCGTTGCATTTCCAGCTGCTCTATAATAGATTCCATGTGGTTTATCTGTATTTGTATTGATTTTTCAGCTATGCTAGCTTATGTCTGCCCTCTGCCTTACTGACCCTGAAGTCAACCAAAGTGGTGGGCATACAGCCAATTTCAGATGGCATTTGGTTAGTTTACTCCCTTTTAAAGTAGTTTAGGAAATGTAACTAAAATATTTCTGTTATTTGACAAGCCTGTTTAACTTTTCCAATTTCACCCCCTTTACTCTGAATTTCCTCCTCAATATTTTCCAGTTCTAGAGAAAGGGGTTAGAAATGTACCTCACCTTTAGCTATTTTCATTGTACTTTTCTTTCTAAATTTCTAGTTTTGTTTGTCCAGCTATGGATTATTTTTTTTTCCTAATCCTGGGTTTATATATATTTTTGCTTTGTGCTACTGTGCATTTGTCTTTTAAGACATAGTTATATAACCCTGGCACATAGCCTAAACTCATAATTGCTTTAAAGGGAATTAGGGTGTGCAAGGAATGCATGATCATGCATTTGAAAAATGGTCCAGTGGAGTTGCCTTTTTTTTTTCCTGCACAATGAGTATTTATCTTAAACAATTTCCATGACTCCTGGAAACTTATTTCATTTCTTCTCAGCTAATATGTGTTCCATTAGCATTTTTTGGCCTGAAGCCAGCTGATTCCTTCAGGCTTTGTTGAAGTGTGGGTGGCTTTTTTTTTTTTTCTTGTTTGGGTTTGTGGTTTTGTTTTTGTTTTTTTTTTTTTCCTTTTACCAGTTCTCTGTCTGAAATGATTCAGCTTTGTTTTAGTGGCTGTTGTGATGTTGGGTTTTGGTGGCTTTTGGTCTCCCAGACCAGTGACTAGAATTGCAGTTCCTTGTTTCAAAAGTCCAGACCTTTATTTATATGTTGTTTTATTGCAGAATGTATGGGATGCTGTCCAGGCAATATCTGATTAAATTAGGATAAGTCTGATTGCTAAATGTACTTTCTTATCAGGCTTATTTTATTTTTTGAGAACCACATCCCAGACCATGTATCAAACCATATTATCAATAATACCATTCTGCTGTCAGTATTATTTAGGGCATGTTTTTCTCATAGCTTACTGGGAAATTTAAAAAAAAACAACAAAACCCACTGTATTACCTTTTACATACATGTGGGACTGTTTCCTCACTTCACTGTGTGTTGTGTTCTTTAGAATGTGTACTTAAGTAAAGGAAGCTGTAGAGTGTTTCTTAGAAGAACGAGCCAGTAAATAGTGATGCAAATCAATCAGTCAAACAAGCAACAGCTTTTTGAAGGTCCTAATAAAACATGATCTAGTGTAATTACTTAGCTGACTGTATCCAAAAAAGTATTGCGTATTTTTCCCTAGGGTGAGCTGAGGGGGACAAAAGATCCTTAAAGCGTAAGACAGAAGATTCAAGGAAAAGAAAGTAACTTATAATAGTAATGAGATGCTGACTTTCTTGTGTACCAGTGGAAAAGGCCAGCCAGCGATAAGAGGAGGTTGTGTGCAGCAAATAGTTCAGAAGTCGGTTACCATGCTAGACTTTCTTCCTTTGTTCACTGAAAAAGTAAGACTCATTTTGGTGTGGTTTGTTTTGTTTCTGGAGTTGTTTAAAAATGTTTTTTTGGTTTTAAGTACAATACTCTTAAATACTGTGACATAAATCACATTTTTTTTTGAAGAAGCAAATGTATATTGCGACAAAATTCTGAATTAGTCACAGGTGATACCTGTTGTAATCTGAGTAGCAGAGTGAGAATAGTCAAACTGGGGAATTTCCCTCTCCAATTCTACTACCTCTCTATGAGTTAAAGGCCTGAGGATTTCCTCCCTTTGGGTACAGATAATCAAGTGACCATGGTTGAGACATCTCTTGGTAGAAATATGCTCATGTTTATGCATGCCTTATGCTAAATTGATCCCAGTTGTGCCATTTTTAGAGATGCTGAACTGCTGCTAAAAACTGATTCTGCAAAAATTAATTGAGGGAATTCAGCCTCATGTGTCATCAAAATTTAGCAGGATTACATCTGGATTGCTGTTCAGTTATTTTACAGCAGCACTCCCTGCTAATTCCCCACTAATAAAGATTACGTGTATTCAGTGAAGATCTAAAATCTGCTTCTTGCATTATAAATAAAATATTAAATAAAATGTAAAAAAGTAAGATAAAATTATTATCACTTTGTATACCATAGTTTAATTCTACAACATTTTTCCAATCAAAATAAATTTCCCACATTCTTCGATTGACTGATACCATTTTTATCTAGTACTTTCTCAAGTAACACTTTCCTTCTGATTCTATAGTTTTTATGCATTCACCTTCTCCTCACACGTAGATTATATTCTTAATGTGGTGTTGTTGCTGCTTGAAATCTAGAAGCCTCTTGGGACAAACCTGAATATTGAGTATTTCTCTCTAGAGTGCCCAGAACAATTCCTGGGATTGAAATATGAGCTTTTTCATATTCTTCTTCACAGCAGCAGTTCCATGTTGTTCCTGGCTAGGCAAGGACTGCTGAAGTAAAACCAGCTGCCACCATAATTTTTCTTCTTTGAATCCTCCAGCATGCATGCCTTTTTTAGGGGTATCAGAAAGTTGGCACAGCAACCACACATCAGCTGAGAGCTCTTCCCCTGTGAGGCTAGAAGAGTGCTGGGGGCTTGTCATGAAGAGATTGAGCCATCCTTCAAAATGTTTGCCCAGCTACCTATAAATGAATATGGCTAAACCTTTTTCCATGACCACTCTCTTTTTTCCCCCTAGTTACTTACGTAAATGAATTCTGCAGAGGGTGGTTATTTTACAGCCATTGGCTGATTGAGAAAGAGATTTTGGTTATTTTATTTTTAAAGTACAAAACATTTGTAAAACATTTCTACAATAAAAAATAAAATATTTAAATAATTTATAGGAATTGAAGTAAATCTAGTGAGAGAGAGAGAGGTCGTACAAAAAAAATCTCATTACAGCTATAGACAACTGTTAGTTGGAATGCCTTTTTATTTTATAAGTCTATAAATATTCAGTGAGAGATATTTATAGTTGTTTGTTACTTTGAACACGTCATCATAAAGGGAATTTGGTTTAGAAATTCCTATACAAGAAAGATTGATTCATTTTAGAGATAGTGGTATTTTCCTGAGCCCAGATACTCTCAGACAGTAGTCTTGACAGTATACCTATCATGTTATAAAGTATTATCTGTAAGTGCTGATTTCAGTATGTTAAACAACTTATTTTTCCAAAGTCTTCTAGCATAAACATCCTATAGCAAAATCCTGTAAACATCCTACAGCAAAATTCTAAATAATAAACAATTTCAGCTAAGTGGAATATCTTCGAGAGAATTTGATACCCTCTTCTTTCTTCCTAAGAAGCTGAAGGAAAGATAGGTTTTACAGAATGGCAGAGTGTAAAGTTGTAAAAAGAATACAGCAGTTCTTTCAGAACAGACTCTCCCTAAACTGTACAGACCCCGCAGCAAAATAAACAGTGTTCCATTATACAAGATATCTATAGGGAATTGTCATTATGCCAAACCCAGAAAAAGATTTACTTTGGATTTGGCAAAGAAGTAATCAGAAATATGTTTGGCAATGAGTATATTGGGGAACTGTCTTATTCTCTCCCCCTCCACCACCCTTAATGAATTCCTAGTGTTTTGGGTTTGGTTTTTTCCCAAAAAAGATTCTATTAGTTCTGTAAATTCAAGGTAACCATAATAAAATGTTGTAAGCCAGCATGTTAGTGTATATTAATCTTAAAGGCTGTGTTTTAACAAAAGGTGTTATGTTTCTCCAAATATGAACCATACATGTTACATAGTATTGTAGCAAAAGCGTTGCTGCAAGTGTATTATGTTTTTAGTTTAATCAAAATAGTAGAATTTTGAGGGGAAAATATACAATCATCAGTCATTCTTTATTGGCACCCTCCCATTGCTGGGAAAAAAAGGAGACCAGATTTGTTCTTAGAAGTCCAGTTTTGGTCAGTGAGTAAGTATTAGTTTACTGATAGGAACTGTATGTCTGTACTGCAGTCCTTTTCCAGCCAGGAATTTATTGTTGTAGTGATATGGAAAAAATCCTCATTTGCTATGGATTTGGGGGGGTATTTTTTTTCCTTTTTTTGTTTTTGTGGGTGGTTTGGTTTGGTGGGTTGTTTTTTTTCTTGTCATACTATATGTAATAAATAGCGCTGAACTGCTTTTAAAATAACTCCTCTGGATAAGTGCAGTTGTTGGGCTAGAAGATAGATAAATTTTCTTCAAGAAATGTAAAAGACTCTCCAGTTCTCCTTCCTAATCAGAGTAGACAACATCCATAGAGTTGATACCAGTAGAATTAGTGAATATGCAAATGATCAGTCACCAACATAGCTGGCAAGACCATGAATTATACTTCCTGCCTCAGAACTGCTGTCTCCTGCTGTTGCACTTGCTCTCACAACGGGTTCTTGTAGTAGTCCATGAAACTTTTGGCATCCCATAGATTGCTGCCTAGGCACTGGCCTGCAGTACTGCTCCCTTGGCATATCCTCTCAAAGGTAGTGAAAAAAGTGTAAAACAAATGAACAAACAAAACCCCAGAACAACCAACCCAGCATTCACTGGAAATTAGATAGCAAAAATGTAGTGATCCTGGGAAGTAAATCAAAGTAAGAGGTCATATACATCTTAGGGAGGCATCAAAACATGCAGTCTTATATTACACTTCACAGATATTGCAAACTGTTCCAATAATCCTGGTTGAAGGAAATGTAGCATTTTAATATTCAGGCTTACTGCAGTATAAGCAAGTTTGTCTTAAGAGTACTTTCTTTCTGAAAATGAAGTTTTATGATACCATATTCCTTTGCAGTTTATTTTAATCTCAGCTGAGTAGCTGATGTATGCAAAACTTGATGCTTCCCAAAAATACTGGTAAGAAGCCCAGAAAGAGATGTATGGTGCAAACTCTCTCAAGGGATTTCTGTCGAAGTTCAGCATGTAAGACTGGATGAAAACTGAAGTTAAAACTAATTTGGACAAGTTTGTATATCGATTTCTACCCATACATATCACAAAAAATTACATGAAAAGAAGTTTATAATGTCAAGTACAATAAATTTTGTAGTCTCCTACGATTCCCTTTAACCACTGCTCTCTCACCTTCATACAGAATCTCATCCAATTGCCCTGACATCATCTTGAGCAAACGCTGAGAATGCAGGCAAGACAAACTCCTTGCTTTCAGTTCTCATGCCTTGTGTCTGTGATTCAGACCAGGATTTCTAGGAAAGTCCTGTTAAGCCAGTAACAGTCCAGAGTCTAGCATAGACCATCCTACGTGTATGATCCATGGATTTCTGACCTACTGGAAAAAATCTGGCTGGAAATTCTTATGTCATACTGACCATGTGCAAAGCTGAATTTTTTGGTAGGAAAGGTTTTTGCTTGTTTACTTTTAAATAAAAAAGCTTATGATCTAGTCAAATATAGGCATAGTTTACTGTAGAGAAAAAGACTTATTTCTGGCACTAGTAAGATCCTCTGCCAAATAAATTGATTCTCTGCAGAAGTGTTCATGTGCTACAACATCCTTAAATGTAAGAAGCACATTCCTCTTTTATTAATTTCAACTTCAAAACTTTAATTACAAAGGCACCTAACGCTTCTTTGTATAAAATTTTTTAAAAAAAGACAACAAAAATATTCTGATCAGATGTTTGTCATGGATTATTTCAGCACAAATGGAAATTTTGCAAAGCTGGAAGCAGCTGATTGCAGGTTTTTCTAGCAGTGTGCTGTGGACAGATTTAGTAAAAGATGATGCTGTACTTTGAAGAGCATATTACTCCTTACCGACAAACTGAACGCTTTCTCCTGTAACCATGGAAAGCACTCTGGTGGGTTTCACACCAACACCTTTGGCATCGGTGAGGCGGTTTAGTGTCTCTTCGGTTCAGAGGGAGAGGACTGGCTGATGCAAGAAGGTTTGGTCTTTAAACAACGTACCATACAATGGTGAAAGAGCTCTCTTAAAAAGCATTTTGATACAATGTACAGTGTTGGTGTGGTTCATGATCCACTGAGTAAGGAGAAGCACCAGTCAGAAGCTTTTCTGTGTATTTTAGAACAATTTCATTCCTTTTTCTAAGCCAAAACATAGCCATCACCATTATATAAATGTATTTCTCAAGAAAGTCTGGTTCTCTTCCTTCATTTCCTGTAGCATGTTAGCTGCAGCTTATTTCAGACTGTTTTCTCTTAGCTCCCAGAAAATGTAAACAGAGCATAAAAATCTTGTCCACAAGTCTTCACGCTAAGTCATTCTGAACTCCCACTAGGAGTACGTTACCCATAAGATCAGTCATTGCAAATTACTATTGAAGTTTTTTTTTTTTTTCTTTAAATATGTTGTAATGTCTAGGAAGAAGAAACCTGGTTTCTAAAGGACAAAATTAAGTCTGTAACATGTTGTGCTTTGACAGTCCCAGAATTCACAATACATGTCTTTTTGTTATACATTATAGTGGGTTTTGGTTGCTCAAAAGTTCTGTTCTCTTGAGCATCCAATAAACATGATCCCTACAAAGGAAGAAGATCCAGTGCATAAGTATAGTGTACCAAGAGAGCTAATATAAAAATGATTTTGTATTGCTGAGTTAATTTTATTACAGTGCTGCTTTATTCTCTGTTTAGCACTGATTTGTGGATCTTCTATTTTGCCCAACAGACTGACATGAGTTAAACTATGGAATAATGCTGCCAAGTTTTCCATCATAATCAGCCTCAATTTGTCGTTTCTTAATTTCATTCTGCTGCTCCGCACTGTAGTCTGTGCTTGTTTACTATTTACCTCTTGCAGGTATCACTAGTTATCATTTAACGAAGCCATGCAGCATATATTTCTTTCTAAAATCAGACTAGAAAGTGGTCATCTACTTGCAATTGACAGTGATTTCTGCTGTCATCCTGTGTATTTCCTCCATTTTGATGATAACATGTTGGCAAGTATTTTCCAGATCTAAATACAATACAATGGGGCATGTCAACTATACATATGGAGAATAGTACTTCCTATTCCCATGAATTTGTGCCCAACTCTCTCATACATGACCATTGTCCTTGGCTGCTGCTGTAGATGTAAGTCAAATGTACGACTTTTTATCACTCATAACTGCATTATGTTTCAGAGTAGCTTTCATCTTGGTTTCCCCCAGGATATGTTTTAGTACTTCTGCACTGAAAGTTCTGGCAATAGTATTTTGATATAAATGCACATGGTTTTCATTCAAATATATACAGAGTTAATGTTGCTCACATGGGTCTTTAATCAGAAAAGCATGCATTAAGACTAAATGAGAATTCAATTCAAACAATAAATTTATGTGTGGTAATGAAATATTGTTGCCCAAAGTCTTGGTATTAAGCAAACTTTTTTGGTTGCAGTAAAACATGGCATTTCTTATAGAGTCCCACTTATATTTAGTTGACAAAAATCTGTGATACTTGGAAAAAAATGTATTTTTTAGATATGATAGTTACAGCATCATGAAAAGCCTTTCTGCACAGTTATCTTTAAATATTTAATGCTATGCTGTAAGTCCAGGCATGTAGCGCACAATGCAGTTCTTTTTCATATCAGCTGTCTGTTTTTCTTATCATGGTGAAAATGCCGGGATAGAAATGTCTCGCCTCTATCTTTCTTGTGCTTCCATGCAAACATTTTAATGGTCAGCTAAAATGTGCAGATTAATTTTAAAGTGGGAAATAACCATACTTTGCCTGTGTCTGTGTGGCTGCCTTATGGGTACCCAAATCCTTGGATGTGTGCATTCTGTATCTTTCCATGAAAGTTCTGGGAGAAATCTGCAGCAAGCAGTACTATCTTGGTTTCAATGTGGACATGTGTTTCTTTCAAGAGTATCTAAAAATGTTTAGGAAAAGAAAAATGTGTTAAGCCTACAGATTATATATTGGCCAAAATAGTTTAGGATGATGCCTTGAAATAGTATATTTAGCTAATAAACTGAAGGTGGCAAATATAGCACTGATTTTTGAAAAGTGTTTTCAGGGAGTTTCAGGGAACTCTTAACTGATGAGCCTGGTATCTGAAAAATTAATAGATAATATAGAAATAATAGTATGATCTAAAATAAATTAGAATAATAAGATCATGAACATAATGTGACATGTGAAGTAGCACCTCACAAATATACTCAAACTATTTGAAAGAATCAACAAGAACCATGTGGATGAGTGAAGTCTAGCTGATACAGTCCACTGGATTTCCAAAGGTGTTCAGCAGAGTCCATTTTGAAAGGCTTCTGAAGAAACTAAGTAGCCAGCGGATAAAGGCTTGACAAAATATATCTTCATGCCCAAATGAAAGTGTTTAAAGTAAAGTAACCAAAAATAGAAGTAAACTGTTAATTCTCAAAAAAGCAGGAGATAACCAGTTGAACTCCACACAGAACTGTGCTAAGCCTGGCACTGTTCACCATATGTGCCTCTTTTTCCAGATCACTTATGTTTTAAAAAACAAAACCCCCTTCCTCCAAACAAACAAACAAACAAACAAAAAATGGTGTTCAGGTTTTGGGTGTTTAGGTATGGCAGATCTGTAAAAAATTCTTTTTATCAGTTAAGTCAAAGTATATTCTCGTACTTTGGCAGATTTGTTGAAGTTCTGTATTAAAATGTATTATTATCAGTATGTGTATCGATACATGCAGAATATGTTAAGATGTTAAGTCTGAGAAATATGATTATGTGTTATTGAATATGCTTGACAATGTTACTAAATGTTTTGGCACAAGTTACAATGGCAGTATTCTTAATTTTTATTACAAGGCTGAACGCGGGTACAGAAATTCAGTTTTATTTTACCGATAAAATGCTGAGGTTTTTTGATTGTTTTCATGATTCCTTTAATTCCTAAAGGATTTTGTAGTTTATTAATTCAGTGTTCCCCACAGCAGGTTGAAACAGCTGTTGCCAGTAGTCTAAACTTGATAAATGGTTGTGTACGAGTACCTAATACCTTCATATTCAGGTGATAAAACTACTCAGGCCCATCAGGTTAATAATGTGATCTCTTCTGGCACATTTCTGTTCCACTGCTTCTGCAGAGCCTTCTGCGTTTTGACTACATAAAAATGCCATAACATTGATGTGGGGCTGGACAACACGCGTACACTCTGGCAGCAGTGCAGGTGGGACAGCGTACAGTGCGGTTCTCTGAGGGCAGCGCTTCAGGCCCCTGAGAAAGATGCTGCCACAGCTCAGTCTAGTTGCAACTGTTGACTTGCTGTGTTCAGTGGAGTAGTTTGAGTGAGTGGGTTCACTGGGGGAGGAGAAGGCAGGATTCAATTGTGCAAGCACAGATTGGCAGCTACCAAAACAAGCAGATGGCATGGGGAACACATATGCTCTGCTTGCTGAAAGATTGCCACTCGGGTCAACGGTAGCAATTTAACTATGTGGAGTATTTAGAGAGAGAAAACCTGTACTTTGAAACCTGTTTGACCAGACAGAGAGGGGTCTGGAATTGTCATTGAAAGTCAGTTGAGCTGTAACTTCCAGATCTCTGGGAGATCATCCATTCTGCGAGAGTAGAGGCCTAAGCTTTCATATGCGTTTATCTAAGTTTTTAGATAGCTTTCTTGAGAGCATTGCAAGTTCCTCATTCAGCAGAGACATACTCTTATTTGCAGAAGGGAAATATGACACAACAGCAAAAGAGCAAACATGGAACAGCACCTCAGAGTTTGAAGGTTATGTCCTTCTACCCTGAACATACCTGTTATGGTGTCATTCATCCATTCAGAAGAACTGACGTCAGGTGACAGGGCCTGGAAAGTAAATTGTTTGCAGAATCAGCAGAGAGTTATTTGTCAGTAGCCTGAACACCTGCTGGAGATGATGGAGTTGTTCTGAAATAAACCAGGACTACTGCAGCCTTCAGCAGTGGGGAGGATGAGCTTCATGAGATACCCCATTTTGTTTCAAATTACTATTTGAAAATCATATGTCCTTATGACTTTTGTTTATTTTATTCTTAAAGCATTTCTATATTTTGGATTTTAATTTTAGCATTTTCTTTGTCAGTTATGAATGTTTTAATTACATTCATCTAGAAACAGATAACTTGAAACAAGGAGATTTTTCTGCACATAAATTCTACTAAATTGCTCCTATATGTTTCTTATTTTGCCATAAGTTGTTTGTGGGGTGGTGGAGTTTTTTTTTTTTGGGGGGGGGGGGGTTGGGGTGTTTTTTTTTTTTTTTATATATATATATATCTAATTTTTTTTTTTCCCTTTTCTCCTCTTTTTTTTTTAACCTCTCCGATTTTCTTTCACAGCCTCCAACTCCCTCCTAAGGCTTAAAGGAGCCGGCAGCTCGCGTCGGGAGTTTCGGGTGATATAAAATGACCCGCGGAGGGTGCGAGCGAATATTTAACGGCCCTTTCGGATTTTGCCCTCGGCAGGGTGGGTTTAATAAGGCTGTGCCGAAATTTGCAGCGATTTGGGGGGGGGGGGGAGTGTGAAGCCGCGGAAAATGGGGGCGATGGGTTATCTTTTTTTTTGGGGGGGGGGGACAATGGTTGGCCCGCAG
>JAVKLA010000053.1:2842942-2863605 GCA_034782735.1 Sagittarius serpentarius | reverse complement strand
GCCGGGGGCGGCGCGGCCCGGCCCGGCCCGGCACGGGGGGTTCAGTCAGACAAAGAACAGTCCCCGCAACCAAATATGGAAGTTGGAGCTGGAGGATTTCAGAATACGAGCGGGGCGGGGGGGGGGGGAGGGGGCCGCAGCTGGCGGGGATGCCGGGGAAGCAGTCTTTCTGCAGGAAGCGGCTTTCTCTTGTTAACAGCGAAGTGGTAAATAACAGGGGATCAGGGCTCGCGAACTTGTCGTTGTCCTTCTGTAATCTTCTGCCAGCAAAGCTGAAGAACTCAAGCTGTGTTTGCCATATTTTCTCATGTTTCTGAAAGCTCTTTATAGATTTTTGTTTAGAAAGGAGGGGTCTTTGGCAGCCCCCTTCGGTTAGCAGCCTGAAGATAAATGAGTCTTCCTCTGCCAGGGGGAAAAAAATCCCATTGTAGATAATTTCAAGCATTACGAAGACACGTTATGATTTTTTTTGTCTACTGCAGTGTTCCAATGAAAACTTAGAAATTTATCTAGAAAGGGTACATACGTGAAGAGACTGAGGTGTCTTTGCAGTTGAGAACAGTAGCGCAGAAAGAGAGAAAAGAAAGAAAAGGAGTACTAAAAAAAACGTTCCGACAATTCTGAGAGAAAAGCATTTTGTAACAGAATGACTTGGTGGAAAAACATTCTGGGATATCAGAAATGCAAGTAAGCTACTGTTTTAAACGTAGGTATGGAATTCATACCCTGTGATCCTAATCCCTAGTGTCTTGGGACTTTTTTTTCCTACTTATATGGGCTGAATTTAAAAGGTCTTTTTCCTGGCAGGAAAAGACAGAACACCATTTACCTTTTCACTTCAGACTTACTCAGAGCAGGAAGAATCAACACAACAGAAACATTCAGTAGATGAAGGAGCAGCTGTGATCTCTGCTGACTGTGCGAAAGCTAGAACAGACAAAACTAAATAGCTGTGGGCACACACTTCAGCAGTAACGTTTAACATACTGGCCTGGTTTGCTCCGGTTTCAAAACGTTAGCAACAGAACGTCTCCTAAATTCACAGCCTTTATAGCAAACAATTACATGCACTTTGAGCGTGACATCCTGATGAAAGAAAGTAAGTTATGCCTTGATCTTGAAATTGTGACCAGATCAGATCATAAACAGCTACTGACAAACATTTTAAATATGGTGGGGAAGCCTGACTCGGAAGAAACAGCTTCTTTATCTTTCCTGACAGGCCTCCAAATTACAGCAGCTGTAAGTTACTAAAGTGTAACTAATTGAAAGATACAACACACTTGCTATTACTGTATCAGGAGTATTAAAGAAGAGAATGTAGTGTTGAGATTTTCAGTTGGGAACTGGGAATGACTTACGGGTGATATTCGAATTGCTGTAACCACCTGTGACTTTGTATAAGCCTCCTAACAATTTAAGCATCTGAAGAGTAGGTAGACCTGGCATAGATCCATAGTGATGCTTGCACATGTGATTTCAATATATGCCAATTTTACTATAAAGTAAAGAAGAAACCATAGCTACAATACTAACAATACCACAGAGGGTAAGCCTTAGACAAGGTTATTTTGCTCTTGACCCCAATACGTTGATTGAAACAGAATAATATTACAGCTATCTTTGCAGTTTATTTCATTAATAAAAAATAGAGAATCTGAGAAGAGTAGTAGAGTGAGGGAGAATGAAAGTGCAAGGAAAAGCTGCAAGAGTTGGGAAACGAATACAGGGCAAAACCAGCTGCACAGCTGGGGAGAGAAAAGGAATTGGACAAAAACTTTAAAAATAGTTCTCCTGTGTGGTGTTAGTGAAACTGGCAGCTTAACATGGGTCAACATCCTTTTGAGTCTGAGGAGTGAATTGTTTTCCAGGTTATATTTTGTTATATTTAATGTAGCTGTTTCCAGAGCTCATGTGCATTGCTATACCAGCAGTTCTGCAGGCCAGGAAGTTCTCTTGGATTACTCATGGTCAAAACAGACTAAGAATGTGGGTACTGAAGTATCTACGTACTTAAAGGAAGCCATTGGGATACTTGACTTTTCTATATGCATGCTGTTCAACTGTCACTGTTCCTGTTCCTTGTTAGAAAGTGCCTATTATGCTACACCCCCGTTTTTTCTCCATGCCATCATAGGGGTTACGCAGTAAGTCTAATCAATATCATTTAAACAATTTTGTACCCTGAAGACCTTTGCTATTTTAGTCCAAAAGGTGAAGTAATTAGTATTATAACAAAGCAGACTTAAGCATGAGTCACTTTATCCCCATGTATATGCACATGCACGTGTGTGTGTGCATATATGTCTGTTAACATGGTAATCGCCTTCTTATGGAAATTGTCTCAGCAATAGAAACTTCTGATTTTTGTTTTCCTCTATGTATAATTAGAAATTTGGAAAAATGTCCTCTTTTCATGTTATTTTTGTTGAATCATGTTTTAATAGATCAGAGACTTTGCAGTATGATTTGCTTTCAAATGTTGGCTCTAGCTGTGATTTCTTCTCTGTAAAACACGTAACTTTGATGGTGTGTATTGGCAGAATTGAAAGTGATGGGAAATGTTTGCTTAAATAATCTTTTTTTGTAACAAATGTGATCCTTTATTTTCCAGAAGTGCTAAGAAAAACAAGAGACACAAACAACTTGGTACTCCTAGTTCAGACATTGCAAATTTCACCAACAGGAAATAATACCAAACAAAGCAATTTACAGTTATGACCTCAGTGTCTGCCAACACCAACAAAGTTAGTTGGTACAGGATGCTTGTAATATGTGATTCAAGAGACATTTGAAATAGTGCTAAGTGCTTTGGACTGGTACACATTTGGCAATTGCCATTTCAGAGGTATAGTTAGTCCCTTTTGCTTTTAGGAAAACCTAACTTTGCATTCTGGCCTTCTAAAGAAATCTCAAACTCTCATGCATTCCAAGAAAATCAGTGTCCTGTTCCTGGCTTAGTAATCCACATTCAAAGCTTTTAAATTTTGTCAAGTATAGTATGGGAGGGGATGTGATTTTATGGAGCCTTTTTTTGTTTTAAATAGAAATTTGAAAATCCAAAATGGTTGGCATGTCAAAGCTTATTTTGCATAGCTAGTGTAAATGGGATGCATTTCCTTTATGTAAGAAAAATAGGGAGACTGCTGAATTTGAGTCCATAAATCTTTGAATTCAGTCAGCTGCATATGAATCAGTTTGAAAGCTTGTAAACTCTTTCAGTTCCCTCTTCTGTTCCTTCAGTGTCTATGTTACTGCCATTTCCATCTGAGCTTAACTATGTTTGAACTGTAATATGATGCAAAGCTCCATTGTGGCTAGATGAATACTATTTGGGTTGATTTACAGGCATGCCTATATTCCTGAATTAATTTCTAGTTTTTAAGACCAAAAGAATCTCCTGTCATATGTCTACCCCATGTAGAAAACACCATTTGAACCTCAATCACAACTTCTTCCTAGACCTCAGAATTTTCTAGGGTTTTTTGCTTGTTTGTTTTCTTTTTGAAAGACATCCTGTTTTGATTTAAAGAATATGGGAGATCTGGTCTTAACTAGCATGATCAGAATGCCACACTTCAGTGTAGCTTTTAATGTCTTTGTTATTCACTGGTTAGGATGCTAAAATGTTGCATATTCTAATGCAGAAAAACCAAGCAGGCAAATAGAAGAAAGGAAATAGAAGTGCGTAGTTATTTGTAGTATAGTAACACCTGGAAACTAGCTGTTGTGGATGACAATGTATGTACGCTCTATTAAAATACACTTTCTCCACTGAAGATACACTGCAAGCAGAAAGGTTGCATTTAAATACTACAAATTATTCTGTAGTAGTTTAAGAACTTGACAGACTATCTCAAGAAGTCCATTGAGTTGTTTTATCTTCATTTGGTTTCTCTCAGATTGCTGAGGATATAATTACTTTGTATAAGGTTTTCTCTCTGCATTTTCAGCTATTTTTTCCTGAAGTCATCCTTTTTAGTTTTCGTACTTTAAGCAATACTAATTTCGTTTTACTTACAGGGTGGTACAAAAAGTGAATCTTCACATAATGAAGATTCTCAAAGTTTGAATGAATGCTAGCAAAAAAACCTCATAGGACTTCAGGCAGTTTGGTGTTTGCCTGTTTTACTAATGCCATTTCCCATTACCTCCATTAGTTCACAGAAATCAGTTGTTGGGGGTTTTTACTGCAGTTTTCCAAAATAATTGTCATTACATTTTAAATATTTCATTTAAATATTAGGACTTCCTTGGAGTGGTATGCAATTGTCTCTTTACATGTAAATTATTTTCCCTCATTTTAGTTTGCTGGTCATACGGTACCTATAGTTGGAAAATCCTTAAACTAGAAACAAATGTTCCTGGAGCTGGAATGATAGGCAAAGTTGTTTACAAGAAAGAATCACAGATCATATGAAGTCTTAAGTTGAGCATATGGTTTTGTTTCCTTTCTCTTTGGATCTTTATCTCACATTGTGCCTCATGTTTGGTTCCCAGAAACTGAGCTTCATTTTCGCTTTCCATGCTCAGTTACGCTTGTGGAGTCACAGTGAAGCAAGTGTCTTGAACTGAGCTGATGTGCACAGGCTATATTTTTGCTTTCATCTTCTATCCCCATGAAGTGAACGCGAGCATACATGCATAGACGTATAATTCTTCTCCAAAATTCTTGGAACTTATGTGCAAAATAAGTGCAATGTAAGAAGAGCTGTGACAGAAGAAAGTGTCAGAAAACTCAGTTGTCTTTACTGCGATATTAACTCTATTATAATCAAAGGAGAAGGTGCAGTGAAGAGATGTGAAGTCCAGGTACTGTTTTTCTATAATTGGCTTTTCCTACCGTACTTCAGTCCCTTCTTTGTTGTGTGTGTTAGATTATCTGCAGCTATTACTGGTTGAACTGTGTTCTGCTTGTTAGATAAAATACTATCCTCGACCAGCATACTTACCCAGAATCATATAGAGACCCGATTAGTGATGGGTGATACTCTTTTTATCTTTGTACTGTCTTAATACTATGCGTATGAGCTACCATGCTGCTTCCCCATAGTCATGTACCAGAATTGGAAACGGAGAGCTAGTGCAGTGCCAGTCTTCTTGCTGCCAGGATCTGGCATGTCACTCTCTGTTCTAGCGGTGGGGAGATGCTTTACTTTCCCCTCCCTTTTTCCCTAGTTGGCAGCATTCCTCTGTTCTCCCTATTACGTTCTGGAGCGATTGAGTGATGTGGAGTGAGTTCTGAGTCCTAAAGAGGGCTGGGTGGTGAGAAGGGGTGAAAGGGGGGTGAGTAAGCAGGGGAAGTTTCAGGGCCACCTTCTTCTGCATCGTCGACTGTAGAATGAAATTTCTCAGGTACAGGTCTTGCTTACCTTGGGGGTTCATACCAGTTGGAGGAAAACAGTTATGATGATGTTCTTGTATAAACCCGACAGATTCCAGGCATCCAGGGCTGGACTATACTATGCACTGATTGGAAAGTGGAGCTAAAAGAAGAAAGAGGAGCACCCCTACTTTCAGCTGCCCTAAAATCTCTTAACCATTGTCCAGGATGTTTAACAGTAGTCAGATAAAAGGCAGCATGTTCGTGCACTTCTTTTAGCTGTCCATGTTGTAGAAAATTCAAGTGATACCACTGATCACCTGTGTGGACTACGCATGGATTTGAGACTAGAGGTTTTATAGATGTACCTTTTGAGATTGCCCATCTCATTTTAAGCAGATGTTTAAGTAGATCATACGAATGATTAATTGTGTTCTGTGATTACTTATACAACTGCCGTTGGCAAGTAATCTGTAAGAAAGCACTGGATCCAGACCACGTGGGTTCTAGTAGGAAGGGTATGAACCAACAGCAGAAATCTGTTCTTCAGTCTTTATCTTCTTGTGGAAAAAAGAAGAAAAACAACAACAGAAAAAGAAGTGTCTACCTCCAAGTGATGCCCTTAGTGGAATATGCAGTAGTAATTAATGTATTTAGAGTAAGTGTTTGACACTCTGGATGGTTTTGCGTAAGGAGACTGCAAAATAGCATGACTTTTGTAACACATAGTAAATGTTCTCTGAACTCTGATGCTGTTCTTTGACAGGTGAAGACAAAGTGGGAGATTGTTTATAAAACAGATGACTAAAGTGTGCAGTAGCGTGATACGGTTTTTCTGAAAAAAGTTTTAAATTCAGTTTAACCTGAAAACTCGGGGACTTGGTAGTGATGAGTATTGATGAGTAGTGGCATAAGTGTTATTGAAAAAGAACGGCAGAGTATTAAAAAGCTTAGAAGAATAACTTGAGAGATCGCTTCGGCAGTTCCGCATTAAAACGTGTAGCCGTCCCGCCCGCTCTGTCATGCGGACAACAATGATGTGGAAATCGTGGAAACTTTTCCTACGCAGAAAAGCTAGCGTGAACTCTCGTGGCAACACTTTCGTGCAGCTGTACGGCGGTATGGAAGGAAGGGCCGGGGATGTTTCCTCTGCTCGCTCGGCAGCTGCAGCGCCTGCTTCTGCTTTAGCAGAAATGTCTCAGGCTTTTCTGCTGGCTACGGGTGCCGAGTTCCCGGAGGGAAGAAAGTGAACTCCCAGCTTGGGACCCGAGCCTTTTTTGGCAAAAAGCGTGTCAAAAAGTCCCGGTTCCCGCGGCTCCGAGGGGAGAGGAATTAAGACGTGGACTGCGGCAGCAGGGCAAGACGGTGCCGATGGGGATTCGCTGCGGGAAGCCCACGCTTCCCGGCCCTTCCCAGCAGCCTGGTAACGCCTCTCGCACGCATCGGGGCGCCCGGGCGGACCCGGGACTCTTAACGTGAAGCTGACAGAGTGGGACGCGCCGGCGGAGGCTCCCTGAGTCACGGCGCGCCGCCGGCGCCGCCGGGCCCGCCCTATATAGAGAGCGCCCAGTACCTGCGGGCGCCGCTCCCGCGCCGCTGCCGCTCCCGCTCCCGCCGCATCTCCCCCGTCCCCTGCGCTCGGGTATGCGGTAACTGCCCACGTAACCGTGGCCGAGGTAAGGTGGCAGGATGCCTTCGTGAGTGAGTGCGCGCGTGACGTGTTTTCTTCAGAGGAGGCGAGCGCAGGGCAGAAGCGGTGATGGAAGGCGAGAGGTCAGGGCAAATGGAACCGCGCCGTAATCCGGTCGGGCTGTGACCGCCTTTCTTCCGAGTATTTCTTTTTTCGCGCGCCTCTTTCTTGCCTTTTTAGTTTGCCACATCGTCTCTAGTGGCGTCCCAGTTTGGCTGATGCGCTTTGTTTGCCGACCTTGGCCGTCTGCTTGGCGTTTCCAAATACGGAAAGGATGCTGTTGTGGCGGCAGCGGCTCTGTGTATCTCTGTAGCTCAAGACTTGCTAAATCAGTTGCTGGTTTGCTAGTAAATGTAACAGAGCCGTAAAATAGGAGTGCTTTCGCAGCCTTCTCTGTAGGAGACTTCTGCAGGAGCCCGGTGATGCTCCTGGGTGAAAAGAGAGTTGGTGATGGGCAGGAGACTTGCTGTTTTAGAAAACGTACTGTGGCTTCTTACCAAAATTAAACCAAAATCAAACAAAATATTGGGTTTGGTGTTTTTTTTTTTTTTGTCCCGTGGAATTCATTAGTCTGTAAGGAAGACATATTTGGTGACCTAGCAATGATGGGTTCTTGTAGCTGACTTTTTTTGTGGAATGTTTATTATTGAGTCGTGAAAGGAATTTGGTGTTACTTAGTAACTTTGTAACTTAGAACAGTAACGGCTTTGGAGATTTTTTTTCTTCTTTTCCAAGTCTGTAGCAGACATTTGTTTAAATTTTAGCAGTGAAGACCAAAAAAAAAAAAAAAAGCGAAAGTTTCCTGGCAGGAGGCGCATAATTAGAAAGAAGGCTGGGAAAAGTAAAGCTGGCCTTCCTTATAATGATGTGTTTACAGAAACTTGGAAAGCAGAGATATGCATTGGCTATCAAAGAGAAACCAACGTCTGCTGTTGGAACATTTGGGTCAGCCTTATATTAAAGGAATATGGCACTGCAGAGCACACATCTAAAAATAGGAGTGGACACATTCGATGTTTCATTAGGCTTTGAGGTCAAGAAGCTCTTTTTCCATGGTATTCTGTGGCTGGATTGAACTGAAACCATGATTCCCAGGACCAAAACTTATATTTCTGAAATTAGCTCCATGAGACGTATTACATATTGTACGGAAAGCTTTATGTGCACTCACAAGTCTATACGCACCGAAATCTACTGGAGTTCTGGGGTGGGAAAAGTTACGATGATGTTCTTAAGGAAGCCCAACAGTTTCCAGGCATCCAGAGCTGGTCTGTGATTCACAATACATACCAGACATAGAAGGATTAAGATATAGAACTGATAACAAGAGGATGGAAAAAACATACAAAAAGTTAAATGGCTCTCAGCCCATGTCCATTGATTGTATCTAAATCACTTCACTATGAAAAAGGGGGCAAATACTTGTGAGAACAGAATTCTGAGAGAGATTCTGTTGCGTCCTGCTTTCAGATGGGGAAGAAAACCTGAAAGAATTGACTGCCTGTGAAATAATATTCTGATACTAATTTTCCTGGCCAGGAGGAGAAACTCTGTGGGAAAAAGTGGGGGCAAAAGGATAAGAGTTTGAATAAATGAAACTGGGAAGATTGGGTAGGAGGTATACAGATGTTCTTACAACTTTTGAAACTCTTAGCAATAAGCAGGTAGGATTTTGTTGGAATTAGGAGTGTCTCATTTGGATAAAAAAATTTCTTTCATCTTTGAGAGAGTAGAAACCTGATAATCACAAAGTCAGGTTTTACCAAGTTACCATATGCTGCAATCTGACATAGAAGTTTTCCTAAAATCGGAATGGTGGATGTGTGATAAAGGTTTGTTAGCCACTGGTAGATATATGTCACATAGCTTTTCTTGTAGCTTTATGAGAGCCAAGCGATTTTTTTTTTTTCCAGTGAAAAACTGTTCTGAAAATTTAAAGTGTGATTTAAGTAACAATAAGCAGCCTGATGTATCAGGATTGCATTAAAAAGCACTGCTGTAAAATACATATTCTCATACTTAATGAAGTCCTAGAAAATTCATTATTATCTTCAAATTGTTTTTCAATTTCTCTTTTTTTTTTTTTTTTGTAAGAGCAGAACAGCTATATATATTTTCCCAGCCAAGCTCATCTTCCTAGACAGTCATGCACCTCTCATTGTGGACCTATTATTTTTGACTAGCCTGAGTCTACTGCTTTCTCTTTGCAGAGACTGTGGGATGATTGCAACATATAAAACTTTGCAAAGTGTATTCTACAGTAATTATTGTTTGTGTACAATTACAATTATTGTAAAGTAATTATTGAGATCTACAGTTCCAGGCAACAGAAAGAAACTCACTATTCTCTGCTCTGCACTGAAGAATTTTTTGAGCTTATACGACAGTTGTGGAAGGCGTGATAGTCTACCCTCTCCACAAACAGGAGCATGGTTGCAGTTTTGTCATCCGCTGTGTGGTCTGTATGACTGCAGTAGCCATTCCTAATAGCTATGTTAGAACAGCATGCCTCCATTTCTGTAAGGACACAGTGGTAAATCTGATGAGTAATGTTCAGCTGTTGGGCTTTGGATATGGGAAGACAAAGGGAGTGGTCTGGCTGGAAGTGACCTGTGGGATGCTGGTCAGCCCACTTACATGGAGAATTCGTTCGTTTTCTGCTGTATAGAATTTCTTTCTATTACTCTGCTTCAAAATGATCCATGAGACACTTGCCTTATTAAACTTACCTGGTTCTCAGCTGGGCAAAGTAAACTGATCTTGCTTATAAAATCATGCATTTGATGGGAAAAATACTGTATTCTCCAAACAGCAAATGAATTTCTCAACCAGCTCTGCTTAAAGTAGCTGCTTTGTGATTTTACTCATGCCATCATTAATGTGGACCCATGTGCCTGGGAGCAGAGCAGAGTGTCAGTCAGTGTGATGTCCCCTATATAGGTTTTCTCTGTGTATATAACATAATTTCCTGTAGATTATGAATATTGGTAGGCACTAAACCTGAAAGACATGAAGATAAAGACCTTTGGTTTTAAAAAGCTGAGATTCTGAGATGAAATTGTGTAGATAAGGAAAGTGCATGGGGTGCAATGAGAAGAAACTGTCTGAAAGATGAAGATAAGCATATGCACTTAGTTACATAATTTCCATATGAAATGTTTTGTGTTATTGTCATGTGTCTTTTCATTTGCTGTTTACTCTTCAAGAGAGGAGTCTTAAAGTATTTGGGGGTCTACTGGACCTTTACTGACATGAGAAGAGTTGGTGGCCCTAAGATTTTATTTTCCCAATAAAAATTTTGGGGTTATGTAGAATATATTGATTAACTGATAGTCCCATATATTCTTGAGAACATAATCATTGGCTGGAAATCTTTCATCCTGGGAATATTCTTTAATCAAAATATGCCTATGGAATTTTGTGTTCATGAATCATCTTCCATCTTGGAAATATTCCCATTTTCTTAACAGATAGCATTTCAGTGCTAGATTAAGTAATACTGTTCCCTTTGGAGTGAAGCTTCCACTCAGTAATAGCAATACAGAGCAATGATTTCATAGTGATAATACATCCATTTGGAAAAATTAGGAAGAATACATACAGAGTAATTACTAACCAAGTTATAGAATGCCCAGAAGACTCATTTTAATCTCTTATTCTGCAGAAAGTGAAGGGGAGAGTCTTTTGTGACTACAAGTGTCAGAACTTCCAGGAGCATTACAGATCATTTAACATTTTGGTATTTATATAATTTAAAAAAAAAAAAAGCTTTCTATGCCATCCTAATTATCATAGAAGGAGAACCAATAATTAAGGAAGTTCTTTTTATGTGTGAAATATACTTTCTGGATTAGCGCACAAATAGAAAATTTAGGAAATACTTTTCCTCCACATTGCTGTCTAGACACTTGATGTGGTCCTTATCCGACCTGCTTGAGACATTTTAGCCCTTGCCAAGGCAGGAAGTTTGTATTTCCTTTATTGAAGCAGAAACTGATTGTAATTAGTGTATTGTGTATGGCACTCCCCAGCGCTTTCCCTTTCCACAAAGGGAAGGAGTTTAAGATAAACAGCATTTATTTCTATGGAAATAAATAAATAAATACACTGGGCCGAATTTATTGCTGGGCCTTTGTCTGCCTGGTGCACCTGTGCGAGATGAGCCAAGAAACAACTGAGTCTGCTTTCCCTAGTTTTTGCATAGTGTGTGTATCTCTCCAGGGATGATTTGAGTAAGAAATCTGTGATTAACTTAGATTATCTTAAACCATCCTTTGGTAGCAGTTATTCAGAATTCATTCCAGTCCTTGCCAGGGCATTCTTCTGAGGGTGGGGAATTCTGTTCCTTCATGTGACCAAAAAAAGTTCCTCTGAAATTCCTCTTTGAAATGGACTCCTGATTTTTTTTATTATTAGTTTCAGAAGATGGTCTGCATTTTATGTACTGGCCTAAAACATAGGAGAAGAAAAACCCAATACTTCTTTTTGAAGAAACCAATCTTATATCACAGTTCACTAGAATATTTCAAACAGAAAGTGGCAATGTGGGCTTGAGTTCATACTTCAGCCTTAAAAAAGTGGAAGAGTTATTTAGCTGAAGAGTTGAGTCTGTGTGTCAGGAGCTGCTATACTGCATTGCCAAAGTATCGAAGTTTTGGTAAATGTTCGTAAGATGGCACAAGTCTCATTTGTCCTTTTGGATTTGTATAAAGTGAAGGCTTTCTAGAGAAAGACGATTATTTGCAGACATGATGTGTCAGCCAGCAGAAATGTACAGGAAAAGATTTTTTTGGTTTTCATTGGCACATGGTTACATTTCTTTTCCAGGCTAAAATGCAAAAATAGATTAACACACAAAAATCTGTTTCAGTAATGTTAACATTTATACCAACCAGCTAACCCCATCAAATTCACAGTGAAGAGTAATATTCTTGTCTTGTATGCTACTGTACCCGTTAAGGCAACACAGTACCTGAGCTGTGCATGTAAATAATGGGAAAACATAGGGAATTAGGTTTACAATGTCAGTATTTAACTACTTGCTTTAACAATCTCAAGCGGGTTTGTTTTAATCTTTGCATTTACAAGAAAATAACTGAACTTTGCTTTAAAAGCATTGAATTTAGGTGAAGACTCAGTCAGCTGGATTTAATTTTTAAATTGCAATTTAAAAAGAATTCTTCTCCTATGATGAAGAAGAATCCACTTCAGAGAGCAAGAAATGCATGCAGGCAATATCTGGTGGGCTGGAGAAACTTCATTAGGAGTTCTGCCTGGGCTGTAGTGAATAGAAAAAGAGTATGGAATATTTTGATTTTTTTTTTGTGCTGCTTCTGCTACAGGATCATTTAAAAAATATGACCCCAGTTCTTCAGCCACACTGAATACAGAAATCTGGTTTAAATCAAGACCTGCATGTGCTACAGCAGCTTTTCTCAGGAGAGCCAACCTGCTGGGTTTAGGCCAAGCTTTAAGCTGGGCTTGCTCCTACCCATTTTTGCACCTTACTCACAACTTGGAAGACTTACCCTTAAAAAGGGATCATTCTGTTCTTTTTGTAGTTGGATTTTGTCATCTTTTTAAATTTTTATTCCATGGCTGAATTTATTCTTCTGAATAGGCTGAATCACAGTATGAAGATAGTCACTAGAAACAGAATTCTTTCTTTCAGTTCTGTTTCAAACACTGTGTGTGTATGTACATGCAGATGTGTGCGAAATGTATGACTTCAAAGAACAGATAATGCAGATTTTTTTTTTTATGAGAGGAGATAATGCAAGTCTGTTTCTGTGTGCATATGTATCTAATGGTGTGTGAATATGTGTGTGTGTGTGTGTGTCCATACACAGCATAAGTAAAAATCTGTATCTGACTCTTGGGGATGATTTGTTTAAAGCAGCTATTAAAGTACAAAACAATTTTAATAGACAACTTTGGCTAGTGGAGCAGATTCACCAAGGCAACATAGAAAGTTTTGCACAAATGAAAGGAGAGTCTCCTTGTGCAGAAACCCCGTGGTGCTGTATTTCTTCCAGCCCACCTCACTGTACTTATTTTGGCTTTGAAATATAAAGCCTTTCTTTTCAGTGTTTGAAGGTTTCAGGAGGGCACCCTGATTTATGGCTGTATTTTGTGGTGACCAAAGAGCTAGTGAATTTTTTAGTACAAGTAAGGCTTTGAAAACCCCAGAGGTGGTCATAATATTTTGTGGATGGGGTATTTTCATGCACTCTGTATTTGTGTGTGATCTGTGCTTCCTGTCAAAACTTTTAGGGAATTAAATGAAAGCATGAGTTACTTGGTATTGCATTACTGATGGTGAGCTGTTGCAAGATGATGCTATTTACTTCTGTGTAAATCTGAGATGCCTAAAACCAGAATTACGTAAAGAAAATTTAAAGGGAGTATTGATATGCACGCTGACAGAGGTGTTGGTGTGTAGCTACAAAAGTCTTTCAGGCCTTTTCATGAAAAGAGTGCCTGGGCTTCAGAAGAGTTCATCAGTATTACTCAACTGACAAGCCACCAGACTCTGCATTTTGCTCTATAAAACCTGCAGATTATTTTCAGTGAGGAGTCAGAGACTTTGGTGTTTTCTTTTCCACAACAGACCTGTTCCTTCATCTGACATGGCCAAATTCTATTGTTTTTCTGTTTCTAAAGCTACCTGATAATTTTCATATATCCATGATAATTCTCACACACCTAGGTTCAATGTCCTCGCCAAATCACATGTTTGTTCTTTCACATACAACCTTCGTAGCCTGTTTTTTCAGGCAGTAAGTAGTTTGCTGTACTGCTTGGCTATGTTCTAGGGAGAAAGTCTTAGTTTCCTATAAATCTTCATAGTTTTTCTATCTTTATAAAAATCTGGAGATCTGTATGTAACAAAAAAAGAGAGACACCTCTTCTATCAGTTTCTGCAGACGTATGAAATCGAATTTATAAAGTGAGACTACGGAAGTTCAAACTATATTGAAAGTACATTATGTCTTATGAGTCTCTAGGATGTTACATGTGGTTTCCATTCTTTTACCTTTAGTGGCTTTTGGAGTTTCTGCTACAGATTTTGAGGCCGTTTAACATTTTCTTAAGTTGTTAATCAGGAATTTCTGGAAGATGATTGCTTCCATTTTCTGCTTTATATTAAAATACCCTCTAAACATCTTCTTTATTTTTAAAACAAGAAGAAAAAAAAATTTAATATTGGTTGTTTTTCAGGAACATTTGTGTTCATAGGACACAGAGTTTTCTGGGAAAAAAAGCCGAGGATAGAAGCTGCTTTCATATATACGCAACTGAATTAAATGAATGTTGCATGCATACTTGTCCACACAGATGGGGAGAAAAAAGGAGTGCCTATTAACATAAAACCAAAATGATATGTCAACATTTTCTCAAACAAAGAATGAACTTTCAACTGCTGACTCTGAGGTTAGTTCTGTGGTTGTCTCTGGCTCATAAAACACAGCATCTTTAAGTGTTTCTGAGATTTTAGAAATAAAAATTATACAGTGATTCTAAAACTCTAGGTTCCTGTGTCCCCCATCCCTTCAAAATTTAGTGGTTATGCTAATTAATATGAACAATGACATTTATCTGAATCATATGAAAGGCCTAGAAAAACAAGCAGAAGGCTCAGAAGTCAGGTTCTCTTTGCCACGTTTCCCTTGCTCTCCCACCAGTTGTATGGCGGCTGTCAGCAACCAGCTGCAAGCAACACGAGCCTTCTCTGCAGCCCTAGCTGGAACATACTGCAGTAATCTCGTCTTGATGTCAAAGGCATGTTGTGTGGCACGCGGACCAGTGTATGTATGGTGGAACCATTCCCAGTATGGTGAAGCTCAGCACTGACCACATGCAATCACAGTTAGCCCCAGATCAAGGACCCAATTTCAACTCTGAGGAAACTTTTAAGGAGGGAAGCAATGCTTTCTGGAGAATGGGCTGACATTTTAAAGGAGCAGGGTTTTGCAATTGCCTGTCTAAGCTTCAGCATATCCAGCTGGTCCATGATACCTTCCTGGAAGTTTTCTTACCACAAACAGACAATCACAGGGATCCTGCAGGTTCGCAGGAGTATCAAGAAATTTCGACCCCAGAAACGCACACACAAGTAGTGGATGTTCTGTTTGTTACAGACTGCAGTAATAAATCAGGGCATTAACATGTGAGTGCAAATGTTATAAATTAGTTTTGGGTTCTTTTGCCATGCACGTCTTGAGATGAAGCAAGCCATTCCTACACTTCTTACAAGGATTTGATTATTATCTATGGGCGTGGCTCTTTGTGTGGTGAAATGTTTGGTTCAGAAAAAGTACTGATATCTTTAATTCTAGATTTAGCATGTTGTTTTACTAAAAGGCAATAAAATACTTCTGGTTTCATCCTCTTCTGACTGCAGCCTGCTCCTCCGACAGACTGCCAGGCAAGGCTATTTCAGCCTCACTTTGAACACTCTTTGAAGACTGTTTTGTAGTACTTCTGTAACTTTGTAAAGTTAACATTGTTGGGTACAAACTTTGGACTTTTTTCGTGGTAGATTGTAACCAGAAAAGACGAGTGACCTACGGACAGTTAATTATAATGAATTACAAAAGAGCTCTGTTGGCCACTGAGGCTAATTATCGGTTTGCAACTAAAACACAGCGCTCACGTTATGTCCTTTTTTGGATTAAGAAGATGGATGTTTGTGCTTTAAGCATTAATGCCTACAAATGCAAGAGACAGGCCCTGTTTACTGAGTGAATTCTTGTAGGAGTACTGAATTAGAGGAACTGTTTGCAATGCTAATATTTGAAGTAACAAGCCCATTGATAAAGAGCAGAGCAGAATAGAATTGGAATGCATTTAAGCAGGAAGCTGATCTGTAGTAGATGAAAGTTTGGGGTGGGGGAGGGGGGGGAGAGAATTTGTATGAACAGAGAAAGCTCTGAGGTACCTAATGTTTTTACTAAGTATCTTCCCTTTTTCCAAAAAGGTTTGGTATGTCTGCCAGAATTTCCAGTACTGGCAGAGCAAAGTTGGCTATGCAGAGTAATAGAGGATTGACTAATTAGAGTGAAACTGGGATGTTTGGGAGACATTTGTAGAATGTGTGAATAGTACCTTTTTAATTAATGGAAATGTTTAAAAAATGCCAGGGCCTCATAGAGAGAGTGATACAAGACAGAAGCAGCTTGTCTGAGAGATTAAATTCTTCACAAAGCCATAATTAAATAATACTTAATGTGCTTTTGAGTTAGCAAAATTGTCTCTCTTCCATCACTGATGGCCTTTGTCATAGAGGAAGAATCGCAGAAATCTGCTGTCAAGCTTCCTGAGTTACTGATATTAATCTTTGTGGTTGGTTGGTGAGATTATTCTCAAATGCTTCCTCTGTTTAATTACCTCAGATTCCTCAAGAGTTTTGTTATAGGCTGTCCACTGTTTTGCATGAAATTGAAAATGTCTTTGTCAAGAGTCACTTAAAAAGGAAGGAAGCTACCAATATGATTAGTTTCTCAATGCGTCGCCCTTCATTTTGGAAAATTTCAGGTTTACTAAAACCACTGACCACTGGCGAATTTTGCAGAATAATTTAAGCTTTCATAGTTGGTAGAGGTAACTGCAGCATGCTGCCCTAAGGACAGGAAAGAGGTGGTGAAAGGGCTTTTTGGAAGATGTGGAGCATATGAAAAATGTATTTCCCTGATTGGTCTGAGAAGCAGTTCAATGTTTCAGAGTTTTCTTTGGATGCTTTTGGGTGAATACATTCAGGTGTAAATTAATTGGTTGTCCTGTAAATTGCTGACTGTGCCTAATATTCTTGTTATCTGTTATCGGGTCTTGAATTGTACAGATTCCTGTCATATGAATATTGCACATTGATGTGCAGATTGGCATGTTGTGGGGATAAGGGCATGTGTTTAAATGAAACTATCATGCTTTTGGGGTAATGGAACAATGTCAGGGCCTTTTTTTCAGAAAATATTAGTAGTTTTGCTGTGATAATAGTATATATTGTCCAGAACTTTTGAATAATTGCCTTCCTAATCAAATTCTCATTGAGGTGTTAACTCTTGAGACTTATCTGTGGCATGTTTGGATTTTTTGTTCCCCAGTAAATTTAGGATTAAGTTTACTGTTGTCAATGAATTTACACACTGGCCTAAAAACTGAAGGATATGTAAGCAATCAAAAATAATAGTGTTGTACATTCTATTCAGGCTATGTCAAGTCAGGCTATGGCTGGGAATAACACAAAGTTGTAAAAGTCTCTAGGAACTGTCAAGTTTAATTAGTTATACTTAGTTAGCTCGAAACTTGGCTGTTTCTGTTCCAGAATAAGTGTGCACATGTAAGTAGTTTTGAGTACCTGTTGTGGTAGGAGTATCTGTTCTGGTATAATTCTGTCTATAGACCAGCCCAACTGATTCCTTCATCTCTAGTTTCCTAGTTCAAAACAGAGGGAAAAGCAACATTTCTGAACTGTAGTACCGTAGGCTAAAACTACTGCAGAAAATGAGTACAAGTGGTTGTTAAACCACAGTTAACTAAGTGATACTTAGCTGGTATTGAAGGAGATACCTTCTGTTTTATATATTTCTAGACATTTTAAACTGTTACTCACCTGATGGTGGTACAGTTACTTCTGAGGCTTCATTGTGTGAGCTTTCTCAAGATTTAGTTTATTTTGGCTTGCAGTCTTCTTACGATAGTTTTGCAACACAGAATTCATATTTTAATACAAAGTTATTAATTTTTCTACAGTTCTCTGTACTGGGAAGAGTTGGTATGTTTGTAGCTTTTCTGTAGCTCAGGCAGTCAAATCATTAAGTAGCAGTAGCAAAGCAAGTTGTAAACCATAACAGATGCTAAAATATGTCAATAGTACCTGAAACTGGAACTACTATAAACATGTGCGGATCTTTGCAAGTTGCATATTATTGCCTTTTTCATGGTCATTTAGCAAAAGAAGTTCTCCTGAGCTTCTGAGAAATTCTGCCATACCGCTTAATGGGAAGATTTTTCTATTGCAATTTTTGAAGCAGATGATGTCATTCATCACTGTTATTTAAATTACCTGGATTTGTATGCCATGATAAGTGTTCCCTGTGGTCTGAATATTTAATTAAAACTTGGAAAAGACTCCAGTGTGACACCAGGGACACTGAGTTAATAGCCACGAAAAAATTCCCACACTTCTTTATGTATAGGGACATTTTTCAGGCATGAAAGAGAAATTTCTGTGTTTTCACTGCTTGAATCTGCTAATAAAGGTTGACATGAAAGGAAGTGTATTCAGACTTTGTGACAGCTTTTCCGGGAAGAGAGTGGAGAATGACTCACTTCAATCACACTACCAAATGCTAATCAGATGTTTTCCATTTCTGTCACTACTGATTGGACTTAACTGGGGACCTGGGTATATGAAACCTTTGTATCTCAAGTATTTCTATGCCATTTCAGTAAAGGCAAATTACTGAGATACTTAAATCACCTTAAAAAATTACTCCTAAAGCACAAACTAGAATTTGAAACAAATTTTTGTAAAACATGGATGAATTTTTAAATGTAAATTTTCAAATTTGCTTGAATGAAGTTAAATTTGTACAAAGGTTGTCTGATCTTCAGAGCTACTAATTACTGTTGCTCCCATTAGTTTCAATGGAATGACTGTGTGCCTGAACACACAGGCTACTGGTTTGAATTCCTGAATTCATTTACATAAGTTTGGAAAGCTGTTACAGCTTGTTTTTTCTGTGACAAAACAAAAAGATGATAGGTTCGACATGTTCATGCCTAGCTAGCATATCAGTTCCTCTTGTGGCTGCTATATATAGTAGGCTAACTTGCACAATAATAGTGCTAGGATGGATAAGCGAGAGACTTGCAGTTGAATTTTTTCCATTACAGCTCATTTTAGGAGATGTTTTCTCTGTTTCCAAAATGACAGAGCAACACAGTACAATAGTTGAAACTTAACAGAGAATTATAATAACCTACTTAGCAGGACCTGTGTTGTCCAATCAGCAGGTTTTGATGAAGTTTTATTGTAACTAAGATTTGATTAATGTTAGATAAATATAGCTGCCATATTATTCAAAATTTTGGTTTGAGTCTAACGTAATTCCTCTGCTTTCCCTGACCTTTTCTGAAAACTACGCATTAATTGAAACCACTGCTAAAATGATATTTTAGAAAATGAGCATTGGCTGATGCTAGTAATTCTGCATATGGTTTTAGAATAAAGAAAACCTAATTATTTAGTGAGTAGCCAATTCACAGATCAACAAAAGCACACAAAGATGAAACTGGTCAAGTTAATATTGTTATTTGTGCCTTTGTCATTCAGGCAATCAGTCTGAAGCTACATGTCTTCATTTTTAGTGAAGTGAAGGCCTGTACTGTGCACTTGGTGAGAGTGTGTTAATGTTGCAGAAATACCCTTTATCTGAAATCTTTAGATAGTTCTAGCAATGGAGGTAGAATTTACTCCAGTTATTCAGCGTGCATGCTAACCCATTTAAAATTACTTTTCTGTGTTATAACCTGAACTTTGGCTTTACTTCCATTAAAGACTTCACTGATTTTAGGGCAGTTGAATTAAAAATGTATATGTGAATTAAAACATAAAGATCTTGTTCAGATGCTGCCATTCAGAAGTAAAGTGGATATAGAAGTTCTTTCTTATCCTTCACGATTACAAACTAAAGGTATGGTTTCACAAACCCTACCCTGGAAAGGACTTCCTCACCGGCAGTGTGAGCTGTGAGAGGTCCAGCTTTCAACTGCTTGTTCCTAGATGAACACCACCCTTCTGTTGCACCAGTAGAACCTTCTGTGTGGCTGCTCTTTAATCTGAAGCAGTGAACATATCCAGGTTTAAAAACCCAAAACCCCTAAACCAAAACCACAAAAAAAACCCCAACCAACAAAGAAAACCACCAATCCACCCAATTCTAGGGTTGCTTTCAACTTTTAATTCACTTGCCCCTTCTGCCTTAAGGGTCCTAAACTGTTGTGCCATCACAACTGGATGTGAAAGAACAGTGAAGGGCACACAGAAGTATTTGGGCATGCCTTACTGAGTAAGAGGGACAGAGAATCCATGGTATTGTAAGACCATGTGATTCCTAAAGGAGAGCATTCACAGTGGTATTCCGTGTACTCCGTCTTACATTTATTTGTTGCATACCTTTACTTGATTAGTATTTTCTTTCCTGAGAGTCACTGATGTAAACATGGCAACATTTGCTGTAAATTTTTAAAGATTGTATGCTGCACAGCGGCCACTAAAAGCAGTAGGAACCACTCAGTGAACTCCTTTCAAACCTTTTTGGAAGAAGCAGAGGACAAAATGACCTACCCTGACTTTTTGTACTGTGGTAAATACACTTTTGTGTTTGTGTGCGTGTGACAGTGCCTAAATAAATTATGCTCTCAGTAAAATTCCATGCCAGCAAATACTGCATGCAGACTTGAAGCAGGACTTGGATTATTGCTCAGCAATTGTGCATTACAAATACTATAACTGGAATTTATGTTTACGTTAATTACAGCATGAACATAAATTTCTCTGGGCACTTTTATTCTTTATGTATGACGTTGATTGCTTTTCATCTCTCAATATATGACACAAAGAATAAAGTCTAGCGATATCAGTAA